>JAPZDZ010000001.1:16358925-16378627 GCA_029783805.1 Acanthurus tennentii | reverse complement strand
CCACACTGTTCATCAAGCCCTGTACTTACTTGTAGCCAAAGCTAAATGAGATAATTCCTCTTTGTACAACAATAACCACTGCAATGTGTGGGGAATCCTTCTATGCCAAAGAAGTAACTAACATTATTATGATGCACATTAAGTTAAGAGTTAAAACTGTCAGTGGTTTTATGTTTGGCTGTCACATTAACAAGGCCAGGGGACATTTCCACTGCTAATAAAGAGAGACAACAAACCAAGAAAACACCAAAAAAACACACAAATGATTTTTTTTTCTTTGCCATGTTTGTTATGAAATTCCGACAAAAAAAATGGAACTTTTCAAGCCAAAACTACTTTGCCTTTCATTAGCAAATGCTTTGTTGCACTAATACCTTGTGCCACATGTAGTGAAAGCTAGTTTAGCTAAGACTAGTTTAGCTGAGGATACAGAGAGTAATAAAACTGGATACTTAACCTGAGTAGCCTACTTTTCAAGTGCCAGTACTTAGGTTAGAAACCAGGACTTCACCATGGTGAAGTTAGTTTTGAGTCAGATATTTGGCAAACATTCACCTGGGATCCAGTGCCATCTTCCTACCCACTTTCACCCAGTGCTGGCAATCAGCAGCCAGAATGTTTTTCCTACATCTGTGCTCGTCCTACAAAAAGCTCAACTGAGGAAATTCAAAGGAGCTCAGAGTCAAATTGCTGTTCTTTCACTCAAAAAAGGACACAGTTGAGGTGACTAAGACATATGATCAGGATGACTTCAAAAGTCCCTACGGAGGGAGGGATGGAGGGATTCTTGGAACATCACCCAGGACTAAACCCAAGGACACACCCTGAAGAGCTGGGGGTTCGTCCACCTCATCCTGGGATCTCAGGAGCTGTAAGTTATGCTGGAGGAAAAGGACGTCTGGGCTGCTTCACTTGTATTTGTTGCCATTTTGGACCAGCATGAGCTGTGGAAAATCAATGGATGGATGGAACATTTTGTCCTTTTTTGTGTTTTTTTTCTGTTTTGTGTGCTCATGTGCTTGTGTGTTGGTGTGTTTTCTGCATCTGTCTCTCTGCACCTTATTTAGTCCTTTCCTTGCTGATTCAAACTCACTTCAGTGTTTTAGTTACTCTCTCTGCATTTCTAATTTGTTTGAGGTTGTTTGGACTAAATAAAGAAAAATGGAATTAGAAAAAAACAAAAGTTGTTTTGTGATCTGTAAATATATTTCATTCTGGCTTTTAGGAATGATGAAAGACTTTCTTGAAGCCAGGAAATTTAGGTTTTATGTAGCTGTATATAGCCAAGCCTCCACTTAAGACATAATAACACATGGTTTTTTGAAGTAGTACAAGGCTAATGACAGAGGAAATTACATCATTAAGGAATCTCCAGCCATTTTCGGTTGGCAAATGCACATACCGTTTAGAATATGAATTTCTCTATTGTGCATATTGGAGGGAGGAGACACAGACCAGTTCTGCATACTGCAGAATTGGTCCCATTGAACTTTTTTTTAGTGAGGTCTTATCATGTTTTAACACCATCTTTTTGTTGTAAAGCATAGAGAAAGGCATACTACCATCAGATAAAACTGGCTGCAAGGCAATTTAAACCAGACGTGATATCATTCAGCTGCCTAAGAATGTACACATTGTGTGCCCTTCATGAACATTCTGCATGGGGAACTTGCATGGCTTAGTTGTATCAGAGGTGCGACAGAAAACAAAATTTCTTTCCGCTGTTTACCATAAGATGAGATAACTATTGGACAAGCAGTAGCAGGAAACATGTGATTTAAATGTATCAGCTTATGCAGTGTGGCCAAATGTGAAGGTATTTCCATGTTTTGACTGTATGAAATAGTTTATTGTAGGATAAACACCATTGTGTCAGTTGGTTGTGTTGTCCACTCAATTGTAATTCGACAATAAGACAAACTAATTTGAGAAGTTACAACGCTCTCAACAGCTATAAATGGATATATAATTTAATTTACCAAAGTGGAGGAAAATGAATGCATTTTCATGCAGTAATCGTCTGAGATGAATGATAACCACCCACTGGATAAAATAGGTCACTTATGAGCAACAGTCGCTGGTACTGTAGATTACATTTTGCAAGGGAACTGAGCTTTAAAGAGCCAATAAAAAATGTTAGCAATGGAGGTGTTTATACCACAGAGGGTGGTCTCAGTATTTATCAGTAGTACTATCTGTGGTTTTCCTGAAAACTGGGTAAACTCCCACGGACATGCAAACACACATGAACACACACATACACACAGCTTGAAACCCTTGAAGTTTTTGTTTGTGTCTGTGTGTGTGTTTTTTTTTCACAGTTTTACTTTTAGAACCAAACCATTGGCAGCATATTTCTGATTTCTGACTTTTTCTTGGTTTGACCGCATCAAGATCTCACTGAATTTTCTTCTGGTTATGATCAACAGCACAAAAAACTATACTGATAGTGTCTCTTCATGTTAAATTTGCTAGCACTAAAATATATATTGAATGGAAATTCAGCTACAGGGAATAAATGTGTACTCTCAGAACCAACAGCTTAGGTGCTAAAGCTGAAACTTGTCTCTGGGGTGGGCTGGACTAATGCTGGCTGCGGAGGATGACTGAGGTGAAGGGGTTAGGAGAGGAGCGAGCACAGCTACAAGGGCCTCTGTCCCAGGCCAGGCTGTGAGCTGCAGCCCTGTGCTGATAAGACTGTAATAGTCCTCCTTAGAGGACCCAGGGCTCCGCTCCCCTTATTAGTCATTTATCACACCTGGCAGCCTCACTGAACCATAATTACTCTTCCCTTATCCCCCCACACTGTCATGTCCATGAGAGCGAGTGGGGCAGAGGGGGAGGAAGAGAAATAGCGGTGAGAAACAGCGTTTGGAGAGAGTGAACTGAGAGAAAGGACAGAGGAGTTAAAAGGAGAGGAAGGAGAAAGAGAAAGTGCTTGTGAAGAACAGTCACAAAAGGACAAAGTTGAAACTCAACATATGAATAATATGTAGCTCATATCAGCCTGACAGACAGAAAAACAAGAGTTCTTAAAGATGACAGACGGAGAAAAAGCAGAGTGGGGGTGCTAACCTTTTAAAATACCTCTTTAATACACCATATGCATGTAAAGATGGAAAGGAATGTAATCTCACAAATACACCCCTCGCAAACAGACCGGTCTTTGTGCTGTAAATGAGAACCAGTTGTTCTAACCACAGCTCTCCTTCTTACTGTTTGACAAGACAGGAATTACAAAGAAGAGGGAAGTCTACCAGCCCATTACGGCAAAAACAACACTTTGTAACATTCGAGTGACACCAATTTGCACCTAGTAACTTATGTATTAACATGGCAAGTACAGTTAAAGTCCAAAAGAAAAGTAATCGCGTGTTTACAACATGTAAAATTTCACTCACAATGGATTTTTTTGTTGCAGCATCTCTCTTGAAATTCAGTTCAAGACAAATACCCACAGATTTATATGGAGTTGTGGAGTAAGACCATTAGTAAGTAAAACCATTAATTAGTGTGCTGGATGTTGGTGTGATGGAAATAGAATCTGTAATGGAAATCAAAAATGACACCTCATATCAGATTGGTAGCGGAGAGCTCAACTCCGTCAGCCAAATGTTGTTAAACTTTGCACAACCTCTGCCCCTCTCTCTGTTATGAATACAATGCTTAGCTTGTCAAAATTGCTTGCCACTCACATTTCTTTCACGAATGAGTTACAGGGACATTTTCCCTGGAAAGGTTTTACTTTGTTGCCACGTGCCTGGCTGTCACGAAAGCGCCCTCCTTGACACTGTAAGCAGATCCAGATGTGAGCCACATGCTTCCAATCCCAAGTTGAGGTCTGCCTACTTCACCCCAAAACCACCTAACCCTTAATTGGAATCAGGTCTCACACTTCAGTCAGTGGTGTTTCATTAGCAAGAGGCTTTTGCCTTTCACAAAAAAAACAAACATGCAAATTTGGAGTTATTCTGCTCTGAATTTAGTTGCTGTTTAAATCTGCTGTGGACTTATTTTGCTATTAAAAATGAATTAGATTCTTCAGAACATTTGTTATTCTCATACACTGCACAGTACGACCAAGATCCAGTCCTTGCACAGCAGCATTTTAAGTCCTGCTATATCATACAGTACATGAGTATCCATAAAGAAGGGATTTTCAATGAAAAATTTAAGACTAATGGGAAAGATTTCTGCACACTTAGATTTACTGGGACTTCAGTGGAATTACTGTATAGATCTAAGTGTGTGGAAATCGTTCTCATTCTCTCGACTCAGAGATTTCAGATTTCTTACAAGAACTCACCTGGGTGGAGCAGAGGTCATCCTGCCACACTAAAAAAGACAAACACAATCAATCATGTAATTATAAGAAATCTCTAAGACAGACAGCAAGATTACTAAAGACACGCAATGAAATTATCAAACAGACATATGCAGAAACTCCCTGGATGCTGTGTCCAAACAGCTGAATTGTCCTTCACAGATGGAGACCACACCAGGACTCACACAGCTAAGTCCAGATGTGTGAAAAGTGTAAGAACAGAGGGGCTACAACAGGAGGGAGAGTAGAGAAAGTGGGAAGAGAAATAGGGCTGCCTGAATTTTACTGTCGTTAAAAAAACGAACAGATGTGTGAATCCCAAAGGAAAGACATCTGTGCTCTTGCTCTCTCTGTCTCTCTCTTTTTCTCTCTCTCCTTCTCTCTCTCTTTCTCTCACACTCACACTTTTCATCAACTACGTAAGGTGAGAAACTGGAGAATGCTCTTGGATTTTTAAGATCCGTATTGCTGCCTTCCTCCATTTTAACAGGCGTTTTATGGAGCAGCTTCCTTAATAGCCACTCACTTATAAAACAAAGCTGTAATGACATGCAAATGACTCACAGGGAAACACTGTAAAGAGGATGTGATGTATGGGCCGTCTGTGCATCACAAACACACACAGGCAAACACACCAAATCAGCACCACACAAACAACAAAGGAAGAGTTTCTTCCAGAACAACCCACAGAAATAGTTTACTTTTTTCCTTTCCTTTATAAATACCTATATAAATAAAATGCATTCCCCAGTTATGACATTGGAAAGGATAAAAGATTGGTGCTGTCAATGTATTTTGCTTAATCTTACAATAATCGCTGTGACAATACTGTCGCTTACTGAACTCATATTTCCCTTGAAAAGTTCTCTGTTGGAATGGAGTTGACTTGAGTTTATAACAATAAATCAAGATGCTGGGTGGACATTTGCACAACACACACACACAAATCTATGCAGGCTTTCAGTATACAGCTCATCTTATAATTCTGGACACTTGAAAGGTACACAATGTATTTGCAATGCATAGACTTGTACAAAACTGATCCCACTCAACAAACACTTATGTGTGGCTGTGTAGTTATCTGCAGAGACCCTGCCTTTTGCCTGTAGATACTTCTATTTAGTTTATGTCTGGGAAGTTTCTGAGCTGCAGTCTTTGGGCAGTGGGTTTGTGGCTGACAGTCAATAACACAGGTTAGCACACAGCGCAAAGGTGAGGTTAGGACTTTGTAAAAAGGTAGCCACCTGGTGCCAGACCATATGTGGCACATATCCAAGAGGAAACTATGAAATTGTTGGACATATAACTGAAAATAAACACAAAAAAGCAACACAGCTGATTTCAATTCAAGAGCAAATCTGATGTTGGCTTTCACCCTTGAGCGAACACTGGAAGAGAGTCTGGGAACGAGGAGTGACGTTGTGTTGGCTTGTTTTCATTCAAGAGCATCGGTTAGCCTAGTTAGCTTACTCCACTATCGGCTTTTCCATTGCAAAGAATGTAATGTTCATACAGTGACAGATTGTGACAAGTGTATGTATAAGTCTTGTACGTACACACGTAGTCTTAGTACCAACAAATGCAAATGACTATACATTTGAAAAAAAAAAATTGAGGTCTGAAATGCTTAATTTACACTTTAAATCCTTTAACTTTGTAACACAAAAGTCATGCTTTTTAGTGTAACAGGCACAAAGGTGATCTTTAACGAGCCAAGTTGATTAAGTTGATTGTCGGAGACTCAGTGCTGCATGTGCACATTTATGTTTTTAAGTGTACATGTAGTACTGCAAGCTTGCATTTGCATAAATACTTGCAGGTTCAATATTTACGTGTCAGCCTGTAAACTGGAGATGAGAGACCAAGTTTAAACATTGTGTTTGAAGGTAACCTACAATTCCCACAGATTGACCCTAAAAGTAACCTTTTTTTTGAAAAAAATCTCGACATGAAAGGAACAGAAACAGAGAAGCGGATCTCTGCACCAGTTTTTGAAAATACAGGCTTAACGGATGCAAATGAAAAAGACAAGAAAAATGTATGCAGTTTCCCCTCATGTAGCATAGAGCTGTTTATTACAGAAAGGTCAATAAAAGGTTACTGTGACCTACCTGCTCCAACATTCATAAGCAAAGAGGTCGATGTGAAAGAAGTGTCTCTGTTCTGATTTGCACTGGTGGTTTTGCTGTCAAAGCAAAACAGAAGCAGCGATAAAAACTGTTGACAATTTTACTGTAGTATTATAAAAAAATACCGGACAATTATTACTATTACTATTATTATTATTATTGTTATTATTATCATTTTATTTTGCTGGTCAGAAATTACAAATCTTTATTGAAATTTTCATGTTCAGCATCTTCATGTAATCCTTTGTGATGTTGCACATAAAAACCGTTTGGCATTATCTTTGAACAGACTTTGAACAAACAAGTTTTTAACAAATTTAAATGTAAGTAATAATGGTTAATTTTATGAGACCTGCAGTAGTCCACGTCATTGCTCTTATTGCTGATGTGAAAGCATGTGTTTACTCAGACAAACCATTATTTCCAAAATCTACAAAAAACAGGCAGGGACAAATTATGTCTGTATGGGTGATAACCAACTTTTCTGTAAAACACCCTCTTGGATTACAGTAAGGCCTGAGTGGGACAGATGATAGGTATCCTAGTTATGGTTTTATTGGACACACAGGAGCAGTAGCCTCCTCATCATTATGATAAAGAGGTTATCTGATGTTGAAAACCTTTTTTCAGCAGGGTGTTAAGGAGCCAACTCTCTCTGTGAGATGTAAGCCTGGAGACAGGGGATCATTACCAGGCTTAGGACATTCAGAGGAGTTGTTCAAGGTGAACCGGTTTCTCTTTAACTGATTTGCAAGAGATTTCTTTGTGCCAGTGGCTATATTTGTTTTTCCAGGACAGGGGATCACTAGCACAATTTCTTGAAAAGCCAGCTGCACTCAAAAATGTCCTCAAAAGTTGCATTAACCTGCGCAAGGGGAAAATCCCTGCTGATGTAAACAAACCAACAGATCCCTTTCTTCAATCTTCACATCTTTTACCTTCCCTCCTACATTGGCTTCCCTCACTTCATCCTCCCTCCTCTGTGTTGGTTCAATCTCAAAATGACTGTGTGTGTGTGTGTCTTTGCTGTATGCTCTCAAGCTGCCACAGCATCTGCATCCTGACTCCAATTAGGGGAACAAACCACAGGGAGGCAGACCCACCATCAGGAGTTCAAAGGTTAGCTGACAGGAAGGAAAGAAAAAAAAAGGCAGCCAGACAGACAGCAAGTACAGTAAATACAGCAGCAGAGAAAGCCCTCTCTGTACAGTAGAATGAACTGAAATAATCAGTCAAAAGTTCTCTGTCTGTGTCTCTCTCACGCTCTCGCTTTCACTCTCCACGTCCCTGTCACCTCTTCAGTCTGTTTCCTCTTCCCTCCTCTCTTCCTTGGTTTTGTTCTATTTATGACTTCCTGTGAAATCTCTGCGTCTCTCGCACACTTATGTGGGCCATAAATCAGCCATTGAAAAGGACAGTGGACAGGAGGAGAGAGAGATGGAAAATCGGGGAGGGAGGCCTTCACCGTCGTCTGAGCAACTGTTTAAAGGCCCACCTGAGAGCTTTAAAACCGAGACCTGCTGGAAATATTAGCCAACGCAGGCAGGCAGACAGGAGGTCCTGCATCACAAAGCATTAGCAAATGGTGTTGTGACGAGCCATCGGTGACAATTCTGCTTTGTGACATTACACCAGACACACACAAACGAGTAATTAATCCTTCTTCATAGTGAATTAATTACAATTTATTACACTGTATAACAAAAGCCACATCTATTTTTTTTTTCTCATCATCTAGTGAAATGCTCCACGGTGTTGCATCAGTTTTGTTCACTGGTTGATGCTTCCAACGTGAGGGAGCTCGGCCAGAGCAGCTCAGCAGATGCATGCTAGAGACTTGTATGGGACTCTGGGGTGATTAATTTTTGAAGTGTGTTGTAAAGAGCTATGAGATCCATAAACAGGAGAGTACACAACAGACAATCCCTGGATGGTGATGGTCACAACACAGATCACAATGCACTATGGTCACAGCCAAGCATCATTTATGGAGCTTACTGTTAAAATCAATAGCGTCTTTAAGATAAATCTCGACACCTCTAACAGTTATGGGATGGAAATCTATTTAATCTAATTTTATTTTTTAAAAAATGGTACCTGTTCTCTTTATTCCCCCAAGTCTGAGCCTTAAATCTTGACATTAACATATTTAACATCAGCTAAGATCATCTGATTATCTTGATTTTTCTGAAGGGAGTCGCAGGTGCCACCTTTTCTCTCATATGCAGCTCTGTCAAGCTCTACACCGACGTGTCTCACAAGGGTCTGCTTTAAAAGAAAACAACACTCCTTCAAACATTATCGCACTAATCTCAGGAAGAAAAGGAAACCCTTGAAAGAAAAGAAAGAGAGAGGGGTACTGTTGTTTCATTAATATGCCCCTGAGAGTACGGTGGCAGTAGCAGAAGAATGGGGGGGGGTTATCAGCCCTCATCTGTGAGGAAAGCTGCCCCCCCCTTCCCTCGTCTCTCACTAGACTGTGCGTCCATCAGGCCTCATTACTCTAATGGTACTGGCAGTGATTAAGGCTTCCTGGCTGCAGACCCCTTTGTTTGTTCGCTTGTGTTTCCCCTCCATAAAGACAGTCTTCAGGATGCCTGTGGCACAGCTCCCCCACCTCCTCCCCCTCCATTTGTGTGGATGCAGTGCTGGCAGACCCCCTTGGACCTTGGAGTTATCACAGGAGGAGGTTGGGGGGGGAGAGGGGGTTGGGACAGGTTATCACATTTGAAGAGGAGAAAGCCAGGAACCGCTCGGGTCCTGCACACACACTGATAATATGGTTAGTGAAGGTATTTAGCTGCAACAATGCACTTCTTGGCCCCTCTCTCTCTCCTCCAGGCACTTCTTCGGAGGCTGCATGCTGTACGTGCCTGTGCAGTGTGTAAAGTGTGCTACCATATACACATGCACACACACACACACCTTCCAGAGAGTAAGTGCAATATACAACAGCACTTTCTACCCACACATGCATGCAGAGATCCATATGCACAATTATTGATTGAATAGTGTTAATGCAGAAAAATACCTAAATAAAAAGTAAGTTTTGTCTTATTCTCAAGAAGTTCTCCTCTGTTTTCATGCATGAACTGTATAAATGACAACCATTCAAGTACAAACCACAACATTTAGTGCAAGTACAACCTCTGCTTCCTGTTTCCTTTGCCCCCTCATTTTCTTCTTTCTAAACTTTCCAATAAAAGAGAAAAAAAAAAGACCTGAACAGCATTTTAATGTTAACAGTTATCATTAAGACATAGAAAAGAAAACTCCCAGGAGTCAACAGTGCAGCTGGTCTGACCCCATTGCCATGCACCACATGAGGGGAAAGTGTAGACATTCATTGTTCTTTGTAAGACATCACTAAAGCAATCGTGTCTCTGGTCTCAGTCAAGTGTGCACTGATGTCAAGCACTCTGCCTGGCCTTCTTCAGTTTCACTCAATTCAGTCTTCTTTCTCGCTGCTTCATTCATAATGGATAACTCTTTGGGTTGCTGTCACCAAGAGTCTATCAATGACTGAAAATACAGCTATGGATGTCAGAGACAGCGGCAGTCACTTACAGCCATCAAAACCACTTCTCCTGTGTCCATTAAGAGAACAGGAGGCTAAAAAATCTAACATACAACTTTTTTTGCAAACAATATGCAACAGTCATTCCTGCATATATTCCTTGTTTAAAATTATAATCACAAATCGGAAATGACAAAACTATATCTCAAAAGCCAGATGGCTTTTCAACCTTTGTTTATATGTATGACAGTGAATGCAACTAAAAGACAGAAACTGAATAAAACACAAAATAGAATACAAAGTTGAATTTAAAGACAGTGGATTTCAGTCGAAGAACTGCAGGCCCTGACATCAGGTGCAGTCTTGCCCAATATGAGCCCTGAAATGTAACTGTCTCCCAAAAATGCTCACTGTGGCGTGCACCCACAACACCTCAGGAGGGCCATCAGCTGCCAGACGCTAAAAACTTCAAAAAACCATGACCATGCAGAACGGCGGGCTGTCATGGGAGACCATCAAAAAACAACACGTACACAGAAAGCAAGTAAACAAGCGAGAAACGAACACAATGACCATGTGTAAACAAAGAGCGGTATCCGTTTGTCCCACATCTGAGCTACGAGCGGCGGAGCTGAGGACCTGTGCACAGCTGTTCCTCCTGTGCTGTCAGTGGGCTTCACCAGGCCGGGCCCGTCCCAGAGGCCTGCGCTGGGAGGCCCGCGCACAGTCTGACATCTGGACTACATAGGAGGGAGGGATCATTGCCACTCTATGATTTTTTATTATTTTTTGTCCTACTGCCTCTCTTTCCGTGTCATCTATCTCTGTCTCTGTAACTTCCACTCTCTCTTCCCGCTTCTTTCCTCTCGTTTCCACTGGAAGGGTCCACAGGTCCCAGTCACATGGGAAACAATGATGAACAGCTCTAAAGCAGAGCCAGCTGACTTTTTTTTTTAGCAGCAGGGTTTCCCCCTCGTTCCCCTTCGTCATCTGCTCCTCCTCACTTTTGTCTTCTTTCTCCTCACATCTCAGTTCACCTCTCCTTTCATTTCTCAGTCTGTCAGGGCTACTGAGCGAGGGGACTGGGGGACACTCTTACATGTGCTGCCTCAGAGGAGCACCGCAATGAACGGTGACACATCACAACAACCTTCAGGTCATTAATCAGCCTCAAGTGTCACAGTGTGTTAATCTCATGAATGAAAAACACCAGCACTCCACTCAGAAATACAGCATTTTATACAACAAACACAAGAAGCACTTCTCCCTTATTTTATTAAAATAAGAGTGACTTGGAAAAGAAGTTAAGAGCTTCATCATTACAGCATGGATGCCCTTTGTGGAGGCAAAGGAGTGATTAATGATTTTCAGATCTTTGTCCTTTATTGACCTCTTTGTAAAGGTGCAGATTCCTCAGCCTACATCTTGGCTTCACCTAATGAGCTCAGAATTGCTGCCTTCACTGACTTTGTTTTCACTCTTAGAAGAGACAGAACTTATGCTCAAGCCTCTGAAATGCTTTAAAGAGCTGCCATAACCTTCTGTTATTCTTCTAGTTCTTTGTTCTTGTCTCTTGCTTGATAAGGCATGCCAGCCGCCAAGGTCATGGAGACAGGAGCGAGGAGAGGAAGGGGGGCTGGGGGTATTTCTCTGGTGTAAATGAATAGTTCTATCTCTCTCTAGATGAAGAGGAAGAACCTCATCAAAATGTTGTCTCTTCCCTTCACAAAATGAGACCACATTCAAGTCAGATGAATGAGAATTGTCACGCACAAAATCATAATTACAGGCCCACATATTCCCTCCAGCACTGGGGAACGACTTTATCAGGCACCCATTGGTCTGTTCTTGTGTGTTAGCTAAGGGAGGATCCTCTAAGCCTTTCTCTTGTCTGCAATCTGCGATTGTTGTATTCCAAGGGGGGCATCAGGGCTGAAAGGACCGAATTTAACAAACCTAATTATCATGCCTTAATTAGTATCAGGGGTAAACCTCGGTGGGACACCTGCAGACTTAATTTATATCCTGACAAGCCAGGAACAAGTGTTAATGTGCCGTATTTATGATAATGCCCCAAAGTGTGCAGGAGGAGCAGGAGGAAGCTCACCTCAACTCTTCCAGAACAATGTGAGAGGCAGGTAATTACAGGGAAAGGGTCTGAAGAGCTCAGGGATCAGCTCGGTCCCAATGTTGATACACAGCAATAAAATAACAGCATGTGCTGTCTATGGCACAGAGATGATTTCATATCCGGCCCTCAGGTTGTTTGTATCTTAGAAGATTAACAAGGTAAAAAGATAAAACCTCTTAATTTTGCAGATTGTTCAATTCCTGTACAGTAAAGGAGGAATGGAAAAAAGAAAAAAAATGTGACAAATATAAAAAAATTAAAATAAATAAATAATAAACCAATAACAGTGAGGAATCACCTCTGACTGTCTGTGTATGGTGTTATGAAATTATAAAAGGCCCCACATTGTCTAAGACTTAGGCTGAGAAATGCTCACCTTCACAGAAACTTCTGCTACCACAAATAAATGGGACAATTGTTGTCCTATTAGTCAAAAATAGATGTGCCGTTTGTCTGTTGTGCTACCACAAGCATACCTTTGCGATCGAAAAAATAGGTTAGCAGGGCGGGGATGAAACCTGGAAAATTGCGCATGTTTCGTACACTGGCTTTGTGCACCGTTGTAAACCACTCAGATTTCCGCCAAGCCTTGTTATTTAGAAAACAGGCAGCGGACATATTTCCACTTATTAACTGTAGAAATCATGCAAAACTGTATGGTATATGCTTTCAATTATGTTAAAATGTCTAAAAAATAGTTATAATAACTTTTAATGTAGCATAGATATTAAAAAAAAAAACTCTAATTAAAAATGTAAAATGGTTTCATATATTTATATATAATATTAATGTTTTTTATGACTTTATTCGGCACACACTTTAAGAATCACCTTAACAATCGTTCTCTCTTTGTTTTTTTTTCTGTTTTTTCAATGCTCTTACAATAGGGACATGATCGTATAGTATATATAGAGTATATATAGAATAGTTTAAGTACGAAATCAGCCTGGCGTTTAACTTAAGACACCTATTTGAAACTTTACCCTCTCTTGCATACATGAGACTTGACACGTATCTTCAAAAACAACATGACTGGTGACGCATGTAGACTTTGAAGTCTGTCATGTGTGGGATATGGTAGTGCAAGGGTGCTGCTGTCATCGTATAGTAATTATTCATTTTTACGATTCCAATTTCTAGTTTGATTAATGGAAGAAAGTTGCCCTTTAATAGGTTTAGAATAGATTTGGTGCTTTCCCTTGAACAGGTACTCAAACATATTTTTGGTTAGAAAAGAGAGATTTCTCTTCTTTTGATCTCAGTGTGTTCGTGTTATGACTCTGTCCTCATCACGTTTTTAGAAACCTGGCTGAAGTGTCACCCTTTTAATGTCTTCACTTGCCGTGGGTTGACCTACTTATCTGATGTTTGTTTGAAACTCAAACTATAGTATAAATTCAGTCTATAAGGGAAAGAAACATGTGTGGAAATAATAAAAATCACTTTCTTTATGATTCATTATGTTCAGTGTGTAGTGATGTGTAATGCTGCATAATGACTGTTTTGGCATATTTTGAAGTGAAATCTACCTCCTTTCATGTAATCTTTAAAGGTCTTGATGAGGAATTTCAATCACAGCATTTTATCCAAATTGTTCCAACCTAAAAAGTTTTTATTATACATTTATGTATTGTATTTTTTTGTGTGTTTTGAATGGACTACATTCCCTTATTGGCTCCTGAAGTAATCTTCAGTAATCTAAGAAAACTCTTAGCCCTAACAAAGTCGTATTCTTGCCCTCACTGTCACAGCTCAAAGTTGGTGTCTCTTTTTCCTGAGCAGGAAAATAGATGCCCTGCAACTCTGGATGATCCATCATACACTGAAAGCAGAGGTCATCAGAGAGATGATCACAGGTAAGTGTGTTGGTATGTGTGTGGGATTTATAAGGGTGTGTATGTGTGTGTTTGAAGGATTGAGACTAAGGGGCAGGGAGGGGGGGGGGGTGTTTGTGAAGGTATTTTGCTTTCCACACTGTGGAAAAGCTAAATACAGGAGGTTTTTGTAAGCATCTAAACCACCAAACCTCGGCCCTTAACCAGGGTTTGGCCTTCAGTCTGAAACTGTTTTGTGGAAAATTATGTCATTTACATGTTGAAAGTATTTGTTTGTAAAACCCAGTTTATATTTTTAAGAGCCAAAAATCCATCTACTAAAATTACTGCTCTGAGCACTGTAATTGCACAGGTAATGAAACAACCGTGAATCATAATGGATGTTTTTTTCAAAGAGACTTTCGTGTTTCATGTTTGAGTGAGTGTTGCTACAGACAGTCACTGACTAAGACGTTCAGCCTGTTTTTGCAGGTTGGTTGGTTGAAATAATTCACGCTTTCTGTTACTGACACTGACAACAGTCGCTTGGTTTGGTAGTTTCTCTGTTGCTTTTGTATGCTTTCTTATGGGCAGACCTCAAATTTTAAGGTTGCAGGGCAATCAGTTTCATAAAGCCCTGCTCAGCTCTTTTTGTAAAAATGAGTAAGAGGTAAAATGCAGACAAAAAAATGAATAACTGAAGCACATTTTTAAATGAGAAAAAAAAAGATAACAAATTTGTTACAATGAGCTTCCCTCTAAGGTTATATAAGTTGAGTTTCAATAAGCACTTAAAATGATGTACAGTAGCTAGAATGTCCCTCTGTTTTATCACTGAGGCTTTTTATTTCCAAATGTTCCACACTTTGCTGCACAGCTGATTGGAGTTAGAGGTTGCACTTAGCGTGATCAGTCAAGTGAATTTTTTAATCAGTAACACAGAGCAGAAGTTTGGCCACACTTTTTCAGCTGGAATCTATGGTTTGCTTTTCCTCACAGGGAGGTATATTATGAGTTGTCCAGTAGACTATTTGTTTGCCTCTTTTTTGCAAAAACTGTTTTTCTTTCTCCTCTTAGTTGAGTGGACTACCTGTTTCTTGTTTTTTTTTTATAGCCCTAAGCCGTGAGTGTCCATAATAAAAGTTTACTGGTTTGCCTGAATACAACAGCCGACCCCGTAGCCTTTTTTTTTTATTCTAGCTGCTGGGTTTGAGGTTGTTCAGGGCCTATGCTGTTGCTACATGAGATTATACTTCCTGTAACCTTTCGTGTACCGTCTTTGTGGAGCAACAGTATTTATGCCTGTATCAGGTATCGACAGGTAGAAGTGAGGCCTAGCCCCGGGAGCTCTTCGGGCAGATTGTGAGCAACAGAAAAGCTGGATTGAGTAATCAGGCTGTTGGCAGGCAGACAGAAGCCCTCCAGTCCAGCTGAACTGCTTTAAAAGCCCTATCTGCTGTTGTTCCCCCCTCTGCGCTGGCAGCTTATCACCCAGACAGATTTCAGGGGCCTTGAACCGTGCAGAGAGTCCATCCACGTGTGAGAAAGCCCAGGCTCCTCGCTCAGACAACATGACCCCCTGCCTAGGAGAGATGGAGATAACTCTTTGGCCCTGCGTCATTCGTGAGAAAAAAAAAAAAAGAAACCTCTCCGTCTTCCTCGGCTTCTGTTCATGTCATCCACATGTCTGAGAGAAGAGCGTCTCTCAAAAACAGAAGAGAGGAAGTTTGCAGTCTCTGCCTGGGGCTGTTAGAGATGATCCCTCAGGGAACAGAGCCAAGATCATGATCACTCCTCCACATGACTGGTTCCATGTCAATACTATACACACATGGGTGCACGGGCACACACACACACTCACTCTCACACACACACACACACAACATACATGTACTCCCAACACCTGCCCTCTGAAGGCGCTCTCAGTTAATCTCAACATTAATTATTGACTCTGAGTTTAATTTGAAAGTCAGACGCACTGTAAGCCAGGGGACACAGCTTTAAATAATGTATACGGCCCATTCAGAGGTAATCATATTGTCATTGATTAATATACATCGGTGCTGTGGAGCATACCTGATGTACGCGTGAGCCAGGCACCGGGCATGATAAAACTTGGCGTTGAGAGCCGGTGTCAGGCTGGGAGCATCTCTAGGGCCTCGTCCTCCTTGTCTGATGTTTCAATCACAGCTTAGGAGCTGTGATGCATGGAGGCACACACTATCAACTGACTGGATAACATGAGGAGCCCCAGAGAATCAGCTTCGCCAGGAAAAAAAAAAAAAAAGGTCGGAGAGAAAAAGAGAAATGCATTTGGGCAGACAGAGGTGATAAAAACAAAGCAAGACAGGTGGTAATGTGGAGAAAAAAACACATTTTTCCGCTGAGATAACTTTAATTTCTTCGCTTAATTCTTCTCCGAATAGGGTGCCAAGTAAACACTATACTTTGCCCATTAGGAAAAGAATGACAGTAATTTGGAGTACAAAAAAAAAAACAACGTGCTAGCCAGTGTGCACACGAGGAAGAGTTGCGTCAAGAATCCGGAGCTGACACACTGAGGCTCAGGCATTGCGGTGGTAATGAATTCCCACAGTCTCACACTCCCCTTGACACCTTCATGCAGATGCCATGTCACCCTGAGTTTAGTTTAGACCAACACAGGGAGGGGCAAGAAGCCGTAGCTGCTCCCCCCCCCCACACACCCCCCGATGAAAAATTCATACGCCGTTGTTACCTACACGCGAGTCAGAGAGCACGGAGTTCAAAAACATAAACCAATTACAGTCTGAAACTCAACTGTCTGGACACAACACATGCATTTTGATAGATGTAAACTTAGACACAGTCAAACCAATAAAGAGTCATGCTACACTTCTTCTCTTTCACACACACACACAGACACACACACACAAATGCAAAAACACAACACACAAACACACACACACACACACACACACAATCTCTATCGGATAGGTAAACAAATCCTGTCCAAGACTCTCCTCCTTTAGGAGATTGTGAAAGCTTTGGCAGGCTTGAGTGAATATGTTGTTTTTGTTAATACATAAAGATTAGGGAAACAGTCTCTAGGCTCCTCTCCCTCCATCTCTCTCCCTCATTCTTTGTCTCTCTCTCTCTCTCTCTCTCTCTCCCCTCTCCTTTCATCCTCCCCCACCTTCTCTCTGAGTCTGGCAGGAGAGGTGGTCTTGTCAAACAGCTTCTCTCCCACGTACCATGGTGCTCTGAGAGGTGTGGAGCAAACAGGCTGAATGCTGGGAGGCTTCTGTCTCTTTTTCTTAAAACCTTTTGGCTGCTGGAAAATACTCCCTGACAGCAGACCTATGTGTTCTGCTGTATGTTTGACAGGAGAGGAAGAACAGCCTGCACCAGATACAAAATAGCAGCACCACAGGCAGATGCTTAGCCAGTCTTAGACAGCCTCACAGGTTGAGTAAGAAACAATATTCTACACCTGAAGACGGACAGTCGGTTATACGTATGTGGTTCAATCAAGACTGTTTACGGTGCTTTTTCTGCTTCCCAACCACAGTGATATGATACTGAGTAAGTAATGGGGAAATGGTGACCTAACCGAAGGGGGTGGTTGAAAGAGCGCTCTCCTATCTCGATCTTGTGGTTTGCTGAAGTGGAGGTATGTGTAAGAGGGAGCGTGTAAATGTAGAGCGTCAGGGAGGAGGCCTTATTTCTCTTCATCAGATATATCTGCTGGAGGTGCAGCGACGGAGACAACAGAGATAAACCCTGACTCAAGGAAAAACATTAGACTAAAAAAATAACTAAACAGTAGTGCACGCTGTGTGACCTGCTCTGTCTCCATTTGTCCGTTCTATTTCTTTTTCTTTTTTTTTCCTGTCCTGTTTGAATCTACATTTGCTTTTAGAAAGGAGAAAAAGTGGCCAAAGTTCAAAAACTCACTGTTATTTGTTTGATTTTATCCACAAACAGAACTTTACCATTTCAATCAGTCGGGAAAACTGCTTTCCGTTATGAAAACAGTGATGTCAACTCCACCTGTGAGGCAAGTCAGACTTCACAAAGGGTGTCAGTGGGCAAACATCCCTCTAAGTTTCCTAACCGCACTCTTTTCTCTCATTTTCATCTCTTAACAGGCCTATGAGCAGCTCCAGTCGCTCCCTGAAGGAAAGCTTTTTATCATCCAAATTGAGGCAGGACAGAAAAGCCCAAATCACATCTGAGGCAACACCAGCTGCACAAAAAGAAGTTTTCAGCCAAACAATGGAGCTGCCATGAGCACCACCTCTGTCTCCCAGCTGAGCCACGCAGCCAGAGCTTAACCAATCATTGGGGTCAGAGCAGCCGCATGGATGACCAAAGTGCAGCCACCATAATCTAATTGTCATTGTATTGCCTTCCAGTGTAAGAGGCATCTCTTTTCAGTATCATGACGGGATTGGAGTGTAGATGAATAGATCTGATGCTTGTGTATGCGACTTTAAACTGATTTAAAGGAGTCTCGTAAGGTATTAAGATGCACTCTGGAGTAGTGGTGTTATTCAGGCTTTACAATGGAGCTCTGCTGGAATGATGCGATGGAGTAATCAAAGCCCAACATTTCCATCTAATACCAACCCAACGATACATTTATACATACTGACATGATGCCAAGAACATGCTTAAAAGTAGATAAAGGTTCTTTTTTTTTAAAGAGGCTATTGTAAAAATGTGAAAACTAGAAGTAAGCAAAGTAACTTTTACATAAAAAGCCTTGAAAACATTAGAGAGAAAATGTTTTTGAAAGGAGAATAAAATGCACAACACAAAGAGAGAACAGCAGAGAGGGCGAGAGACAAAGAAAACAACCAAAGTATAGAAATTAATCTTAGGCCATGATTCAAGGTCATTTGTGGAGAGAGATCTCTCTCTCTGTCTGTTCTTTCCACCTTTCCCTGGGCTGTTTTACAGCGGAGCTTCTCTTTGTTTCTAATTGTAGGGGGTGATTGGCCACTCTCTTTATCTCTTTCTGAACAGTTTAATCTTATTCAACATGGTACATATTAAAACCCCTTCCATGATTAAATACAAAGAGAAGATCATTCCTTCAGCTAATTTAAACATGATGACTTGTTAGACAATCAAGATTAAGAAATTTCAGATGTTTTAATTTTTTTTTTTTGTACAGCTCCTCCCAAAGCCAAGCTCTTTTTTAAAAGTGGATTACTGGATGCTGTAAATACCTTTTGAAATTTAAAAATCATGATGAGTCCTTTAATCAGGGTTTTGAGTTAGGGTTTTTCTTAACACTTTATGCATATGATCATTCCTTCTCCCAGTCCATGTATTTTTTTTTACTGAACCCCTTTTATTTATACAAATGGATATTGTTTTATTTACAAGTCAGTAAAGTGCAGCCACAGATTGCACTAAGCAACGGCATCAGTCCACTCTCATATCTCTCAGAAATATGCACACATATTTATAACACCTCATGACGGCAACGCCAGCATCCATCTACACTTAGCCGCAGCCTCCTCCTTCATTAGCCAATGGCACCTTTAGCTTATGGTCAGAGCTGCGGCAGTGTCTATAGAGTAATGAAATTTACGAAGAAGAGCCACTTGGTATGCCAGCGATGCTGCAGCAGGTCCCCATGCTCAGTGAAAACCACACGCTCGCTTTTATAGATTGCATAATGGCTTGCATGAAAATGGTTTCACACTAACATAAATCAAATGTCAAAATACAACCGGAGCAAGACAATTCCCGCGGTGCAAACATGGGTGCACGCACAAACACACACACACACAC
>JAPZDZ010000001.1:16344621-16358825 GCA_029783805.1 Acanthurus tennentii | reverse complement strand
TCTCTAAGGATTTTCTGCTTCTTTGTCATTTATCTTAAAATAATGAGCTTAAAACACTCAGTAACGTGCTTTTCCTTGGAAATATAATAAGATAAATGTGTTCTATCTTGATCAGTACCACTAGAGCATATTTACAATACACAGCTTACAAGAATTAAGTCATCACACTAAATACATCTGCAGCCATGAAGGCGGAAGAGGGGAAGGACGCGGCTTCTTGCCAGGACACACCGGCTGGAGAGGCTGCATGAGACACGCTGTTAGACAGCAGCTCGGTGCCAACCACACCTGTGCCCACATAGACACCGTGCTCTCCAGGGCGAGCCGAGGTCACCTGGGTGCTCTACCATCCACACCTGTCCTTCTCTTCACCCTCTCACCCTCATGTAGGTCCTTGTGGAAAACCCCCCGCCCCCAGATGGAGCAACATACTGTACAGGATACATGCATGATCCAAGGGCAGGCGATGTAGAGAGACGTTCACACAAAGTCAGCGTGAGAGGAGAAGGATTTCGTGCTCTTTCTAATTCATCTGCATATACAGTGGTAGTATTCCCTCTCATTCTTTCTGTATTATTCTCCTTATCAATTAAACTAATGCTTTCAGGCAGGAGAGCAGTGAGCCAGCCCCCCCCCCGATCGGTATGGGTGAAAGCACGGTTTGGCAGAGAGTTGAGCAAAAAGGCAGCTTATCAAAGATTATACTGCTGTGATAGCAAATAATCAGGAGCTAATTCATTGTGTGGCCCTCTTTCATTGCTACCTAAGCCTCCTTATTAGGGGGCTTACATCTACATTTGCAGCTGATGAGGGTGCTTCTCCTCACTTATATTTAAACAATGCATACAAGATGGAGACAGCACACTTATATTAGATTTGGTCTCACTTCTCCGCTATTTGTAATAGTTGTGGATAAAGAGAGTCAGATATATGTGCTAAAAGCAGCACCTAAAGGATTTAAAGGGTATTTTGTGTAAAAGGCGCAGAGATCTGAGTGTTTCATCTAGATCTGATTATTTTATTGATAACAGCTAGCAGGTGGCGGGTCCTCAGATAAAAGGCTAAGCCCTGATTCATTTTCCTTGTGCAAATCCTCCCTCCTCTCAGCACAGGTCATATTTATTTTTAGTTTTTAATGTATCTATAGAAGCAACTAAAAAAATGCGTCATACATTAAAAAAAAATAAAAAATGGCGAAGAATAATGAATACAGATGCATTTTTACAAATCACAAAACTCCACATGTGTCTCGCTCTAATTAGTTCTTTTATCATTTCAATGACAAATTTTGAATTGTGTGCTGTAGACTTTCATTACAGCCATGCATGGATATATTGTACCAGCAGGAAAACCCTCATCTATGTAGCCCAGGCTTCACCATAAATCAGGCTAAATTCCCTAGAAAGAAGAATGCACGAGGACACTGCACCCAGCACTAAAATAGTATCACCCTGGGCTACTTCTGATTGAATGTTTTATCACAGACAATCCTGAGTGGCGGAAAAAAAGAAACTAATTCATTCATCCTGCTCAACTAAAGAACTGTAACAACCATGTAATTCCTTTGAGATTTTGCCGTTTCGGAGCACTCTGATTTGTCATGTTATTCATGTCTTTTCATCCTTTTTCCTTCCTGCACTTGGCTCTTCAGCGCGGTGGGTATCGTGTGCTGTAATTCGGCTTTTTATAACCCCCCTCGCTCGTTCACCTATTGAGTATCTGCCACTGTAGTACCAGGGCCACGAGTTCATCACTTCACTTCAGTAAAAGGATACAATAAGTATATGTCCAGGGCAGCTTAGGAAGGGCATGGATATCCATCAGCAGTGCATATGATGGATCACGATGGTGTCTGGGATGAATAGACATGCAACAAAAAATACAGTGAGGCCAAAACGGGCAGGAATATACATTACATCCATTTAATCATTGGCGCGTGTTGGGAAAGCAGGCGGGCCTTGCTTTCCCTATTCCTGCCGCCTTCAAAAGCTTTGTGTAGATTGATTATGTACGGAGGAGCAGCGAGCATAGCTGCAAAACACCTGCCAAGAAGAGGAGGCAGTAAGCTTTTTCACCGATACATAAAAAGCATGGAAGAAGACAGCGAGAAAGGAAAGAATGGATGACTGCTTAGCTACCCAGATAAATAGCTCTGAGTATGCAGAGTACCGATGGAAATCTGGCTCTCCAGCACAACAGCGAAAAAATGCACTACTACAAATCCAAATGCATTGTCTCGTTTCAGTTTGCCACTTGTGGAATGTTGAGCAAAAACTTGGACAAAGAAACAGTTTATTACTCCTTCAAAGGTGAAATTTCATCAGAGAACTGAAGTGAAATGTCAGAGGATATCAGAGTTTTCGCAGCTGTGAGTTAGAGGATCCTGAATTACTATCCTGTAAAAGGAAGCAGGCCATTAAGGAGGAATACCAAACATGGAAAATGATAAGGTGTTCACTGGGTTTAAAATCTCATCATAAATTCCGAGCACGGATCTCTCTTGATGCCCTAGGCCTTATTTAACCTGAGTTAAAATACTCACACCTTTTTACATCCACATGAAACTGGGCCATTAAGGTCATCCTGGATAAATGTATTCATGAAGTGTGATCTGCATGAACGGAAAAAAAAAAAAGAGCTGTGAGACAGCGCTGCTGCAGCTGTCCCTGCAGTGATGATGTGATTGATGATGATTAGAGATCTTGTCCTGAATCGATTTAACAGGACATGTCATCTGCATTTCATTTATAGGACGAGAAGCTGCTCTCAGTACTAAAACGTAAACATGTCTCTTGTCCTTAATTCAGTGTGCTGCAGCTTCCCATAGTCGAGCGTTTAACACCACAGAGTGTTTTCCCCCCTGACAGAGACCAACAAAAAGCCCTCTAGTTTTTAAAGGGCTCAAACCTAACTGAAGATGAATGAAGAGACGGCAGAAAGAGAGGAAAACAGGGCAAAGAGAAACAAGCAGAGAGCCTTTTTGTTATGCTTGAAAAGATGCTTTCGGTAAAGGTGAGCCCAGCTACTTTTACACTTATTTTAGGAGAGAATAAAGATGCAGGGAACAGTGATCAATGAGTTTTTTTTTTCCCCCAATATACATAGAAAGGTTAAACCGCCCTTTCATCCAGATTCAATGACATTCACTACTGATGAATATTGATAAGAAACATGCAAATAAAAAAGTCAATGCAAGCATTTTTGTTGTTGTTTTACTTAAATCTCAAAATCTAGTGCATACTTGACCTGTTAAAACATAAGAATAATTTGCACATTTATAATTCTATTCAAAGCCAGAATATGTTCAGAGGTCTGGCTTTGTAAAACCTATGATAAATATGTTAAATGTTTTTATTTTTCTTTTCTTCTAAAATAACAAACTGCATCAGGCTTCCTCTCTAACTTCCTTAGCGCTGAGGGTTTTTTGAGTGGTCGGACAGTGGACTGTCTCTCACAGCCGGACAGAAGAGCCCCTCTCACCTCTGTCTCATCTGGGAAGCCCTGGGGTTGGGCTGGGGAAGAAAGAAGGCTGAAGGCAGGGCAGGATGAAAAACGAGGGTGTCACAGCATTGTTGCAAGGTTAGCACACCCGCTAATGGAGCTGTGCTGGGGCAGGGCGCCCTGAGGATCGACCCCACCGAGGGGGGCATGTACAAGCCCAAGATAAACTACTGTAGGGGGCATGGCACTGCCCCAAGCCCCTCTACTGCCCGCTAAGCACTCACACACACACACACACACACACACACAAAGCACCACCACTGGCTTAAGGCAGCTTCTTCACATTTATAGCTGACCATCGGATGCAACAACGAGATCCCCAACGCTCCTCATAAAGCATTGTGTTTGACACAGCACTATTCAATGTTTATAAAAAGCTGAGTAACACTCTAACTTTACTCTGATAGCCAAGGGTTAGACAGAGTCAATATACTTTTTCAAATGACATTGCACATCACCTTTTTTTACTCACCAATCAAAATGATGACATCTTTTTGCAGGCTGCTTTGACAGGGGAGACATTGTTATTATTTTGATTCCATGCAGCGAAAAAAGCCATCTATCTCAAATCGATTTCTTCCATATAAAAGTAAACATCTCAGTTAAAGAGGAAGAAGAAAACTGACTGAAAGATCTTGAGCTTTGTTGTAAAGGGAACACTCTGTGGTTCATGTTTCAAAATAATCTGTCAAGTCCATTCAGGTAGGCTACATGGAAACATGCTTGTCCTCTGCCTTTTCAGCAGCATAGATTATTTTAACACAGTCAGGTAAATCCTGATTATCCCAAGAGCTCAGAGGGCAGTGCAGACAGCCAAGAGAAAAATGAGAGAAAGTTAAGAATGAGACATATGGCTGACATGCTCCTGCTGTGCAGGGTTGCACCGCTGAGCGGTCAAGGGTGGGGAGTTTCAGACAGAGGGGACATGAAGAATGACATGCCCTGGAAGATCTCTTGCTCACATGGGACTCTGAGTTGACAAAGAAAGCTCTGTTTGGCAGAGTGGCAGCCACATTAATGACCAGTTCATCACTGTTTGTCAGGGGAGGGGAAAAGGAAAAGATGGGAAGGAGGAAAGCATTTCCCAGCAGGCCTTTAAGGAGACTGACTTCCTGCCACCAGAGCAGAGGAATGCTGACATCTTCCTGTTGGCTGCTCACAGGCGCTTTTGATTGGACAAGAGGGGATACAGATGGGTCAGTAAGGCATGCTTTGATTGGACAAAAGGAATGTGGTAAGGTCAGTGTGGAGACCAGTCAAAGACAGGTCTAAAATAAAGGTTTAAATGTAAGAGAAACTAAGTAAGGGAAGGAAGACGGGGTGTTAAGAGGACAAAAACTTAAACAGTCTAAAGGAGAAAAACTGCTGATCGTGTATTAGTGGATAGATTGACCACTCTGAGAAGGAGAGTGGAAAAAACCAACAAGAACCACAAAAAAACAAATACTGAGGTTTTGTGGGGTTTCCTCTTAAGCCTGACATCGTCGCTTCTAATCAAATATTGTAAATTTTCTGAATAATATCAGATTATTTAAAAATAAGAGTTGGCTCTATGTCTGCCCATGCCTGTGTGTGATCTCTCCGACTCTGCGTCTGACAGTGTGAGACAGGAGATGAAAATGGCTAGTTATAGGCAGAGCCGAGCCCGCCAAGAATCCAGCAGAGAAAGGCCTGTCCAACAAGCTTCACCAAAGCCTCTGTCGCTGATCTAACAAAGCCCCTCTTATTCGGGGCAGCAGACAGAGGCCCACAGGGAGAAAACCTCAAAGACTTTAACAACACCTCAAACCCCAGCCTCCATGACGGCTTGTTTCTTTCATTATTGAGCTCAAACGGGGGCTCTGTGGGTGCCAGTGTGGGCATGCCCGTATTAAAGAGAAAATAAGCCTCTGCCCACACATTATCGCTCACATGGCACCGACACCCACAGGCATTATTGCGTGGAATTTTCCAGTACCAGCATCTCATCAACCTTCGTAATATGTTTCCACGTGTGGTGGCAATTAAAGTGCCCAAACAGAAGTGGTAACAGAAGCCTCACTGGCTCCTGTGTGGAGAGGCCACCCTGTCTCTCCAGTCCTGCGAAAACAGCAGCGCAGATACTTACACATGCAACACTTAGCAATTTAGAAACACCGACAGATGAAGTCAATAACATGGATGCCACTTCTGATCACACATGAGATGCAGTCGAAATCTCTCCCTCTTTTTCTCTCTTTCGCTTCCTTTTTTCTTTTTCCTTTCTGAGGCATCTTTAAAAAATCTAACACAATTACAAAATTTAATTTTTTTCCAATATGTTATGCTGAAAAGTATTTACTTTTGCTAGAAATTTAAAACAATCAGCAGGGAAAATGGTTAAAATAACCACTGCAGTCACAGTATTTATTCTGAATCCACATATGAACATCAGCTCCAACTGGCCTCCCCTCCCGTTACACAGTAGGACCGTAAATATTAAAGAAATTTGCAGCAAGAAAACCAGTGTTCTTTCCATCCATACGCTTTTCTGATTACTTCTTTCTTGTTCAAAATTATTAGAAAAGTTTTAAAACACTTTTACTAATCCTCAGTGAGGATTTTTGCTCCCTGTATATCCATAAAAACAAACCTGTATCTTCTTATGACTGATGTCAACTAGTTTGCCTAGTTAAAACCACAAATGCATGCTCACTCAAACACACATATTTGACATGCAGAAAGGTTTTCCAGCAACTTCTATTGGGGTTGCATAAGAAAAACACCCACGGAACCGCAACGGGACACATTCAACTTCCGCTTTCTTCAAAGCGTCGCTATTCCGATAATCCTTCCACCCACCTGATACCTCATGAGCAATGAGCCTTACTGATACTGAAAATGGACAGCAATCTATCATCAACAAGCAGATCAGGCTGACAGCATCGCACTCCTACTTCTTCTGAAAGTGCACAGGTTCAGTCACTCTGCACTACACCCATAAAGCCCTGACCCCTTCACACACTGATGACATTGTGTTGCTTAATCATACTGAGAGACATTAAATAAACTTAGGTTACTTGGGGTGATATAATATAATAATTGTGCAGAGCCTGAGGAGAGTCTTATCATGAAGTTTACAACAGGCCAGGGGGCATGAAAGAGAAGTAAAGCACAAGGAGCTGAAAGTGGCAAAAGGCTATCTGGTGTTATGGTTTTGAGGGACAGTGGGAAAGAGCTTTGGGGACAGTGGGGTTAATAGTCCAGGGAAGACAAGCCTGGCACCAGCATGTTATAATAATACACTTGGCAGCTAGAATGGTGTCAACCCCTTAATTCCCCCCGGGAGAGAAGGACACAGCCTAATCTGTATTCAGTCCTGACATTGTCCACATCTGATATGGAACATTAGCCCCTAACTCTCTCTATAGACTAGTGTCCTTCGGTTTATATTACTTTATGTTAATAGAGAGAGAAAACTCCATGTGCTGTCGTTTGTCATTGTTAGCAGGGGTGCTCCCTGAGCCTGTTTGAAATGCATTTGTTTAGAAGAGAAAATGGGGGGGAAGGTAAACTTGACCGTGCAGGGAACCTCGTGGCTTCTCCATCTCTATTGATCTTTGATCCAAGCGGGGGCACATCGTGGCCCCTTCCTCTCCTTGTACCGTGTTCTGCAGTCTTCATTCAACATCTACTTTCCATTCCTCTGATCAGCAAGCTATGCTTAACTCTGTGTGCGTGTGTGTGTGTGTCTGTGTGTGTGTGTGTGGGTTTGTTTATGTGTGTTGAGTGAAGGCGGTAAATATGTTGAGGTACTTTCACTTCTCTCTCTCCTCTATAAAGCTTAATATTAAACAAATGTTTAGCTAAGACGCCAAGAAAACTACACTGTGGCTCTATGCTGAGAACCCATTAAGAAAAAAAAATGATTAGAGAAATGAAGAAAAAAATGTGCTTGTGGAATAAAAGAGAGTTTAAAAAAGTGATAACTAACATTTTAGGTCTTGGAAATTTTGTGTAATGAGTCCTAACAAGTTTACATAGATAATTATTTATAGCAGAAATTATAAAGCACAACCACATGAATAAATATATTCTAAGCAGTTGCTCTACAACAGATGAGCCGCAGTGTTATATTGCTGCTTAACATCGCTCACATCATCTTATTTAAACAAAATAAAAAGAGGAAACGTCTGGTGAAGCTGGCAGAGAGAATATTGTTAAAATCTAACAATATTCTCTGACTTCTGTTAGAATTAATTCAGCTAATTGTCTTCAGCCCAATTAGAGTCTATTCCCCTCTGCAGTCTGGTGAAACAGTGCCGAGCCAATTGGATTAAATCTTTATCATTTCCCGGGAAACACTGACAGAAGGGGGAATATGAAGCTACACTACTGCCTTTTTTAATTAAATCGAACCTAATGACTGTGCTTTTATTAACATCCAGCTTCTTCATGCTTCTGTGCTGTAAACACAGCTGAAAATCTGACGGCAGAGACTTCTACGCAACCCGTTTATTGACTATAAATCATCTCTACAATGACGTGTGTATCAGATCAGGAATGAACTCATACAGGTTTCTGTCTTTCGATTTTTTTTTTCTATCACACTCATCACTGTAAGGCGCTAGCGCAGCAGGAGAGAGTCTCGTCGTAAACCTTTGAGTGCACAGTACAGTAAAAAGCATGTCCCTGTGTACCTACCAGCCCCGCTCATCCTCTTAAATGCCAATAATAATTAATGGTATTACAGGAGGATACTTCTGAGCCTCTTAAACTGTGCTTTATTAGCGGCCTTTAGATAGCGAGTTGGGGCTGGCCGTGTGGAGGAAGCAGACTTTCTGTGGCATTAAAGGGATTGATGACGTAAAAGAACGTAGTCATTGAAAATGAAAATGATTCATAGAAAGAACTCATCAGCATGTTTCAGACTATTTACACACAAAGATCATATTGTGTTCATCATTTGTGGTCTCATCAAACTGCTGCAGTGAACTTTGTGTTTTTTTACTGTCTCCCATTGCACTGAATGACCACAGCCAGCCACTGGCAACCGGCTCAGAATATAAAATGGACTATAAAAGGGCCGAACACATTAGCGATAATTATGTTTTCTCAAAGTGTCCAGGGAATCACAGCCAGTGACAAATCCCTTCTTGAGGATAAACTACTTATTCAGAATTAAGAGCTCATCAGGAAAAAAGAAGAACGACAGAGATTGTTTGCGACTGTGACAATGACAGAGGACGCAGGAACGACTGACACAGAGTTTACAAAGACTGCCCTCAAGCATAAATATCTATTTTAAAACAATAACATTTGTAGTCTAATCAGACAAAGTACTAAGCTGATGGCTACTGTAGTTAGAAAACAACAGCTAAATACCTTATAGAGAGTCTTTCTGTGCTAAGCAGGAATTGAATAAAGTGGGGATGAGCTACTTAACAACAGGAGCGTTACTCTGATGATCTGAGACACAGCAAATTACAAAAGCATAATTTCTCTGAATTCGCTGTAACTGAGCAAACATGACCCTGTCTGTTGGTTTCATCTCAACACGTCACACTCTGACGCCATTTTTTACAGCCTTCCATAAAGATCCAGTATAGAACTTAAGGTGAATATACTATACTAGAGTTATATGCACTCTGTACTGTCAATATGTGCAGTGCATGCATCCACTTAACCTCGGTACATAACAACCATATGTGCAACAATCTCCCGACCACTCAGCTCCTTTGCTTCAGATTGAAGAGCCACTGTATTGATTCAGAGAAACCCAGCCACCTCCCCCTCCCTCTTTTAAAGAAGCCAAGTCGTGTGCCCAGCTCTACTCTGCTCTAAGAATCGTTTCCTTATAGTCTCCCAGGGAGAGACGGGAGAGAGCATCTGGAAAAACAAACAGAAAACCCAGTGAGAGGAAGGTTGGGATGATATACAGCCAGTGGGGAGTACTGCAACTCACTGCCATGAGAGTGGATTGGACTGCAGGGTAACAGGGAGCGATGGGGGGAGTAGTCTGCTTTATACTGCATGACTCATGAAAATATAATGAACAGGAGCCAACGACCCAAAGGCCAACATACATACATCTACATAGGCAGACACAGTGCAGACACCTAACATAACAGACAACAGACAGAGAAATACACAAACACACACACAAAGCCATACTATTGCATAATAAGCATCTGTTACTTTGAAAAGTAAAAAGCACAAGTGTTGGACTGAATTGTTTTTGAAACCTCAAGGAAAATTTATATTATTTTTTTGTATAAATAACAGGTGCAGTATGCGTATTTATACATATTTAATAATAGGACTAACTATACATTTTTTTAACAAATTTAATTTTTCAAACAAATTCTCTACTTTCCTTTATTTGTGTTGTTTTTTTGCTGTGAGTAGGATAATGGATTTGTTATGTAATAAATATTGTAATTATTATTATTATTATTATTTTTTTTTTTTTTTTATTTTTTTTTTTTTTACAATGACAACCGATTGTTCGATGATCATCAGCTCCTGAGTTACATGCATTTTTGTGGCCACTGGCTTGTGCACAATAGTAATTTAACCATGAACATGTATCTCGGCTCTACGGCTAAAAACCAGCAGCCAAACTTCATTTTCGGGAACAGAGAGGAGAAGCATGCAGAGAGGAGATGCATGGAGCTGAATGCGCAAGTTGGGCTGGTGAGGAGCAACGAATTTGTGGTTACAAATATGCATGTAAGTCAAGTGCTGATGATGATCAAGTGATGAAACTTGAAATACTGACTCATTAAAATGATAGCTTACACCTCCTACGTGCACATTATTATGCAGTGCAACGAGAACAGTCTCGTAAGTTTTTGATCACACCTCATAACTGACAGCAAAATATGTTGTGAATCTCTTAGCTAAGACACACACACACACACACAAATGCATACACACACAACACCAAGGACATGCCCATTCAAGCAGGGTTTCACCAGCACTTATGCTACCTGGACTGATAACAAGGGCTGAGTTTTGCCTTCTAGAGACTTAGAGAGAACAGATGGTGAAACCTATGAGGCAGACATGAAGAAAAAAGCAGCGCTTTAGTCACTTAGCTCAGGAGCAAAGGACAGCCATGTCTGATGATGTAATTTTAGTGGGACATGAAATATCTAAACCATGTTATTTCATGCCTGTCTACACACACACTTCACTACAGAAATGTCCCATGTGGATGTTCTAAATAGGATTTCAAGGATCTGTTTTGCAGCTGGGAAAATGTTTCATATATATTGAAAAGGACTGCTCAGGAAAATGGATGTCTGAATCTGACTGCAAATGACATTGCACAGCGCACAGAGCACAGGAAAAGCGATCAATGCAGATCATAAACAGAATACAATAAAATAATCCATTGCCATTACCAGCAAATGGGCATTATATTGGAGGCCTTTACAGACCGAGACATGCATTGCTGCAGTTCAACTCGGATGAATAAGAAAAATGATCATATAATGTCTCACCGAATGTGTTGAAGAAAATAAATCCCAACAACTAAAATATGTGTTGAGATATGTGCAGAATTTTTTTTCTAGAAGAGAAGACAGGAAAAACTATAAAAGCAGAAAAAAAACTATTGTGGATACAGACTGCACTTATGTATTTTACACTTAAACAGGCATACACAGTTCCACAGGCAACCCTGACACACACACAATCCCTCGCATGCGTCTGTGAAACCTGAGTCCTTCTGTGTCACACTCCCAACATCTGGATCTGTTAAGAAAATTAACAGCCTGGCTATTCCACAGTCATTTAACCTGCAAGCAATTGAGCCATGTGTTGAAAAGTTTTCTTGGATACTCAAAGGCCCTGCTTGGAAAAGTGCCCTCATGTCATAATTCAACACACTCCCTCCTTCAGGCAGCAGAGCCTCAATGAAGTTTTCTTCACCAAAGTTTAGATTAGTGTGAAAACCATGACAACAACATTTTAATAATAGTAGGAGATGGCTACGCTTGTCTTTTTTTAAACAAATTTTTTAAAAAAAACTCAGTTTGAGTGTGAAAATTAACAATTAAATAGATTTAATTTTAATAATAAATGAAGTATTTTTATTTTGTCTTTCATTCAAAAAGTTGGTTTGTAGAATGGATCAGTTTTGAGCAACACGATAAATATTGTACAAAATAATACAGTATAGTCACACTTATTGGTATATTATATGTATATATTTCGTGTGTTTTCGTATGTTTTTGTATGCTTTATGTATGCTAAAATAATCAACATGAATTTAAAAAAATGCATTTTTTCTTAAAACAATGCTCAGTTTCTCTTTCTCAGTTTTTCTTTCTTTTTTTTAAATGAAGAGCTGTCCAGTGGTTTAAGCTCTTAGATCTCTGTCCTTGGGATGCTGTGGACACCTTTTAAATAATTCAACAAAACAAGAGAGGAGGAGGTGATAGCGTTAAGGCCTACAGTAACACAATCAGAGCTGCCTGTCTGACGTTTCCAGTCTTGCCCCCACTAACTCACACAATGGATGCGCCTGCCAGTTCTCTGAGGTCAAAGGCTGTTTGTTGACCACAAACCACATAAAATTGGTTGCTCTCTAGCCATGGCCGGGTGAAGACCACAGGGTGGTCAGTGCGAGTATCTGAGTTGCTATGTAATGTTGTTACACTCAAACGTGACCACCCACACACACTGTATCAACAGAGTGAATTTACCTCGCACAAACCTCCTTTTATGTCGAATGAGGTCGTGAGGAAAAAAAGAAATGGTCTTTCGGCGGTAACACATTATAAAACACTGTGACATTAACAGTAATTTTCCTTTGACATAATAGAAAGTTCAAAGACAGAAAGCAACCACACTTTTCCTGTCAGTTTCCTTTGACAGCTTTCGCAAGTAGCCCAGAACATGTGAATCAGACACAATCAGGGTTACAGGTGTTTTCTTCATACTTGCTAAAACTTGTTCTTTTTGTCTTTGTGTGGGGTAAATGTCAAAATTTATTAATCATAATAATAAGGTCACCAGCTAAATGGACCAAGAGTGAATAATAAGTACAAAGCGCATTCTGAAATGACGCAACACACTTGTAGAGCTTTGACTGAAACGCTTTGCACTTTGACTGATTAAACACTTTGCAGTCACGGTGTCTGAAGTCAAGAAGTTTTTATACCTGGCCAAACAAAACAGTTTGTCAGTGCATTTTTCAAAATGACCTATACGAGCACTGCACTGTGTGCACTGTTGGTTTAGAAATAGGCCACAAACCCTGGCCTACGCTGCCAAAGTGAAGTCAATTTGTACATATTTAGTTCTGGCAGGGGTGTAAGGACATCACTCCACCTGCTGCTTTCCTTCTCAGTGGAAACAATGATTGTTTTAGGCCTTTCAAACAAATTATTTCTCTAGTGAGGAAAGACATTTTCTGCCACTGATAAATGTTGAAATTGTCTGTAATGAAGAATTTTATTTTATTTTTTTAAATAAACTTTTTTTTACTATTAAACAAGTGTCCTATTCCATGCACAATGACCATACAGTGACATTATGAATATGGAATACTGGGCAGCGTGTATGCCTTTTAGATAATATGGGTGGAAGATACTGTAAGAATGTTAAAAAAATGACAGTTTATCCACACAAAAAGAGATGAGATGTGTTTTCTCATCTCTTGGCTTAAACTTGTGATAAGTAAATAGACTAAGAGAAAAAATAGGCAACTGCGTGTCAGCGAGAGGGAGAGACTGAGCGCTAGTCCCATAAAACACAGTGAGATCAATTAGTCTAGCTGTACAATAAGGAAATCTTATATTGGGGTCATGCATGCCTTATCAGCAGAGTGAATTTTGGGGTTGAATGAATAATGGTGTGGAAGAGGAATGTTATTTTTACCCTGTGGCAGCTGGTAGCACACACAGTTAACCTAAAAAGAGGATCACACTTAGGGGCACTTTCTCAAGTCCTCCCACACATGCTAAAGGATCAAAAGGACCCTGTGGTACAATGAATCTGTTTGAGTTGATTTGAATACACTGTTTTTCCCAATGAAATTTAAACAAATTCTATGAATTTCAAAGGGGATTAGCAACAGAGAATGTGCTCTAAACAAAACAGTTACATGGTGAAAAATATCCAAAAAACCTGATTTGTAGCAATTTAAGAATTAGTACATTTTTTTTTATTAATGCAAAAGTCGCTCCTTGGGAACATTTACATCTGTCTCGAGCTGCGAGTCACACAAGTAGCCATTGCTGATTTTCAGTGGCATATTTATTGGTGGACAGTGCAGCACTGCATTGTGTGATGAAAGTTATAGTGACGGCAAATATTCGTCCCCATCCTCTTCTCCAAGCAGGTGTTGTCTTGGTAAACTGGCACTGGTGGACATGCCACTCTAATTTCATTGACAGGTTTAAGACCTTTTATGTGTCCCAGCTGCCATGTTTATGACGGGCTGACTGTGCGTTCATGTTCAACAACATTAAACATGCAAAAGCTAGACACCGTGGCCCACCACACAGAGGAGAAAGCTCTCCAAGAGCCCTGAACATCCAACGGGTGAAACATCAACTAGACGAGAGCAATAAAAACAAGCAGAAATTTGAATGCAGAATGACACATGGATAGATGGGAACTCGTGCGATTACAATAATGAATGTAAAACCTACAAATCTAAGTCATCATGGAGTCTAATGTTACAAGGCTGTTTGTCTCACCAGTGTTACAGTATATCTGATTAAACCTAC
>JAPZDZ010000001.1:16333522-16344521 GCA_029783805.1 Acanthurus tennentii | reverse complement strand
CAATGATTTAAAGACCATTGTTGTTTGGAATGTATTTTCAAGAGTTTGTGTCCTTACCAAGCATGTAGGCCTTGGGACTAACCAGGGCTTTCTGACCCTTTGAGCCCTATTTTTTTTTTTAAGTTTCATCAGAGAACCAGACTAACATAGTCAACCTTATGAAAGGAGGGAACCTCCCTCAATAGACAAACATGTTTTATTAAAAATGTACTTTCTTATATTGAAATTGTGCTGAATTCAATGTGCAGTTTAGACCAAATTCTTTAGGAAAAAGATTAATTGTGACCTACTCAAATAAAAAGTACCATCTTAACTCATGTTTGCCTGATGTTTATTATGATTTTACACTGTTAACAAGTGTAAAAATAGACTTGGATTAAACTGAACTTTAACCACTTTTTGATCTGCTTAAATATAGAGCTTATGTCATTTTCGTGGACACAAACCTACTCACAATGTAGTTGCCAGCCTTTATTATCAGTATCAGGGAGAAGGATACTTAAAGAGGAAAACAGGGGAGAGATAATATGAGACAAACAGCAGAAAAAAAGAGAGAAAAAAGTGCAAATGATAAACAGAAAGAGAAAAAGGTTAAACCTCCCCTGTGATTTGTCAGTGATATGCCCTAAAGCCAATGGAGGAGGCATCCATATCACAGGCCATAACAAAACATGTCAGGATCATTATCAGGCTAAAGATATGATTAGAGTCACATCATGCTGCGCCCCGCACTCTTCTCTCATGAGGAATATATTCTTCTCTGCTTGCCTTGTTTTCCTCTTTCCTTTAAATGGCGATTATATTTTGGGTGTCTGGAGATGGGCCAAGAAATAAACAGTTTAGTGTCATAGCCATGCCTGAGCAAGCACGCCATGGCCCAGGCCCCGTCCAAGGACAGGTACCAGCACAATGCTCCATTTAACAGCCATGCAAGCTCTGTGTACTTTACCTAAACTGCCAAAGTGGAGATGTCATTCCCAGATATTTTTCAAGAATGTTCTTTTTGTAAACTGGTGTTGGCACAGCATGGGTAATTAAATTAATTGTTCCCACTCAAATCCATGTGCCTATTACTTGTTCTTTAAGAAAAAAAGGTGCATAGGTCACGTTTGATGCACATGAACAAATTGCAAAAGAGGAAGATCATGGGGTAAGGCACGAGCTAAACTTACATTTACTCCATAGGTTCATATCTACACAAGGCCTCTGTAGGGTTTAATACTTGGCACTTTATTAAAAGCAAACACCCAGCTAACGGAGCTGATGGAAAAGTATTGAGACATGAAGCTATTTGAGATGTATGAAACCCTGGAGTCTCTGGATCCCCTGAGCAGAGTCACAGTAAATGAAAGTAGCGGCTTTACCAGATTAATATTATTTTGTTTCAGTGTGAGCAGAGTGTCTTTAAACAGAAAATCCTGTATCCTCACATGTATTTTCTTTGATTTTTTTTTTTTTTTTTGCTGGCTTATAATCATACCTGATACTTGAGGAAAAAATACACAGAAAATAATATAAAGAATACTCTGATCAATCATCTAATGTGTCGAGCGGTTATGCTAAATCATGATCTGTTCAGAAAAAGAGAAATGGAGCCAAAGTAGAAATGTATTGAAGACTGTGTCCCACAAATCACCCAAGGGTACAGAAAATCAATGCTTTTATACAGAAGCCCACTTTTTCATCCAATTGTGAGAATTGTAGTGTGTCACCTTCTACTGTTGACATATAGCATGCTGTAATTTGTATTTTGAACTTAAATTTATACCTTGATTATTTACCAGTTCTAGTCTTTAACCAGAGTAAAAAAAAAGAAAAGACAAAATCATGCTATGATGAATAAAATGAATCCAAATGTAGTGGAACATGTTGCATTTTAATAAGCACACAGTCATAAACAGTGGCAGTCTCAAGAAATTTTATGATTAAATTTCATCTGCTTAATCGCCGTAGCCACGGTATTAATAACTCAACTTATAGTAGGACAGCTGGGATGCTGTTCAACTCTGTTTAGGCGAGCGGATGGAGGACTTAACACCATGTAGCAGAGGAAGAATCATTGTTTTCTGTCTTATTACATAAATGTATTGTGATTATCATGTATCAGTGAGCTGTGGATATATCTTGTATCACACAAAGAGAGACTTGCATTGTACAGGATTGAAAGAGGGGACATGCACTGGAGACCGTCCTCAGAGCAGAAGAGGTGGAGCAGGAGGTGGAGAGATGCTTTAAGCTGATTTATATCAAACGGTAATAAACTGGGCATCTCCCCCCCTGCCTGTTTAATATGCGAATATGCAGAGCATCCCACTCCTGACAGCTCCCCATTAATAAAAGCATGGCTGGGAGCGCAGGTAGCCATAGCTCATCTATATGAAAATACATTATGATGGTTTTACACAGAGTCATCTTTTAGAATGGAGCCCGTGTGCCAGAGAAGGGCTGATCCTGAGAAGTACACACAGTCATAACTCCACATGCGTCTGTAGTTCATCTCCGGGATTCTGTCTAACCTGCAATGCAGGTGAATGGAATCAAATCACAATGTGGCTCATGCATGACAGAAGCATGGGGGAGATGAAATTCTCTCAGAAGACTGTAAATCAGTTTCACACTCAACAAATTGTCTGCCAAGATGGCGCCAGACCATATGGTATGATGCCATTTAACCCTACTAATTAATGAAACCATTCTCTTTATGCGCTAATGATGGATGTCTGTGTTAGACACATTTCACTCTCAATGGGCCTAAAGTTTGTGCAGTTTGACTCATCAGTTAAATTTATGCGGTGCAATGAAGAATGTTGGATATCTTTTATGAATTGTAGGAATACCTGTTATTCGAAAAAAACAGATCATTGTTGTGACCGAAATGGTCACAACAATATTAGATCTTATGCCTCTAACAGGTCACCTAGTCACGTCAGAAGTTCTAGTATTGTAGATGAGGAATGATTCATAAACTGTTCTGGTGAGGATTGTCCTCCTCCCTTGGCAACAAGACCATAGATATCAGACAAAGATGCATTTGCACAAACCCAATATTCTCATAGCTCACATGTATATTACCTCCATCCCATTTCTCCCAGCAGACGCCCCCATAAGGAGGAGAGAACAAGGGAAAAGAGAAAGAAACACAAGGAGGCTGTGGACCTGGTATGTCCAGCCCCTGGAGGCCCTCGTAATACCCACTCTTAGTCCATGTATTTTACATGAACAATCCTCAGAGGGCACAAAGAATAGGAATCTTACACTATTTAAATACAGGATTTGGGACATCAAAGCCAGGCTGATATTGGAATAACAGAAATAATTAGGGATATGGAAGTTGCAGAAATAGCCACATTTCCATAAGATGATAATTAGTCCCAGGGCTAGCTGGGTCAGGAGAAAGCCTGTTTGTTAAGGCTTTGTATTAGCAGAAGGCCTGCAGCTGGCATTCCAGGTAATTACAGGAGGCTGGAATATTACAGCCGAAATACTGATTGAAAACGCGGTTTCATTTCATTTCGTTTAAGTGTTGTTCCTTGTATACAGAATTTAGAGAAAAAAAAATAAATAAATGAAAAGTAGAAGTTTGTTTAATTTAAATGATGTGTTAACGCTGCAGCTGCTAACCCAAGAAACACAGACCTTGCTTAAGTAGGTCGACACACTTTCATTAAAGGTGTTTTTTTTTTTTTTTTTTAGTCACTCAAGTGGAAAATATGATCAGTATATTTAAAACAGCACCGCGCAATAGAGAAGATCATGCACCATTCTTTTGATGAAGCTCAGTGACTACAAAGGCTTGTAGAACATGCATGTTAAATGATTATGTGACTGTGTGAATCACTTGCGAGATGAAAAAACTGAAACCCCATTTAGCCTATATCTTGAATCGGGTGAGACCGGACGGCACGTCTGCTGCTGCTCTGTGTGTAGTCATTTGCTTTGTCTTGTTCTATTTCCACTTATGGGTAAACAAGGAGGGAGTAAAAAAAAAAAAAAAAAAATAAAAAAAAAACCTTTGATTTTCTCCTGCTGAGAGGGATGTTAAGAGGGGCCAGCAAGTCTGTCTCCTTATCTAATAACCCTGCCACAAGCTTGCCAACACAGGAGAATCCTGGCAATGAGCAGGGAGGGAGTCACAGAGCCATTTAGAATCCAAGCTTGGCTCGCTCAGTGAAATCCACACTGCTACTTGAAAAGTGATGCTGGTAGCTACAAGTCCCCCTCTACTTCCTCAGAGGAAGCAGATCTGATGTATCTGGCAGCATCTGGCAAGCTTTTGAGTTTCTTATGACGTTCAATTGCTAATCACAGTTTAAATCACAGTGCTGTGCTCTAACACACCACCACTACATGTGATGAAATCTGATTCATTTACACACATTAAAATCTCTCCCCAGGGACTCGTTCTTGCCTCAAATCGCATCCACAAGGATGTTTAGCGAAGGTGGAATTGAAACTGCAAGGTGGTGAACATTTATCGTGTTTGCAATGTGCTGTTAAAAAAGTATTTTTTTACAGATTACTTTTAAATCTGTACAATATCTTCAATTCACAATCCTTCATCATTTTGTAAAAAATAGTGCATTAATATTAAAAGCAATTTTCACTGACTGAAAGACTAAAGCTAAGTCTGCTACGCTCATCACTACAGCCTAGTGACACCATGAGGCTGCAAAAGGGACCTTAAAATAAATGCTACCTGCTAACTGCATCCAAGATAATATGTCTTGATGAGACATTTCACTCAGAACCACAAATGTCGACTTTACAGGTCAGCAAAACCCTAAAGAAAACGTCAGCAGATCACAAAAAAATAAAAGCTTTCCAATGGTCAATGTCAAAACTTGTCACTAAACACCAAAATGATGACGGACGAACATGCTGACGCTGGTATTCCATGTTGCTAGCAATGGCTAAAGGCTAAGAAACCCAGTCGCCTGCTTTAACAGAGCATCAGTGACAGCTCCATGACTTTCACGTGATCAGACCACTCTAAACTCCACCCCCAAACAGTCATCATCACCATGATGACCTTGTGTGATCCACAAATGCTTTAACCATGATGGGGAAAAAAAATGAACAGGTGGTGTGAGAAGTTGAAAGTAAAAAAAAAAATGAAAGGAGAGAAATAAATGTGAAAAAACAGGCGTTAGTGGTTTGCTCAGTGAATTATTATTATTATTCAGATTATGATGTGAATTGCAGTCACAGCTTATTTCTAAAGAAGAACAAGAAGTTTTTAAGAAGGGATTTTGTTGAGGGTGTCATTCTATTATTTGTTTTTCCATTTATTTTTTCCCCTTTCTCATATGGAATATTGTGAACTTATACTGATGCATCCTTTACCTTATTTTGTAGAGAAGTCTTCACAGCAGTCGACAGAGTGATTGTTGAATGAGACAGACTTAATGTATTGGCAGCTCTCAGGACAGCCCCAGCAGCCTGGGAGAGAGTGTCCCCTGGTGTTTGTAATGTCTCATCTATACTGGATCTCCAGCTTAAACACCAAGAATCTTCTTCCCCAAACCAACCTCATAAACATTATTTTTAAGTGTCATTTTTATCCCAGGAGCTGCCATTCAAGCTTTAACTAACAGTTTTATGTGAGCCTCTGTCATAATGTTATACACTCGTGCTGAATGGTGCCTGTGTCTTCAATCCAAACATCATGGAACAATTAGATTTTTTGGTCGGTGTTAAGTTAGACCAGAAAAAAAAAATTGGACTTTCTTGTTGGCAAGAGGAAGCTCATTTAGCACCAAACCCCATTATGGTTGCAAGAATAGGTAATAAACATCCATCATAGGTGTGAACAAAGAAGGCGTTCACACACGTGTGTCCAAACTGAATTCATTACACCAGCTAATAATTAGGCATGGGCGGGCTGCAAGATGTACAAGTTTTAGAAACTGACTCCAGACAAGCACAGTCACAGATGGAAAATAAAATGTGTCCTCTGTAATATTCAAGAAATTGTGTCCTCTGGATTGACCAATTGATCTCGGAATGACCTTTTTCCAATCACTTTTTTTCCCCACATGTCTCCATCTTGTCCCAGCACACCTGTTGCCTAACAGCTGTCTAGGCCATAGATCCACCAGCAGCCCTCTGGGCATTCGGGCTCTTTGTGGACGTAGGAGCAGGCCAAGCCCTGGACATTACAAACTGCTGACTAAACATAATCTTTGTTGCAGGGTGGGTGCATGTGACATCACGTCATCCCCCTGGGGCTCTGTGGGATCTAGGGCAGGCTCAAGCTCTTTGTGTGTCCAGAGCCAGAGCACCCTGTGCACGCGTCCTGGATCATCCTGCCATGTCACCTCTATTGTCCACAGGTCTGGACTCACTACCCTGGCATTCTCACACTATGAGGTAGTGTGGGAGAAACATTCTCTGCTTGTCATGGTCCGGGAGTTCAATCAGAGGGGAATGCTTGAGACACATGAGATCCAGGAGAAAATTACAGTCGAACAAATCCTAACTGTATCAAAACTGCTAACCCTAACCCACACACCGGCCAGTGAAGAGATTATTTCTTTAATTTCTTTAAAAGCCACAGTACACTCTAGTGACTTTTCCTTACACAAATCCTTTCAACAAATACTTACTACCCTGCATAAATATACCAAAGCCCATCTTTTGAGGTTTCTTGGGCTTTGTTAATCTGAAAACTGAGGGGATAAGGCTATAAAGTCTGGTTTTGGGTTACCTTGGAACTAACCATGGAGTATTATGTGTCCCACTCTTTGAAGACCAATTTACTGCCCATAGGCTCGCTCCTGCCATCTTCTTCATCTGTGACAGTCATCCTTCTGTCCTAGTCTTCTTGTCTGATCTCAGTATTACTGCTCTTTCCATCTCAGAAAATGAAAAGACATTAGCCCTCATATTAGATCTTTGTGAATAACATTGAGTTCATTCAATGACGCAGAACATGGAGACCACAGTCAGCGTGCCCTATTAGTGGTAAGCAGGAATGTAATAAGTGGGACCATAACGTCTGGCGCAGGTTCCCCCTGATGCAACCCTCGGCTCTGCGGGCGCAACAGCACCTAGATAGATCTACAGAGAAAAGAAAAACGGCCACATCCCTTGCAGTCAGACGTATTTGTGACACTCTCCTGACACCAATCTTTTCCACATGGATGGCCTATCGGTGTCCTATTTTCCTGAATCTGTTATTTCCATAATCCGGCGGGTGACATTGCCTAGGGTTAATAGATGAGCTTGAGTGTGTGAGATGGCAGGGCTTTGTAGCCCCTAACGAACAGTGTGCGGTCTGATGAATGACATTTGGGCTGCAACCACGTCACTTCTTCCATTAGCGAAGCCTGTCCCAACTCTGCCGTATTGAACCATGGCTTTCAGCTATTAGCCTGATGCATGACACAGTCAATTCCAGTTACGCTTTAATAAGTGAATATTTATCTTAGCCTGCTCACAAAGAAAAAAAAGAAACAGGCAAGAAAAAAAATGAGGGTAGAAGTACTGGATTTAATCTTATCTCTCTTCATGAGTGTATGTGTGTATGTGTACCTTTGTTTTGGGGTATTTTAGTTGTCCCTTTAGCAGTCATCTTTAGCAGTGAACGCCTTTAAGGTGGAGTTATTTATTACCAGGTAAAGAGACTGTTCATGCAGTTTCTGAGTTCAAAGTGGAGTACTAGTATGCAGTCAGCCAACACCTTGCCATGTCATTTACTTACAGGGTCATTCCAACAATTTAAACATAAAGTGCAGTTTATCGGTCATAGGAGTCGTACCTGGCAGCTCCTTAAAGCTTTATACATTTTTTTTTTTTTTGGGGGGGGGGGGGCTTTTGTTCGAACAATTAATGTCAGAATATCAAAATATATATTTAGAGGAGAAAATTGTAAAAATTAATGCTTACAATTTTCTTGTGTTTTCCCCCTGAATACATAAACGTCCACATGGTATGAAAATCAGTCAGTGTGTGTCTGAGAGAAAGAGGGATGGAGGTGTTGATCTGTGTGACCAAGTAGAGTTGAGTGCCACTCTGACAGGCTATTAGTCATAAGGCTTTAGCCACTCAACCCTTATCACTAAAGTAATCCATACCCTCAGATGGTTACTCTACAAATTTCAATTCACACACTACACACAGACACATTAACACCTATGCACATCAAACCCCGTGGACAATATCCTTCTACATGACACAATATTTGACTTACAGCAAGGTCAATCGAGGCTGACAGGCAAAATATAAGTGAATGTTTAAGTTGATCAGTGAATATATCAATCGCTGTAAGTCTGATTATTCATCAGGCTGCAATCATTTGTCTTCTCAGCTGTCTCCTTTTTAGCTTTAAGACACACCTCCAGTCCACATTAATTTCAACAAGCCAAGTAGATACATTTAAAAGATGTGGGACATTACTGGTTTGTACATGTTGCGTCAATATTAACATAATCAAGAGGAATTTTCTTTTGACAAACATCCAAACACTCACATGACACAGTGGATCCTATTTAGAGTGAGATTATCACAGGATGTTGTGGAACTCTCAGAGTTGCTTGGAAACTGAAAGCCAATCATTTTCTTCTTCATTGGGCCACGGGGGACTAGTTTGGAGTTAATTGCAGTGAATCCAATTTTTTAATTAAAATGAACATCATGACGATCTGACTGGATTGGGATTTGTTATTGCTATTTCTTTCTCTCTCCCAGTCTCATTTTCTCTCCCCTGCAGGACAGCTTGAAAGAGTCCTGTTGTTTTATTTTAATTGGGGCAGTGATGTAATTGGCCTACTCCATGCTGGCCTGTTCAATTTAGATCCTGGCGCGTGTGTGTTTTTTTTCTTTGTGTGTGTGTGTGTGAGTATGTAAGTGTTGAATGGCTCAGAAAATAAGACACAGAGACAGACAATGTGAATTGTGCACAACATACACCACTGAAACAAGTGGGAAACAAAGCCCATTTTTAAAATCAGTGTAAAAAATACACTGGATAGAAATTCTAGTTGTAGAGGAAAAAAATCCATCTTTTAAAATAAACAGCACATTAAAATTATAACACCTAGCTTGGGCATCCGGATTTTTAGTGGGTTACTCACATATAACAAGAACGAAACATTTTTGAATGCGTTTGAGGGACGACCAAACATTCAACATCTCAACATTCAATATGTTCATATCTTTGTCAACTTCTGTTTTATCTGATAAGATAAAGTTTTTGATCTGTTCATCACATTTATGTTTTTTATGATAGAAAAATGAATTTTTCAAGCAAACAGACTGACCAATATTGTTATAAAGACCTACCAGTTTTGCTTACTGTGACCTCTGACCCTATAGCAACATTAAAAAATGCTCAGCCCAATCTAGTTGTATGGAAAACCTTTTTTTTTTATCTGCCGCCAAAAATTTTAAAAAAGGTAAATTCCCTGCATCTGTTTAACACTAAATACTGCCACCTAAAATATCACAATGTTATTCTGTTTCCACTTTCCCACACTCCTTTTTCATTTGAATATTATTTTTATATCTCCTGAGCCCAGATCTTTCTCTACTCTATCTTACAAAGAGAAACATGAGAAAAATAGTATCATAAGAAACATGACTGAAACAAAACGTCAAACAACAAACATCTTATGACAGAAACAGAAGGATCTAAACCGGCAAATAAAGTGAAACAGATGATGTAAAGATGGTGTGTTATTGTCTCTTTCCTGTATTGTGTCAGTGCAGTAATGTAGTCCCACTCAGGTAACTTCTGAACGCCCTGTGAACATGCCTCACCCAGGAATTATTTCTATGCAAATTTACTGATGGGGAACACAAAGCAAAAGGATACAGCTGGGTTTTACAGGGGAGGGGATGAAATGTACTTGGAGAAAAAAAATGCAACCTGCAAATGAAATCTAAAATACATTTTGAAAAAAATCAATTCTTCATGCGTTGGCTTGAGGTGCGTACATTGCAGAGGTGGCACAGTAATAAATATTCATGTATTTTTGCTGCTCAAAGTGACTGCGCTTTTAAAAATCACAGGTCAGGAAAGGAGAGGAGAGTGAGCTTTAAAACAGAGACAACAGCCTGAACATTACAGAGATGCCTTTTCTCTCCTCAATTATATAAAGTGTGGAGGGGACATAATGGTGACAATGTGACATTTATCGGCCAACCTTCTCACTGATGATCCTCTGATTTGTGAATTCTGTCCAGGCAGAGGTAGCATAGCTTTGAGCACAGACTCCCAACCATCTAATAATATCTCAGTAATTAGCATATGCTTTGATTATAAAGGTCACTAACTTGGCCTAACGGAACATCATATGAAATGTACCAGGGGAGGCTTGTTTAACAGACTATTTCCATCTCTTTTAATCTGCATTCAACTATTTAACATGCCGTATTTCGTTATGTAGAGTCAGGGAATGTACTGTAAGACACACTTCTAACCCAGAAGAAACTCAAGACTACAAGACTCCTGGGACCTTTATTAGCTTAAAAAGGAGAGTATTTCAGAACAAAAGAGGAACAAATGATAAACAATTCTGAGGAATTCTTGACTGGTGCTTTGTCTTGTGGATGACTGGCAAGATGTCTGGTGACTTCTAGGTTTCCAGGGGTACGTAAATTATTTGTTCATTTGCTTGTTTTGTCTTTTCAATTTTCAAGTGATAGTGCCTGATGGCCTCAAAGCCTCAAATGGTCTAGCAGGGACGTACATCATCTTTTTGGATGCAGGCTTCGTACATGAAGTCAAGTTAATCTCATTGTGTACCTAAGATAATTCGTATTTAAATAAAAGTTAAGTTTATGTAAGAAAGCAACTATGAGCATAAAGTCGTTGATTCTGGCAATGGCATTATGAATGTCCTTGAAAGCACTTTTTTGTTGCTCTACCTAAGGCATCTAAAGCATGCTGTCTCTACTTGACAAGACTGATTACTGTCAGTGTAATTCATAAACTTTAAACTAGCAAAGACACAACCTCTAAGATCAGAATGGGAGAAAGACAAGCTTAGAGACAGAA
>JAPZDZ010000001.1:16311947-16333422 GCA_029783805.1 Acanthurus tennentii | reverse complement strand
GTAATTCATAAACTTTAAACTAGCAAAGACACAACCTCTAAGATCAGAATGGGAGAAAGACAAGCTTAGAGACAGAAGTCCACAAAGAGACTCAAAAAAAGTTATGTACTTCATGTCTCTCTCATGTGTTCCCAGTGTTGTTAACTTGATAACTAAAAGCCAGACAGAGACCTTTTTATTCCGTACCAACCTAGTCACTAACCAAACTTGTAGCAAAAACAGTGTGTGATGTGGAGATAAAGCAGTTGGTGCACAGCGGTAGGTTTTAATCTTTGGCAAAACTCGAAACTTAAAACTCTACTGTTAACTATCAACTCGCTGTTCCAACAAATGCAGATGTGCATTATCATATATGGAATCTGTTAAATATTTTTTTTTTCTTTTCTTTCCAAGTCGATGCAGCAAAGATCAAACACAGGAGGATGAGACGGCCTGCATAAAGCTTAGCCTGTTTACAGATCAGTAAAGTAAAGCTGGCTGCTGTGAACACATTCACAGCACAGTCTGACTATAGATGGTGCTCTGCTTGATATAGTGGGTTATTTTAAGTCTCCCCTCACAAATACACTAACAAACAGAAAGGGGAGCCCCCTTGGGAGACCATTGTAAACAAGTGGGTATGATGCACAGAGTACAATCCCACTTTTTGTTTTATAGAAAATATGCTCCTTTCATCTGAGACAAACAAGTAGATAAACCAGCGCCTACACTCACACACACCCTAAGTTAATTACCACATTCATTTACAATGTTTAATCTGTGTGCAAACTGAAAATACAACAAACAAACAAAAGGCAGACGAGGATTTTCCTGTTGTTTTGTTTGTTTGTACGGCGCAACATTTAGTATTGAAATTCTTATCTGCAGAAAATTGGTCTGCACAACAATGTCCTGGTTTTGCCTCCCTCAATCTGTTCTACAGAAGATATTTCTGGCTTAATGATCTAGGTTACATACAATAAAAGAATGTATTAAAATATCTGGCTTATGATCTGTAAAATTAACAGAGTGAAGAAAGTTTTTTTGTTTTATTTTGTCATATCCTCATTTTAGGTCAAGTAAAACTGATGCCCAACAACTGATCAAACATTTATATCTGTCCTGGTCAGCAGTCCCTGAGAAAATATGGGCAAAATAACTAAGTTACTAATCTCATAAAAAAAAAAAGAAGGTTAACATTGAGCGACAGTACTTCGGGTCAATGTTCTAAAACGCTACAGAGGCGACTAAAATTACAGCCAAATTCAGGGACAAGAGCTGCAGTTTTCATATTGGGGTCCTGTAAGGTCCTAGTATTAGCTACAAGCCTATTAGGCGTGTTCATCTGAGCTCTCTCTATTTATTATCAAAGCACACAGCACATCTGAACTTGAGGGAAATATGATGCCAGACAGCTCCTGTGTCCAGCCAGAAAAAAACTAGCTGAAGTTTCACAATTATTGGTGACCAGGCAAAAACTAAATAAATAAATAAAATCAAAAGCTCTTCTACGTACCAACACGCAACCCTACACCTGCCAGACATTATAGATCGCTCTGCGGTTGCGGTCAACTAGGTAGCACCAGGTACGGGAGGGTCTGACCATCACCATGGCGGTATTCAGCGATTTACAATATGCTACAATAATATAAGATGTAGAGTCAGTTTTAATAATACATTCTTTGGTATCAATTTTACTTCTTCAATTAAATTATATTCTGGACATGATAGGTTTTAAACATTTGTGCAATGAAAAAAAGATATTTTCAGTCCTTTTTTGTGGAAAATATTACATTTCTCAACTGCATGTCTTTTACTTGCATGCGAAAGAGCTTGTTATTCTGTCATACCTGAAATTCGAAAGTACGTTTTTTACTAATTTAGTTTCATTGCATAGTGAAAATTAAAAACTAAAATGTGCTTCAACAGAATTCAACAGAGTCAAAAAGAAAAGAAGAAACTGTGTGTGGTAAATGAAACTGGATGCTCGCAGAGAAAGGTCTTTACTTTCTCTACTTAACTTTCTTTTTTTTAATTGCTGTGACTTAAATGCTGCTTTTTAAAGAGTCTAACAATTAATTTGACAGAGTGGCGATTACACTTTAATTCCACATGCTATTACAAAACATGGACATGTGATAAAGGGTATTTTTGCGACTGCTGTGACAGGGCCGCAGACACGCAGGTTTTTTTGTTTCCATTCTCGAAGCTTTGATCAAACTACTGTTGAACAAGACAAGATGAAAAGGTTCAGAGAGAGCGACCTCAACATCTGGAGGGAAGTCCCCCTTTACCCAGCAAAAAGAGACAGGAAGAAGGAAGAGAAAGCGGGGGACACAAGACACAGATGACACAACATGTCAGTCAAACTGGCATAAATTTACCACTTCCTCTCTTAAAAACACAACAGGACAGTCAGACAGATATAGCCCACAAAGTGCCCCTTTTCTTTCTGTGAATTTCCTTTTTTGTTGGTATAATTAGGAGTCTTTCCTTTAGTAGAAGGGTTATTGGGTTAGAGGTAAAACTTTGACAAGTTTTCCTTACAAATTGTCCTTTACAAAAGCACTGAAACTCAACTGGACGCAGATGGATAAATTCCCTTCATTCTGTTTGATAAGAGATCCTTTAGGTGTTTTTTTTTTTTTTTTAAATTTTGCTTAACGAGATAACAAAAGGTGGTGATGTCAGCACTGATAACGTCATCGGGTCTCAGGCAAATTTTTTTTTTCCCAGACATTAGTCAACATTGATAGGAAAATATTTAAATCACTTTTCTAATTTCGTCTTGGTCTCGTGCCTACACTTCCCAAGAAAGACACACAAACCAAAAAAGTCACATACGTAGTTTTGTTTTTCAGAAAGTGGGTTTACTTTGCCGTCACATAAAAAAATAACCAAGTGTAATGTGCCATCACAGCAACACAATTTTTATTACTAACAGAATTAATGTTGACTGTTTGTTATGAACATTCCAAATACAAACAGTATATAAATGTGGTCAAATTACACAGAACATAACATTTTACTTCAAAGACAGATATTTAATACATTGTAATACTAATACTGAGTGACCAATAATCCATTTAAAATATCATGTGACATTTGTACATAAGAACCTTATTGTGGGGAAAAAGGAAAACAGCTTAACCTCAAATGTCTTCTCGATATGACGAAAAACATGATAGGGTTTGTTCACTCCTGCACACACACGATACACTCACTCAGACTGCCATTAACATAACTAACCCCCCGACGTTAGTTTAGACAGGAAAGGGGGGAACCTCTGACACAGACACATCTGAACTTAACAGATATTAGAGATGACCTCTGGCTCATTTCCCCTCAAAACAACACACATTTCCTGATTTTAGAGGAAGAATCTTTCTTTTGTAGTTCTGAAGACCGAAGGAAACAGTCTCCACCCCGAATGTGCAGCCCTCCCCCTTGTTCACCCACACTTGAATCACTTGAATAGCAATTAAATTAATTCTTGCTCTTTCTCTTCTCTTCTCTCTCTCTCTCTGTCTCTCCCTCTCGCCCTCTCTTTTTTGGGTCTTGCAAGGACTTTTGTGTTACAGTGGATGTAGTGTGGGGGGGTGACACATCTAATCTAACGAAGCTTCGTATCTGGCAGGAGAGTTATGAAATGAGAGGAAGCGGGATCTTTATCAGCGTGGAATTAGTGCTTCTCCGTGCTTCGTCCAGGAAGTGTATGTAGCGATTCCATTATAGAGAGGGAGCCTTCAAAGAGGCCAGAGCAGCCAGAGGACACCTTGGGAGGAAAGAGAGGAACATGCTGAGGAACGCGATGGAACCTTGCTGAACCAGCACTCTGCAGAGAGAGAGAGAGATCACAATCAGGCATTTGCACAGGGCCTGCACAATTACCTCCCAAATAAAGGTCATTTTTACATCACTCCAACACCTGCATGGGAGGGGAAATGGATTGTAGTTATTCTTAAAGTAAATTGAAAGTGGAATGTATTAAGTTCTGCCTATGATTTTATGAGCAGAAATAGCATTGCAGGTCAGGGAACAGAAATCATGTATTCTGTAAGGTAGAAAGTATCAGTGGCACTTAGTGAAGGAGCGCTGGTCAGACTTCCATGCTATTACTCTTGAAGATGCTGTATATGAAATCAATAATTACAGAAAGAGACACAGTATCTAAGTGCAAAACATTAACAGCAAACTGTCATATTTAAAAGCAAAGTAATTTATATGAAGCAAGGCAGATTAAAATATAATTCTGTTCCATTTCAGCAGCAATAAAAAGACACAGTCAATCCAACTTCTTAACTTTGTCTCACAGCCATGAACTTGTAGCTTTTGGGTATGCTGAACCCATTTAGATTTAGTCAATTCTTAAATGGTTTGGATAGCTATCATCTGGGTTTTACCTGGATATGACACACGAGTATAAATCAGGCCATGGCCAGATGATAGTGGGATCTCTGAAAAGCAAATGTGCACGAGGACTCTGCTGCTTCAAGCAAGAAGGGAATTTAATGAACGTGATTAATATTTTCTCTGAGTTAGGAGAATACACAAGAGTTTTGCTATTTCTTGATAATTTCCTTTGAGTGGAGTGTCTTCCTTATTAAGGGCAATGGGGTGAAATAGAGATCTGAAAAGGCATGGGTGTTTCAACATCTTCCACAAAGTGTCTCAGTCACTCTGTGAATGTTTGATTTCATGAAACAATGTTGTAGAATTAATTGTAAAATTTGATGCAGTTTTAGGCAAATCTAGTTTAGTACATAGTTTTTGACCTCCAAAACCTCACCCTTTTGGTCAGTGCTTCAGTGTCTGCTCTTATTTCAAGGCTGAGAGTAAACCAAATGGTTTTATGTATAACCTTTCTTTGACAGGGACATTATTGGTCTAACACATCTGCACCATTAGTGGTGCATTATCCTGATGCTTTCACAGCCACCACACTCTGTGTGTATTGCCGAACAAGTTACCCGGTTCACACCTGGGGCCAGGGGTCTATTGAAGTGGGCCCACAGGGGCTCTGAAGTTACGGAGGACTGGCATTGTGGTTTAAATGATCTGGCCCTGCGGAAATGTAGAATTTTACTCATGGTAGTAATTGTACCTCACAGCTGGAATGAGAGCAGAGAGAGAAGACTGCATTAAAGGGGAGAGGATTGCGGATGTTTTTTTGCTTCAGCACTCCGTACATACAATTAAGAGAATTTTATCATTTACTCCTCCACTTATTTATAGTGCAATCCAGTACACCTGCAGAGTAGCTGCACCCGCCTCCCCCTGTAAACTCCTATCATTAAAACAATATGCATTTATCAGAGGCCACTGACAGAGCGCAGTGTTACAGGACTATCACTAAAACAACGTGTTTATGTGTTATTATCTTTGCCAGGGTTGATCCTTGGGGAGATCGTGGGTTCATTCATGTGTGCATGTGTCCGTGTGGGTATTTCTCCACGCTATTCTTTTACACTGGATCTGTCAGCCTAAAATGTTTATGTGTATATTTATGGCCCTATACTCAAATAACGCGATACAGTGATTCACATTTTTCTTCAAAACTTTGTTTTACTGACATTTTTTTGTTTGTCTGTTGCTTTTTTTTTTGTACAACAATTGACTGCTGACTCATCAGTTCTCTTAACTGACCAGTAGAGGCCGGTAGGGAACAAAAACTGCAAAACTACAAAAACTCCCCACCCCCTGGTGGAAATCAACCAAGGGGCAAACTCCCCACTTCTGCATTGAAGCCAACCAGGAAGTACAAAAACTTGCAATTCCTCAACTGTCTCTACCATCTCATGAAAGCTCTGAGGGGGGTGAATTTTTTTCTAACTCATTTGTTTATTTTACATTTAAGCTTAAAATTCGGCTATTCGTCAGTTAAATCAACGCATTACTGAGAGCACTTTTCTGCTTTAAATGTGTGTTGTTTGTTGTTGTCCGTCACGGTTACATTTTTTTTTCACAAAAAAAAGGGCTAAACCATCTACTCAATGCTCTTTTTAAAACTTTGTAAAAACTGCTCAAACCCACCAAAACCTGCTATGTAAATAAATTACATTTTAAAAAATTGTAATTCTCCTCTGATTGGTTGGTCACTCTGTAGAAGATCTAAAAACTTTCAAATTGGATGTTTTTTTTATACACCAACTAAAACCCTAAAGACTGGTTGTAAATAGGGGAGGTTTACTCGTGGTGTGGGGTGGACTGCAGCCCTCATACTTTATTAATGTGGGGACATCTACGAGAAGCAAACGCAGCAATCGACAAGGCTGAGATTCCCTTTCATATTCAAATCAACCAGCCTGCAAAGGAGGCCTGTGCTCCAAACTGACCCATGTTAACTGGGCACAACAAAACAAACCGTGCTAAATCCCAGCTTAGATGAGTGTGTGTCTCTGTAAAAAGGGTTTAAAATTAAACGTTTGGATGTTTTCTGGTAAATGATCCTTTTACACATTGTGTTCGTCTTCAGCCAGTTAGTGTTTGTGAGAGAAAAGAAGGAAAGAACATCACTGTACAGTCACAAGGGGACTGGAGACTGTATTTTTGTAGTTAACAGTGGAGAACAGAATGGCTGCAGTTTGAAGACCAAAGGGATTTGCAAGCTTGTGTTTTTTACATCTCTTGTAGATGTGTTTGGTACTCCTTCCTTTGAGTGAGACAGCAGAATGTTGCCAGGCCACAGTATTGACTTTTGTTCAGGGAAATAATCTGACAGATCAGTCTACCAGTGTAACTTTTATTAATTCATATCAACATTTTAATTTAATCAAACATAAGCCATAAATTAGATGATAAGTAAAAGGTAATAAGTATGGCTGCATGTAACAAGGTTATTAAGGTGCAGGAACAGGTTGTGAACATTTTTTATTGTTGTATGTGTGTTTTTTCATGTGTCAATAACACTTATTTGGTCACTAAGGTCACTAAATTTGCAAATGTTGTCTGTTTGATATATAAGTTAACTATCCAACTGTCACTCTGGCCAGTATGTGGGTCATTTAACATTGATCATTTGGAGATAATACTGTACATAATCCGCAACAGGAACAAGTTCAACAGAACACTCCTTGCATCCTTTTCTTTAAAACATCTAGTCAAGAACCACCAATCCATTAGTTCTTATGTGGGTTATTAAGGTTGAAAACATTAAAAAACCTTGGGGAAGATAAGAAATAAAAAGAACCATCAAATAAAATATATTTTAGAAATCGTGCCAAAAATGAAGCATTTTAAAAATCAATATAAAAGATTTCTGTAACAATCTCATGTATCATTGCCGGACAGCAATGGTTTTATTACAATTTTACAGTAAGACAGAACTTTGATACTGCTTCATTTTGGATTTGTGATGAGGTATCATTATTATGGGCTGATAAGATTTCTTAGAATCCATTCGCTAGATGAACATATATAAGAGAGGAATATCAGACGCTGTTTCAGCACTATTATCCATTTAGAGTAGAAATGGAGACATATCAGATTTGAAGTGATTATGACCACTGGAAACCAATAATTATGAAAGAGGTATTTCTATTATACATATAATTTTAACAATTCAGAATGAAATATTTTCCCTCCTCATGGTGCTCTCTTTAACCTTAAACTGCCATTATTGTGGGAACAACCTAGACGGAGGAGCCCCCCCTCCTATTCAAAGGGATAATGGCAGCTCACTGTAATAGGGCCAATAAAAGTCTCACTGTGTCTTCAGAGGGTGATGAGAGAGAGCCACTAAGGGAGAGAACAAGTGTGAGAAGACAGATGATTGACTGTCGATACTGCAACAGAATGAGGGAGTGTGTTTATTGATGGATGATATTGAGGATGGAGAAGTTTTCTCTGCAGAAACCACATGACCCTCCTACACAAACTGCATCCACACAGGAGCACTGCACAAGTTTGCATTCAATGCAGTGTAACAGACAGACATTAAAGGTATCTGCACAAAGGCACATGTATAGATATGCATGCATGCGAGTGTGTATATACACAAACTGACAAACACAATTTCCATATTTACTGTTGGGTGAGAAAAGGAAAAGGAGGGGAGGGCCAAAAAACTCATAAATAAATGACAATGCACAGCTTGCCCTGGAAATAGAAGCATCATTCTGTGTTTGTATTATATTCAGGCGGGTAAAATTTAATCTCCCTTTTAATACCCTCTATTGTATAAACAGGAGAGAGGTTGCTGAAATATAAACATTAGGAATGTAACCTTATGAAAATCGATTTGGCATTGAAAAATATTATCTCTGCCTGGTTGTTTATTAAAGCAACTTCAGGAATGTAGCCTCCATCAATGAGAAAATTCCTCTATTTCATTTTTATGTCCTGTGAGAAAGAATCTATATGAAGACACTGTGGCAAATTGTTCAATAAAGTTACTTAAAAAATGTGACACATGCGCTATTGTTTAAAGGGAGATTTTGATCAAATGCATGAAGAACAAGTCCTTATGTCGATCATAAAGAAACAATTTTGCAGGAAAAAGGAGTTAAAGTATATATATTACATATAATAGCAATAAAATTACCAAAATAATTACTGGTAACTTGCTACAAAGCATCAAACAGTTGTAATCACATTACAGTTGTCTGTAGTATGGTATGTTATCTGCTACAGCTATTAGTCAACGAATCTGTTACACGTTCCTCAATTCTCTTCACAATGGTCAGACAGAATAAACATATCAAATGTGCCTTCCATGCATGTTTGTGCTCCAAGCTTATGTCCACTAATAACTGTGACTAGAATTTTAATGGCAGAGATGATTTTTTATGAGTAACAACCCTAACACTGATGATCACACTAAAAATATCTGACTCAGTGGGAACAAACAGCACTGGATTGATGTAAAGCATTATGACACAAATGTGAAGTGACAGCTGAGTAACAGCAAGCTGAGTTTTTTCTTTCTTTTTCTTTTTTTTGGCTAAATATCAGCAGCTCTTCAGTCGGCTGTGTTGTGTGTGTTGTGAACTGGATCTGATCTGCTGTTATATCATACTGTAAATGGTTGAGCCACAAAAACCAAACAATTCTGCCAACAGACTAATCACTTGGGCTCGTAAAACAATCCTCCATGGACATGCACCGCAAGTATGAAAGTGTGTCTGCAGCCCCGATTATTTATTCATTTTGTTTGATTCAGGATGATGTTCCTCCCTTGGATTACTGTTTTTCCTATCTGGCAAGAGCGCTGGCACTATGCCCTCTGTTTAAGATATCAAACATGTGCGGCATCTCATTGCCTTGTGTTGGCTCGCCTGGGGAGTTTCACTAAACATGAAATGGATAAAGCCACAATGATGTACTGTAGAAAAAAAAGGAGAAGTAGGGAAAATGTCAGTGAGAAAGAGAGAGGGAGAGACAGAGAGAGAGAGACAGAGACAGAGGAGGCTAGGTTGAAAAATGAAAAGATGTAATGGGGTTTCCCTTGTTTCAGGGAGAGAAGTGCTGTTTCTTCCTCTGGAAACTGCTGCCTTTTCTGGGATGGAGGAGCACGATGATCCCCAGGGAGCAAGTTTGTTGGAATGATGTGACTGGAGAGGAGTGATTGTGACTGTGTGTTTGTGTAATCTGTGTTTATTAGATATGGAAGATTAAATCATTTTCCAGCTTTGGTTTTTATTTCCCCATTATAAGGTGACAAAAAAATGGATCAGCTACATTTATGAAAAAAAACATGCCAATAATTACACTGCAAAAACAAAACTGTTAAGAAATTCATTTTTTTAGGCAACTAACTTCAGTTAAAGTTGTTATTTGAGCCCAATTCAATGAGTTTTAATGCAGTTTTGGCAAATAACTTTTTTTTGTGGGAATAATTTAATTTTCTCATCTAGGAAACCTTTAAAACTAGTGTTACACTGACTAAGACTCTTAAGTTTTGAAAGTTTTCCAACTTATTATCTTTTGTCCAGTTAATTACTTTCTTCTTAAAGACAACTTAAAAGTTTGAGTTATAGTAATTAATAATTCTATGCTTCCAAAACTAAACTTAACAAAAGTACAACAAAAGTACATAAAAGTAAACTTATTAATGAAAGTTAGACTTATTAACTTAGTATATTAAATTACTGCTCAAAGTTTAACAACACCATCTCACTTTATACTTTTATTTTGACATAACAAATCCTACCCTTGGCAAGTCAATTTTTAAAATTCAATGCCAAACACAGCAGCATAACACCAGCATAGCAGCTGCATCCTAAGCAGCATAATTTATCGTTCATTGAGTGACATTTAGTAGATATCTCATGCAGGTTCATCACTATCAGTCTCATACTGTTGCGTTTAACAACAGTATGAGACTGATTAAAATAGCAAACAATTAAAGGTATTTCTCTCCTGCTTGACAAAACACAAATGTGTGCAAATAACATTAAAATTTCAACAGACCAAGAACAACAACAGGCCTTGTTTCCCCAGACAAGTAGTTAAATTTTCTAATGTTACTGAGGTGTAAAAGACTAGGAAGTGATTGTGAATAGAAATAATCTGGTAAAATGTCATTTTTATGTTTGACCTTGTGAGCTGTGTGCGACAGACCCACGATGCAACTGCTTGGCAAATCAAACTAGTTAGCTGCAAGCTAACATTAGCCTGCACAGCTCTACCCAAAGCCAATGGCTCTATTAATTATAACCCATTGATAAAAATTAACGACAAAAAAAAATCACATGTACATTTGCAGCCTTTTCTCGTACCTGAGTGTTTTTTCTCCCCTATAGCAGAATAATAATATGTCCAGATGGACCTTTCTCCCCGGCTGACGCAGCATTGTGGAGATGGGGCTGGCTTTGCAAAACTAATTTTAGTTCATCAAGGGGGCTGTAAATACACAGCTGAGATGTCCTGGCAAGTGGAGTCGCTTGTTTAGTGGTGCTTTTCTTTTGGCTGTGGACAGCAGGTATAATTTCACACATGTAATCAAACTGCAACAGTGTGCTTTCAGTCCTCTCGATTGTCACACAAGTGTCAGTTGGGAAAGTGATCAGCATTTGGCCCCTTCCTCATTACAACCACTTCAGTGTCCTTGAGCAGGACCTCTAACTCTGACTGCTCTGCGGCTGCGACACTTAATGGTCCTGGTTTACAAAATTCACTGATTTGTGTAATTGAAATATATAAAAAATAATGAAATAATAATTTATCCAGATCTAGTAATTATTTGTATTTACTTACTTAAGTATTCAGCCCCTTAGTTTTCTTCTCTGAACACCACATTACAAACCAATCCAGGTATCTGTTGCTCTTATTTAAAGGACCATGGACGCTGGGATAAGAGGAGAAGTCTCTGGGACTAATACCACCCTTGGTTTCTGATTTCCTGTCTAAATCGGCATAAAGCATCTTGCCTTCAGATGGATTACCTGTCAGTGCATTAAGTACAACTTAGACCACATCTGAAGCCACAAGAGACACTAGCTTTCTCTTCCAAAGGCGCTTTAACCATGGCCTCTTCAAAACCACAGGGCTATTACATCTGCCTGTTAAAAGCTTTGAGGGAGACATCCAGTCAAAGTCAGAGCTCAGTGGGAGCTTGTACCAAGGTGACTAAACTCATCCTTCTTTGTCCAGGTTACAGTTGTTTCTGATGGAACGACGTGGGCTTTTCACTCCTCTTTGCATCAGCTTAAAAGCTGCAGTAAGACTGACTCTCTTACAGCTTCTTTGAATTTAAGATTGCAAGATAGACAGATGAGCTAGCAAACTATTGTGAAGACTGGAGGAATGAATTAGGAGGACACTACTTTAGACTATAGAGGCCAGGCAGAGAATCAAACATACAGGAGGCACGTTTGATCAATGGCCTCGATTGAGAGGCAATGGATTTCGCATTATAACCACCCTGTTCATTATTGGCTGAGTTAGCGTCTGCTCGCTAACGCCCCCTCTGTCCTTTCCTGTTGAGGAGTGGAGATCAATTTAGAGGGTGAAGCGGTCTCCTGCACACGTACACACACTCAGGTAGACATACATAACATCATAGCCTATCACTCAAGAAGCAGAGGACGTAGTGTGAGCCGCAGAGATCTGGGCCAATAGAAAATCACACCGCTTCCATGAACAATAGCTCAATTAGAGATGTCTACTCATGTTATGAGACCGCTTTTCTTATGCTAATCTGTACACTTAAGTAAATGCTCTTCAGGAAAGGTTTTGTGCTCTCTTAAGTTAGCTCACCATTTCATTATATACTCATGTGTAAGCGGCGCTACGCATTGACTGCCTTCGTAAATCATGTTCATGGGAGGAGGGATAAAAGTGCCTTGCTGATATGTAAGTGGATTTCCTGGGTCGTTTTCCCATCTTTGAATTGATAAAAGCTTCATCAATCAATCAGACATCCCTTCCCATTGATGGTCATGATAAATTGAAGCCATGTCGTTTTGTGTGAGTGTGTTTTCTGTGTGTGCATGTAAGACAACTTTGGCTTGACCGGCGACAAAATTAACATAAACCAAGATTCTCATAAAAAAGCTTTGATGATATTTATCAAAAGACCAAAGTTGAATAATGACAGTTCAAGCAAATACAGCTTTTTTTGTAAACCAAACAAAACTAAACTGAAAGGCAAACTCTTCTTTTTTTTATCGATAGTGGCTCTAGTGAGTGGATCACACTGTATCAGATATCTTAGCAATCAATCAAAGAGTTGAGACATTTTGCCCAAAACCATGAATGTCAACAGTTGTGGCAGTAAATGAAAAGTCAGGGGATTTCTAAAGTCAGTAGGGTTTATCACCTGAGAATAATGAGTACATGCCACTTCCCTTATTTGATTGTTCCTCATTCCTCACTTGACATGGAAATCATTCTCACCCGTTTTTAAGGCCTTTCCAGTGCTCTTATTTCTGCTCTGTGAAGCGTGAATTGAAGAGGCATCTCTGAGGAGACGTGAGCGAGGACACATGAGACCAGCCTTCACTGGAGTCCCATTAGACCCACACACTCATTCATTGGAAATCAGTTGGGGAATGGACAGTGCAGCTTACTTAAAACCACATCACTGCAGTTTTAAACTGAAGTGTAATCTGTTATTTTAAATATTATCGTGAGCAATGAGGAAATCGGAGAGGAACATTGTCAATCATCATCACCATTCAGTCACATGTAAGTCTGAAAATCCCAATTAGTTCTGCAGAAATTTAATGTGATGTGTGATAACTGCAAGACTTTTTGGAGACAAAGGAGACTGATACTGACTGATTTTGAACTGTAAATATTCACAACATTTTCAAAGCATGGGCTGGGCAGATAAAGGCAGCTCTCGAGGTTCTGACACTTAGCCAGGATCTGACAATTCTGTGAGCATGAATGACAAAAGAATCCCAAAAGTGTAAGCATTTTTTTTCAAAATATAACAATCTGAAGTTTCATCATTGGCACTGAGAGATCTATCACTGTAAAAGTCCTCAGGGGCTTCTGACCAACCACTTCATGATCGAGACTCCTTTGAGTTAAATTACTAATGCTAAAATCAAAGCTTGAGCATTTGTCTAATAATTTTCTAATGCTGCTGCGGGAAAAGAATCTGGGTTAAGTTAAGAACTATTATTTCTTCTAATTATAGAGGCGACCTGATGCCTAATGCATTCAATCTGCTAAACTTATCTCAATTTTCACAAGCAGAAAACAGCCTTAAACATGGGAGTTCTATGACTGATGAAGCAAAGTGAAATGCCTATTGCCTGAGTGTCAGAAATATTTCTTAGAGCGCATGATCCACAGCAGAGGAGGTCACTACTATTTCACTGAGCTTGAGTTGTCTTTGTGCATTCCAGAAATATTTTCAGATTAAGTTTAAAATGCAAAGAATTCACTCCACTTTCCCAAACAAGGTTTGAGTTTTCATTTTTGTCACTTTTGATTTCTAAATAATTGGACACATCCCCATCATACATGCATCCCTCCCGCTAAAATTTGATAAAGGGACATTTTCAATGGTGTTTTAATGCATATATGGTCTAGTTTGTCTTTATTTTTTGGTGAATTACAAAATATTTTAATGGAAGAAAGAAATAAATAGCAAAAGTCATATTTTTCAGGTCCCTAGAAAATGTTTCTCCTCATTTTTTTTTCCCCAAATAGAGTCCTCCAGTATCTTGCAGCACAACACCCTTATTACCTTCTGCAAATGGCCATGCAGAGAAAGGGATTACCGAAGCATGCATTTAGGGCTATGGAAAAAATGGACATGTCCAGAGATTTATTGGCATTTATTATGGTTGTTCTTGTTTTAAGTGTAAAAGCCCCTCTAAACTGCATCATTGAATAGGCTGTTGCTCTGCCTCACACAAACCATTAGTGAGAGAATTTATGCATTTAATACATTAGAATAGAAAATGAATTTAAAAAGAAAACGCCATGAGGGAACACATTATCTTTGCTGTCGGCAGTTTTCTGGTTCAACATTTGGCAGCCTCGTCAGTAAATGAAAGAATTATTTCAATTATTGTACAGCATTAAATTATAGTTTGTGGAGAAAGTGGTGACAGGTCTGCAGAGCTATAACACTTCCCCTGCCTCTGGCTTCTCTGTCAGTTTTAATGAAGAAACCTCTCCACACTACACAGAGTGAGAGAGACGGAGTGGAGAGGTTTTGTTCACTGATTCTCAAATTTGTTGCACCGACTGAGAATCGGTAAAAACAGAATTGTTGTTTGAGGTCAAGTGGAGCAACAGGAGCTTTAACTGTCCCAAAATCCAGAGACTGGAATCTGGAGGGTGAAAAAATATACGTTCAGTGGCTGAAAGATTAAATTAATCTGTTTCCTACTGTTGAACTTACTTACAGCATGTCATCCCATTAATAGTCTCAGTGTCTTACTGTGCTATGGTTTGCCACGGGGTTCGAAGCTCAAACCTGACTTGCTCTTGCAGATATTCCCTCAACAAACATTAGGGAATGTCATGTGTGGAAATATATTGCAATTATACCTGCTAAGAAAAACACCTAGGGGCAGGTATATCCTCCTTGTGCTCACATTAGCTCCCTGCTAGCTGCCCTGTCCTTCTACACATAATGCCCTCTATAAATAGTGAATAAAAGACTAAGCCAGTGATTCCCATCCGCCATTGTATTGCTATCCCATCTGTACAGATATCAAATGCCTGATCCCTGCAGCATTTAACCAAATTAAATACCACCTTCATTAGCAAGCCTAGGCAAGAACTATCAGAGGCATACAAAATACCCCCAGCTCCAAGGACACACCGCTAAATGGGCTGGCAGAGCTTAAAATAAGTCTACACACCACAAAGACCAGCCTTCATTTGTATGTTCCTAATGTGCCAGCTTCACTCACCGTACATGGCCCGCTGCTCCCAACACATGGTGAGTAATTGCTAACACTCGACCTCCATACTGCACTTAATCAACATGGTAACACCATGGGGATAAATTTACGAACAATACAGCCAGAATAATTCATATATTGGTCAACAGAACTGATGTGCAAAGTGGTGCTCAGCGTCAAGGTGTCACATGATTCAGAGCCAAGGTTACTGTACGTTGTATGAGAAAACTACCAATGGAGGCAAGAAAGAAGATTAAGAAGACACCTTTGACCCAAAGTCTAAGCTTTTAATAATTTTCTTTGCTTAGATTTCAACTAATAATGGAGCCAAAATATTTTAGTTACCCTTTAAATTGTCCATTCAAACCATGCACTTACAAATAAAGCATAGCCTTTTATTTTATGCAGTTTTAATTTGAATCAATCCACAGACACTTGTTATAATAAGGATATAATGTAATCTATTTAACCTTTTAAATAGTCCTCTGTATTTGTCTTCTTAGAAAAGCCTTTCAGGATTGTATCTAGTCACAAAAGAATAGACTGTTGGGATCCATGAACTGGATATATGTTTCCAGGTCCAGAACACCGTGTTCATCATTGTACAGTTGCCCCATTTGTCTCCATTCTCACCTTTGACCTGCAGGCAAATGGTGATAAAAGCACCCTTCATTGCATTCGACAATAAAAGCAATAGGCAGTTCTTGAGTCAAGTAGCACAGTAAACAAACATAAATAAAAGAGAGTGGGAATCAATGAAAGAGGAAGCATTAAAAAGCAGCACACAGCCCTAGAAGCTGATACACTATAACACTCAGCTATTACCACCAGCACAACAAAGAACTACACATGGCTTTGCAGGGACATGAGAGAACACTGTCTGTGCATATGTATTCATTGTATTATGCAGTATGATATAGTTCAGCTCAAAATCATTTTTTAACCCTCAGTCACATACCTGTAACTGTGGACTTTGATGTAACATTTTAATTTTAAGTGCATAAATGAGAATTTTAATCAGTTGCAGTGCTGCAAACTGATTAAAGTGTTTATGACTTTTTCCACCTTATCATTAAATCTGAGAAGAAAAAAATTAGACAGATTTAAAAAAAAATGGTAGTTTAAATGTTGACTCCAGCATTTTGTAACAGTCAGTTTGTTTCCAAAGAATGTCATCGTTACATCACAGAAAATTTGCATAAAAAAACTCCTTTTTTGGATCATTCTAAAAGCTTGTAGGAAGTATTTTCATTTTTGTTTCTTATTTTTCATGCATACTCTGTGTGTGTGAGTGAGTTAGGATAATAAAAAAAAAAAAAAAAGGTGTCGTATGCTCTGATGTGTGGTTTCCACTGGTAATTGTCTCAGTGCTCTGGATGGCCATCCTGTAAAGGGGTTGATTTTGGGCACAGACTAGAGGCGTGAAATCAACTGCAAACGACAACAAAGTTTGAATTGTTTAAAGGTTTACTTTAACTATGGAGAGAAAGTTAAATTTTTCTATTGCAACATAATGTCATCATGATGCTTCACAATAAAATAGACCTAGCAAAGTTAAAAAGAGATAAAAACAGACAGTAATCAGACCAAATTGCCAGTTCATTTCAGTCATTGTCAATGTTGGCTTATTTTTTCTTGCAAAAACATTTTGTTGTTTTAAACCCCCACCTGTCTTGTCTGATGGCTGTGGTTTGCGACATGGGGGTGGACAGAGACAGTAATGGACCAGCTGGGACACAAAGCACCTGCACAAAATGAATTTCTCCCTATTGATGTTTCCTTTATAGAAGGTTAAAGAGAATTGCTCTTTTTTCATCCAAAAGGAGCAACCAAGGAAAAATACCTCTTCACTTGTTTGGCCATGACAGAAGTTATTAGGAGACAGGGAAGGATAAACTGGGGTTTAAAGGGTGTAACTACAGAGAAATACACTGTTGGTGGCCCATTTTGGTGAATTTGGTGCCAGTTGTTACCTATATATTTTTGAACCTCTAAATCTAACTCACAGTAACATCTGTCACCTTTAAAGTTACCGTGAAATCTTTCCTGTTGCATTATTCACATTTTCAAGGGATTTGGCTTGTACTGGATGTCTTTACAACTTCTGACATGGAAAATAAAAACAGTCCTGACCTTCCTCTTCTATCATTTTGCCTTTCCTCTGCTCCAAGCATCCACCCCATAACAGATTAGCTCAGAGGAAGACCCATTTCCTCCCTGAGGCTGCTAAAATATTAATCAAAACACAGAGGAGTGTGCAGCGGCTCCCAAGATGCATGTCTTCTAATGGTAATACATGGGGAAGGCAGAGAGGGAGGAGTGCTGCCTGTAATAGCCTCACAGAGGGGGAGGAGAGGAGGAGGGCCAGAGGTGACAGGGGCTTTCACAAGGGACAAAGAGAATACAAGAGAGGGATAGATAGGCAGGAAGAGAGGTGGAGCGAAGGTATGAGGTGTGTGGAGAATCGACGAAGAGGCTGCACCGGTACAGAGTGCTTCAGAGGAATCAGCCGCATAGGAGATCAAAGGAGCATCATCGCGTCTCACTACCCATTTCGCACACTTACAAGGGTTGGAGATAGCCTTATGTGAAACTTTCCAGTATAAATAATAAATAAAAAAAAGAAAACATACAAATAGCCAGTTTTGCTTAACATTTTTCTATGATTATGGGAAGTGCCACATACTTGCCTGGGTTTGTCTCTGTGAGTGACTCAAGTGAGTGCGTTTAAGAGACAGAAAAGAGAGACATTACATTTTTAACAAGCACTGTTTTACCCTTCTAAAGACAGAACGTATGATGCCAGGTGGTCTGTATAAGCAGTGAAATGCATTTCTCTCATGGGCCAAATCTAAGCCTGTTTCTGGCACTGAGCCACTGCCAGTGGGGAAAAAAAAAATGATTGGAGTATCCATGTTGGCGACACGGTAATCATGTAACTAAGCTTTGTTGCGGTGAGGGGAGACTAAAAGGGTTATTTCAGCTAATTTTCCATGGTTGCCTTCTAGACTTTCTGTTGGTAAGTGATTCAAGCGCATTGACAGCCGTCATGTTTTATTGGAGAATATGGAAAGCATGTTAGCTTGTTTAAAACTGTGAAATTAAGCACACACATACGAGACAGACAACTCCTGTTACCACTAAAAAAACTGTGACAGTCTGAGCTGACAACTGTTTAGAATACATAGCCCGTAAAGAACAACAAGCTGATTTATTGTGGGATGCCAAACTGTATATCCTCATGGGTCATCTTCAGCTGACCTGCAGACAGCTGTGACTGTGTTCCACTACCTGGTAATTAGGGAGATGTGGAGCCCCCATGGGTTACACGCTCACAGCGTACTGTCACACTCCTCCCTCTTCATCCAACAGGCTCCCGAGAGAGATGGCCGTTTTGTGAAAGGTGACACAAATCAGTGACCTCTGTCTACTTGACCATGTCGATAATGAGATGCAACTGGAGCTTCATTGTATTCAAATGAGGCTGCCGCGTGACAGTAATGTAGAAGAGACACCAGCAGAGTAAGACCAACATTAACTTTTCTGAGAATAACCCACAAAGTGTAAAAAAATAAAGTGTAAAAAGGTGAGACGAGAAGCTACGTGCCTGAGAAAGTGAAACAGAAAGAGAGACAATACACACTCTTTTGACCACCCATGTTCTTTGTGTCTCTAAAAGATGGATGGGTAGGGGTTGAACTGGTCTGTCCCAGTCATAGGCCTTTGTCTATTGTGTTGCTTTGCTTAATGTAAACCGATAAAGCTGGCTAACCTTGTGGGCCCAATCAATGCTTATTTAGAATACCATTGATTAACAGTTCTGATTATTGATTATGTCATCCCACTCAAGATATGCCAATGGCTCTGATAAGAGGTAACCCTGGAGCAGATAGGCCTGTCCAGCAGGCTACTGGACACACACTCACACTCACACACACGCACACACACAATAAGGGCCCTGCTCTTGAAATGGATTCACAGGAATCCAAAGTCTTTCTCTTTCTCACCCAAACAAACACATTATTTACACCCTCATGTATTCACTCATTAACACCAAGACTGAAGACGGTATTACCCCCTGTTGACACGGAGTAATGTCTGCTCATCTAAGACCTAAACATAGAAATTAGACACCATCTGTTCCTGCAGTGTGTTAGGTGGCCATATAGAAATGTCATTACTGTAAACGTACAGCATTTAGCTGCACACAGTGTTTTCTAAACTCAACTTAAGTTTTGTTTCGTGTGCCACAGTTCAGCAGAGATACCCCTTACTTTGTCCAAAAATATCAAAAGTAACAAAACTCACTGGATTCCTGATCATCCAGGTGAGCACAACTCAGCAGTCCTGGATCCACGAGTGTGTACACTTTTCACTGCACTTCACAGCGTTGGCAGTTGCACTGTGATGTACAGTAGCAGTATGCAGGAGGCAGCATGTCACAAAGGTTTCAACATCAAGTCACACCAATTCACACCCATATTCACATAACAGCCATGCAACCTCTAAGACCATAGTCCAGTGCGATGAACAAACAGAGGTTAAATACTGTCATAAAAAGTCACCCATCACTCGCTTTAAGTGGAAAAAGCTTCTTGTTAAGTGTTCAATATATTTTTTAACAATATGTTTACTGCACTTTGTTTCTTTGTTATTAATAACATTATTGGGCACATATTCCCTAAAAAGCAGGGATGACAATAACCAAAGTAACACTGAAAGTCTTAAAAGACTTATTTCTAAAAGAGAGATGATGTCACATCATCACAAATATCCAACAGGAATCTACTTTTACACACTCAGGCTCATAAAAGTAAATTACCTAAACCATATGTAACATTGTTTAATTAAATGTTATAAATGGAACATGTTGGCAAAAAAAAAAAAAAAAACAAAAAGGAAAAAAAATGGTTTCAGGATATTTTCTATTCCCAGCAAATGGTCTAAAGCCTGTGGGGTCAGTGCAGTAAAGCCTGATGATAAAAACGTTTACAGCGGGGCTGTTATTAAAGAGAGAGTGAGTCAATCAAAACTGTCAATAACACAGTATCCATGACTTACAATTACCAGAGCTAGCACTTACACACTGGAGTATGCCATTTAATTTTTATAGTCGGAGTGGAAAGATTTAAGCACATTAAAAAATGGAATAATAAAAAGTGTTAAAATGACAATTCATAGTTTTTTACAAGGGATTTATGTGCCAAACTATTTCTCAGCCAGGACCAGTTGCCAGGCAACCAGCGGAGACAGGAAGACAGTGGTTTGTAGTTCAGTTCAAAAACCTCAAGTTGGTGTATTTTTGTTTTTTCAAGGAAAATGATGTGTTCATGAACCTTAACATGCATCTGTGGGCAAATTGAGTTGTCTTTGGACAGAAAAAGGCAAGCCGTTCTCTCATTTATTAGCAGCCTATGTAAGCTATGCTAAGTTAGCTTACTGCTGGCAGTTGCTTTCAGCTTAGCATGTAAATTCAATTAGTATTGATCTTCTTGTTTATCTCATGTCTAAAGTTGTGTGAAGTTATTGAGTTATTTTCAAAAACACTGCCCTTTTCTTTCAACCTCGGGGAAGTATCGGTAAGCCAAATTTGAATCTTTTCGATTCTCTGCATGTTTTGGGGACCAGTTAAAGCAGTCTGGGTCTTATTTTGTGGAAGGTCTTGTTTATCATAACTTGTTAAGCAGCTGCTGCTTGCCCATGCTGATGAAGGAACCAGGACACTGCTGGAGCTGTGTTTTTTTGTTTTGTTTTTTTTTTCGGGGGGGGGGGGGGCTGTTGTCTTATTGTTAGGTCAGCAGTGCTAAGCTAGTTGTTGTCAGCCAGCCAGTGTTGAGCTCGGCACTTTGCATAAGGGGGCTCTTCCGTAATGAGCCGCTATGTATGGGTATCATGTGAGATATCTGAGCTAGCGCTTACTGTTCCATGGCCAAGGTCAAAGCCTGCCCACCCCACCACCAATTCCCCTACCCTATCCATCACCTGAGAACACAGACCGCAGCTAAGCTCACATTCCAACCCCTCTGGACATCCTCACACCAGTTTGAAAGGGCTTTCTTTTTTTATGGTGATCTCTGTTTATTGTATATGTCAGTATACTCTCAAGATATTCAAACAAATGCGCTCAAATTCTTGAACACAATTTTGTTGATGAGGGCTGATCAAATAAAAGTCATAAGAGA
>JAPZDZ010000001.1:16296055-16311847 GCA_029783805.1 Acanthurus tennentii | reverse complement strand
TGAGCACTTGCTTTCAACATGTCAAAAGTGGATACCTTATGTGGCTCCATATGAGTAAGACAGGAGCTTAAGTGAACAGGACCCTGGAACAATCTGTCCACACACCACCATACCACCGCTTAAGTCCCCACAGTAATCAATAAACTGCCCTCTCCCAGATCACATATCAATTGCTTGCTGAACTCAGGGGTACAATAAAAAAAAAATGTGTGCCTAAAGAAGGAATGACCTCTATGTCGCTGCTGTTGTGTACATGCAAGCTGCATCAACAATCAGTCCAAGAAACAATTTGTCACACTGTCTAATGTGATAACAAGATAAAAAAGATACATTTATAATGTAGTGTAAATTCAGATTAAAAAATGGTGTATGGGTCTGAACTAAACATTTATTAATTAATAAAGTTAGTTTTTGTAATTTGTTAAATACAATGTTTACATTATAAAACAAAATTCAGGGCCTGTTGATAGGTGGCTTATATTTGTAACTCTGAATCAATCTTCAATTCTCTACATCCTCAGAATTAACACTTTTAGGTGGACCATTTGTACGATGGATTTCATGATGAATTCATAATCAATTTAGATTTAAATGTTCATGTTTGTCCTGATGGCAGCATATTAATTACTCCTTTAACCCAAAGTTCCCACATCCCTCATCCAAAGACAGGACAACCCAATGTATTACCATTTAGTCCTGCCCAATAAACTTTATTGACGGCTCTTTTGCTTTTGACTATAGCAAGCTAAAATTAAGAGCAGGTGGAGCTAATTTCCACATGCAGCTAAGAAAAAAAACATTGGGAATGACTAAGAATTTAAGTAAATGACTGGGTTGTATAATAAGCTGGTGTAAAAAAATCTCAGAGTATGAGCATGAACAAATAAAAAAAGGATAAATGAGCAAGGTGAGATGGATTTCCTGCCATTTGTGATCTATGACCAATCGCCTGTCTATCTTCAGATTCGCTGTTAATGGCTATCGGCTGAGATTTAAATCTTTTCTTTTGTGCATTCACCTAAATCAATACATTGGCATCCATTTGACTGAATGCTCATCCATTGTCTTAAAATAAGGCTGAATGAGTTTTGTCCTTTTGACCAATGAGTTTGTTCTCAGTACAAGGAAAGTACAGTTTAGGCATCCATTTATGAAAAAAAGGGGTTTTTGGTTGATTAAATAGTCACTTGTCATATTAAAGTTAAATAGACATGTTCAAAAAACGAACTTCAAATCAACTTTTTTCCACAAGTATTCCGTTAGATCTCAATCGGTTTGCCCTTTTCCCAACTTTCACTTTCACTTTCACATCATCCTAAATGATCAATATATATTAAGCAATATGAATGATTACGTTTTCAAACTACAATGACATAGTGAAGACAGACTGTCCTCCTAAAGGGCAAACGGAAGATTCATAAAAAATAATTATGAAAAAAGTCAGAGAACTAAAAAAAGTGAATAAATAAATTAATATATATTGCAAATAAATAGTAGTACCACAGTTTTGACAGCAACTTAAACTGAGCTGGTCTGCATTTGAATGTTTAATCATTTTGAAGCCATGGCAGCTCTTAGGGTTGGCTGCCTTCTAGTAAGAAAACATGTGTGAGCTTGCATGCCTTTGTACATATGTGAGACTGCAAACCTCTCAAGGGCCTAAAAGAAGGTGATGAAGAAACGTACAGTTTCTGATTATCAGTTCTGCAAATTCCTAATTGTGTGTATGTAAAATGATACATGCCATTTATTTTTATTATTTTAAAGTTCTTAAGGAATATCTTAATTCACTTGCCCCACTCCAATGTTTCCAGAGTAAGGATTATTTAACTCCATACAGAGCTGAGTTTAGCTGATCTGAGATCAGAAAAGTACTGCTCTATGAATTTGCTTTCGCTTTACCTCTACTGAAGCAAGAAAATACATTTTAAGAGAAAACTTCACCAATTTAAGGCCTGACATCTGCAAAACCAGTTACATTTACCATACAAGTTCTAGTCAAACTGCAATAAAAAAATGCATATCTACAATTAAAATAAGTGCCATAAAGAAGAAAGTTCATTTTACTTACACATTTTAGCAAAATGTCTCCCTGGGAATATGTGCGGGAAAAAAAATACATATTTCATTTATTCCCTTTGGAGGAGAATTGGCTGCAGCTTGATGAAATGAATCCTTTTAATTTGCATATCATATAAAACATAATATATGAAGTAATTTAAATCTGTGGAAAATATCTAAAGATTTAGTGTGTTTAGCTGATGCATTTGCATTTGAATTTAAAAAAAAAAAGATGGAGCAGAACAGTGATACATTGATGATCAAATTAGTATTCAAACAAAACAATCAAATTCAGTCAGTTCAATTGGAGAAAAGAGGGAAGACTGGAAGAAAAACAACAGCACCCATGGATACCCACATAAACAATGAATCTGCTCCGTAAGTCTGCAGTTAAACAACAATGCCCTCTATTGGTGTGAACCTGCATCTGTTTCCTCAACAAAGGCCATCACACCAAAGGCAGACTGATGTGTTTTCCAGCACACTCAGCAGAAATATCACATTGAAGTGCAAACACCTCGAACCTCAAAGACTGCCCTTATTAACCCACTAACTACTACAGAATACTATATTATTAATTTCCAAACGTTATTCAACTATATCAGTCATTGCTGCTATAATCAGGGGAGGCTTATTAGGACTTAAAACATATTAATTAGAACAATAACGATTGAAACCACAGTAGGTAAGTGCAAGTGTAGGCTGCCTGCCTCCAGCATTAGAAGTCTGCAGACTCACAGACGGCTGCTCACAGAGGTAAGAGGCCTGGATGTGTGTAAGTGCAAGTGTTTGTGTGTGTATGTGTGTGCATGTTTGTGTATGTGACTGTGGATGGTTTACAGGATCAGTGAAGGAGTTCTTGACATGAATGCACATTGAGCCTCTCGTCTCCCTGTTGCTCTCTCTACTGAACCGGAACAGTGGTTTAGACAAACAGGGGCGCCCCGGAGAGTGTGGCGAGCTAAGTGAGTGAGCACGGAGGTTTAATATGACAGCTACACTTTCCCGACTGCCGGTTCAGGGTGAAGAAAATTTATGTATTGTACTGTATGTCTTGTGGTAGCATCATGACAGATCAAACATGTGCTGCTTAGAAATACTGAGCTGGATTCTAGACAGATGGAGCAGCTTTGATTGTGATTAGCATGATGGTTTTATAGTGACAATTAGCCAAGAGCATTCTTAAAATTTAGCTTTAAACACTGTAAACAGAAAATGAGGGGCAAGTCTATTCAATTTTAAACAAGTAGTGAGGTTGCAGATACAGAGCTGGGGCAACTTTTGCAAAGTAAATGTAATAAAAATCACCTGATGTTTTCCCTCCAGATAACAACACATTGTCCAATACAAACAGTTGATGTTTTAGCTGTAAAGTATAATCATTACATCTTTACATTTAGTGATTAGAGAAGACTGTAATTTGTAGACATAGCCTGCAGCAGATGAAGGAATAGGTTTATTTTTACAATTTATTTTATTTATTTGTCATTAATATTGGTTCATGTGAAATGTTAACTTTTTTGTTTTGCTGCATTCCTAATTTAATTGTTATTTAGTTTGTTTTCCATTGAAATTTGTATGTTAACATGATTTGTGACGTATTAAGGACATTTTTCATTCTAGATTATATTTTTTAAAATGATGCACCATAATAGTATCTTAAACTTATCATACATGTTGCTGATCAAACTGGAATTCTGTGTGACAGTATGATATGACTTTTCATTCAGTTCTTTGTCTCTTTCACTCTCACTTTTTCATTGTTCCCACTTATGTATCCCTTGCAAACATTCACAGTGTTTGCTTCTAGTTTAGGTTTAAATACTGTTTTCAGCCATCCTTCGGACACTGGCTATTTATAAGTTATATTTTCTGAAATTTGGCTGGCAACCAAAATACATAAACTTGTAACTGAACTAAGAAATCAATAAATAAGGGTAAAATCAACAGCAGAATCGTACAGCATTTCTCCACTAACATCCACTTTCACCAGTGAGCTATGTCCCCTGCTGTTTTTGCTTTTTGCACATTATCCTCTGCTTGTGTGGATGAAAAATTGAAATCTTTTGGTATGCTTACACCATCCTGGCAAACAGCCTCTCTCCCACTTCTCAGAAGACCATAAAACACTTGCAGACACAGGCAGGGGTGGGGGCAACAAGGCAAAGCAAGAATAGATGGAGAGAAATTGTCATAGCTGCACAATGTTAAATGGGATTATAGAGCAAAGATTTGCGGCCGCTGCTTTTACAAATGGTTTTGGCAAAGTTTAACAAATCTCTTGTAGAATAATTTGCCAATGAGCGAAAGGAAGCCTGCTCTTTTTACTATGTTCATGAATAATTTGGTTACACTTCATTTTCAAATACCGTGAGGAAAATTATAGGAGGTATCTTTCATTGCCAGTTTGAAAGCCTTGAGAGAGACGCCATGCAGCCAGCCAAAAGATGTTATGTTGCATACCTGAGCAGAGCCATTAACCCACATCCCATCCCCCTTTTTATTTCAATTAAAGCCTCGCTTTGATACAGAGGCATCCAAATCTTAAGAGTCTTTGATCTTCTAACCATAAGACAGACAGGAAAACATGTTTCTCTCTGAACTGGTGGAGAGAAAGTTGTAATTCCAGAACAGGGGACAACCTCTTTCCCTGCCACGGTTTGAACAGGCACAGGAGTACTTAAAAGACCTCACGCCTGGTTTGGCAGCAGTGAGCAAAACAATCCAGTATGAAAAAAAGGAGGGAAAAAAACACACGCACGGTCTGTAAGGGCCAGACAGGTTTTCTTTTATTCTGAATCTCACTTCCCCAAACGTGATTAATCAAGTGTCTCACTTTGCACACAGAGGGAAAGGAAACACAGCCTCAGAGGAGAGAAGTTAATATGTTTCATGAACACCGACACATCAACACCAGGTGAAAGAGCAACTTTCTTTACAATTATTCTGAACCTTTTCTGATTAAACAAAGCACTAGAAAATCAAAAGGCAGGATCCCTATGTGAAAAAAGTTTCTCCTAAAATATGGATGGATGATTTTGATTTTATTTTTTTTTAAACAAATCTGTGTGACTCCCCTGGAAATAAATAATTAAATAAATAAATAAATAAATAAATAAACTGCAATCAAGAATGCTTGTTGGAAAGCTGATATTATAATACCACCTGTGCAGGTATTTTGGCACATCAATCATGTCTTCTAAAATAAAATCAAATGTTATCCAAGGGGAAAAAAAAACAATAGTTGTATGTACTCACAACAGAGTTCCTCACATCTCCTCTAAACTTTAATCTTCATAACATGCGCTGACTGCCGTTGACATTTCACGGCTCTGATTCTTAAAGCTATATTTAAATCTCACTGCTCAATCTTTGGGCTGCCACTGTAGTCACTTTGATCCTCTATATCGCCCACCAGGGCATGCAGGAACAGCTACTTGGCGGCCACACTGTGAGGGATTGTGAGTATTTTCTCCACTCAGAGTGTAGGATTATGGGCTGCTAACTGCTTTTGTATGAAAGGAAAACATCAGTGTGCACCGTGTTGGAGCCTCGGTTAACAACAGTCGCTCCCCGGAAGCCTCAGTATTCTTTGAAGTGCTGCTGAGCAGTGCGAGGCCACAAAGTAGAGGAGCACAATCAGTTATCTGTTAGAAAGAGACGAGTAGGCCTCTGCACCGGAGAGGGGTCACTCAACACCAGCCACCGACACAGGCAGGAGGGGGAGACAGCACCGAGACCAGACATTCGCATCTTGTCGCTGTTTATTCAAGTGTCTCCTACCTCTCCCTTTGTTCTCCACGTAAGAAAATAATTAACACATCATTCTGACGTTCTGGTGTTTGTCTGTTGTGAGTAATATTAATCCATTAAATCAGCGTTCTGTGACTCGCCTGGATCTCTAAGCATTTTCATGCCTTTTCTTGCAGTGCTTTATATGTTGCAAGCATGCATATTAAAGCAGGGCAGCCAGCTGTGAAAACAGCTTAATTAGTGGTAATCACTTCTGATGGAACATGTTTCCACTATTTTCTTCCATTAGGGATGCCGTAATTCTGTTATTCTATCAGCCAACTGCTGCAGCTCTGTGCCAGGTGGGGCTAGTGTTATGATAAAAGTGTCTCAGAGGTAGATTTCTGTCACTTAAAACCTCATTCAAAATAAAAGCTTGCACTGCCCCCAGATACTGAAACAGATTTACATATTTACAATAAAGACGCATGAAAAAACAAGAGGCACTGTAGAAGAGGCAGAGTGATCCTCACTTAACAGACAAAAGAAGAATATTTTCTGGTAAAAATTACAAAAGAAATGCACTGGATCGCAATCCAAAGATCAATATGACGACACTGACTGACCAGAAGAACCTCCACTGAATCCTGCAATGCACAAAGTTAAGTCATCAGAGCAGGTAACAAGGAAAGTAACAAGGCTTTTAACCCTCACAAATCAAACTGCCTACACACTGAAGGAAAACTCACAAAACTGAGGATTTAAAAAAAGAGAGAGAAACAAATCAGTGGTATTAACAAAACATTGATGTCTAAAAACAACTGAAAATTGAAGATCATTAAAGACCCATAATTTCAATCCACAGCACCAAATTCTGCTTTATCTTACCTTGTAATCTGACACAGTGTCATTGACGGTAACAGGTGGTAAAAGTGCACAGATTTGCCTCACATACATACATTGATGCAAGATTTATCAAGAGTGTAGGACAGACGACAAGAGCATGAGAGAGACATCCTCAGAGTAAATAAATTTTAAGGCAACACACATCCGATTTCCTGTGCCTGATCAAAACTGAAACTGCTGTTTGTCACCTAATATTTAAGAAGAAACACATTTCCACTGTCAACTTTTCAAAAACTGTGGAATTACTCATACATGATAAATTCTCATTTGCATTCACAAACTACTTAAAAAAAGTAACATTTGTTTCATACAGCACAGCCATTTGCAATTTTACATCACACCTGAACCTGGGTTACATGTTCAGGTGTATGAAAAATCTTTGCCCTCGATTTATGTAAATAAAATGGACAAAATGTTCGAAATATTCTAGTACAGTTAATCACATTTAAATATGTCAGAGCAGGAAAGTGAAGAAGCACCACGTAAACAAAAACCACAAAAGTCAACTCTCGGTAGAACAATAAGCTCACCTAGTTAACGTCAGCTGTACTTTAGTTTATAATAATGTTTGTACAACATCTACTGAGCATCTCTGTTGTTTTACTTTATTACCTTAGTGTGTACCAAATCAAAGGCCACCACATGGAGCCATTTGCAGGTGGGCATGCTGTGGATATAGCCCCATAAAAGTCATACTGACATACATGTATGAGTGTAATTACAAAGGGCTATTATGTAAACCTATTTGAGCTTCATGCTATTAGTAGAACAGCCAGCTTGTCACTGACCTCTTTATAGACAGAATGGACTTCCTATCACTCCCTAACACGCTCAAGCATCCATCACACAAGCTTTCAGTCAAGCTGTATCAAATTTAGGCAAACACACACACACACACACACACACACGTACCACCACCAATACCCATAAAAGAGGCAGATGCCCAGAGGAAAGGACAACATTCAAGTCAATACAGTTAAACATTTCTGCTGAGTGGACGTTACTGTGCATGGGGATTAGCACTTGGCCCATGGGACAGAGGACCATGGCTGTTGGTGAGTTTGTTTGTATGTGTGTGTATATACATGTGTATGTGTGGGTACATCTGATTGTAAGTGTCAGTCAAAGATATCTTGATGATAAAGTCTCCAAAACCATAAAATCAATATAATTGCTATGTATGATAGTTTGGCTGTCTTTAAGAAACCTGCTGTTTTAGTCTTAAACACCAAGACATTAGATCAGCCTGAATGCCAAATCTGGCCCACAGTGCACCTGGTGGCCTGCCAACCATTTTTCTGGGTCACAATGGAAAAGTGCATGTTTTAACCAATTCTTATGCAACATTAGTAAATGTTCAATAATTTCCTTTGGCTGTGACTTGAGAAGTTCAAAATTGGCCTTTTAGCAGTCTCTACAACGCACAGAAATGGAGGCACTTGATTTGTGGGAGACGTTCAAATACACCTGAGCTGTGCAGAGCTGCTGTGACTGGATTTGCCTCTTTACAAACAAGAATCAAGACGGCGACTGTTAAAAGGGAGACAATGAAAACAGACATTTAGATAAAAAAAGGACAGATACGTTTGTTTTATTTTACCACCTCATGCCAATTCTAAACCACTATGTTTAATTTGCCAAATGACTTCTGTATGCAATGTTGCTCATATCAGACGCCATCATGAGTAAAAATATGCAAGCTTCAGACCAACAATCCTGCCTGGCAGCACTGCAAGAAAAGAGAGGATTGCAACTTTAGATTTTTGTTGTCTTTCATTGGACTGATTACCTGACAATGAGCAAAATTAATCAGTGAGGAAAAACACACCAGACTCAACACAAATGAATGATTCTCCATCCAGCTGGTGAGTCGGGTAACCCTACCCCTACCCCATAACCCCTAACCCCTAACCCTATGGTAACGTGTCTCTAATGGCACACACAAAGTCAATAGAAAATAGTGATCAATGTTCAATAATCAGGAGTTGGATCACACATGATATCACTGGCAAAATCAAAACAGACAATATATTCCCTTCATCCCCAAATGTGCTGCTAGTTATTTTCACACATTCCTTTCAAAAAGATAAAAAATATACAGTTAAAACTTAAACCCAGAAGTCATTTAGAAGCTAACAAGACTAAGAATAATTTGAATTTTAATCATGATTTGTAGATCTGGTAGTTTTGTACGGTGTGGCACTACTGTGGTATAAAAACTGATCAGCTGTGAAACCTGAACAAGAGGTCACTTGCTATTTATAAGCTCCAAAGATTGCCTTTGTAGAATGGCTTAATAAAAATGACCATAGCCAAGATAATTTAGCAGTCATGATCATTTTCTTTTCTTTTCCTCCTATCTCTTTCATTTTTTTTTCCTCTGTGCTGGTTCTCACAGCTCTGCCTTGCGGCCAGTAAGTATATGCACCATGAACACATTTAATTTTCCCTGTTAGTCCACAGCGCGGCCAGAGGTGAGCTTTAATAAGGATCAATGGCACTTTATCTGGGACAGGACCCACTCCGTGCATGCAAATCACAACACCAGCAATGGATTCAATTAAAAAGAGAACCTCCAACCACCGGCACTGGAAATTCAATTAAAGGATTTATGCAAAGGTTCACTAGCTTTTTTGTGTTGCTGTTTCTGTTTATGTAATGAGCTTTTCATATCAAGAATCAATACGTAATCTGGAGTGGGGCCATGGGGAGGGTGGAGGGTTGCTTTCTCATATGCATTTTGGATATAATTCAAGAACAGGCATTTCTATAGAGCAGTTATTGGGATATCTGAGCACATTACTCCACCTGCTGAGCGTGGACTGGACTCTCCTCACTGGTGTTCCACTGGAAGTCTCATACTATCCACTTGTGAAGTTTACGATATTTATTGACTGGGACACACAGTGATCCTCAGAAAAACCACTTAGAGAATTTCCCTCCCTAACCAGCCCAGCAGAAAGGTAAAAGGCTGGGAGCCCTGCAACAGACCCCGTGTGCACCCGTAGGTGTGTGTTTTGGCCTAATGAAATGGGATCTCAATAGACAATAATCCTTGTAACAAGATTGAATGGGGACACCCATGTCAATATTAGCAAATGGGATTGCTGGCTTTTTTGTCTTTGTGCACTCACACACACACTTGCTGTCCATATGCACTCATACCTGTGTGCCCATCTGTGTAAAAGTGCTATCTCATTGCTTCTCCACCTAGGTTTTAAGTGGAACACAAAAATAAGAGTGTTCTGGCTGGACCTCAAGGCTGTGGGTGGGGACCCATAACATTTTCCCACACCTCTGCGATTAGAGGATATAAGCCCCCCTGAAGTTCTTTGGAAGTTTTTGATTAATCTGCCACAGATGTGCCAAGAGGGGTTGTTCCAAGATAGAGGTGTAAAAACGCTATGCTGTGTCGACAGAAAAGAAGTGCATAAAATAAAAGCTGGACAATAAATATCTGGCCAGTTAATGAAGAGGGGCACAGACATTAGCTACCCTGCTACGTGGAATCTCCAGAATATCTGCCAAAGTAGCAGTCTTACACATCACAGGTCACGGTTCAGTTTGGAGGCACTTATGTGCAGAGTAACATTACTTAAAAGGATTCTGTCACTCTTATGCTTTTTAGGGAGTGGCCCAAGTGTAATTATATGAGAGAAAACTGGAATCACTGCATTGCTGATCTATGAACAGCTCACAATGCATTTTCCAGCCATGTTAGTCCAGATGGACACAATAAATGTTGTTGAGGCTGTAGGGATTTAATAAAAAGTATTAAGTGCATTTTTAAATGAAATGAAGGTCATCATTATATGAACTTGTATGATACCAGTAAATAAATTCAAATGAGAAACATGATGTTTTCACTTAATGACTATTTTTACAGAGGTGCACAAAGATCAGACACAGAACCTCATCACATGATGCAACAACAGTCACCTAAAGCTCAGTATCAAAACTCTCCAAAACAAACGGCTTGTGGTGGAACACAATAATTTAAATATGAACAGTGTCACAAAGAAGCTGCAGATTCTACAACAAAAATGTTCACCGATATTTTCAACCCCGGCATGGTATAAGGTATGAGATCTACACAAATCACCACAGTTTCAACATAGAAAAGTGAAATTAGTGTTAACAACTCAGAATCCAACTAATTATGAAATGTGGTCTCCAGCCACACACCTTCAGCTATCACCAGTGCAAAGGTGTAAAAACACAGAGAACATGAACTTCTGTATCTGTTAGTGTCACCTGTAAAGTAAAAATATAAGTGAAAATTATTTCAGTGCAATATACCAACTCAAATGAAATGTTTTAATTATTTGTTGATGTGATTGCCCCTAGTGTACGTGTTGCTGATATTGTGTTGCATGTTTTGAGGGTACGCATTGCATTGAAATATGGTTATAATACCATATAATACCGTCCACCTTGTTTGCAAAATTATTAGAGATAGATTACAACATAATAAAATCCAAATTCACAACACTAAAAAACCCAGAGTTAAACCTTCCCCAACCTTCCCCGTCTGATAAAAGGTAATGTTGAATTCTGCAAGATTGTACAGGTGTTTCTGTTTGTTTCTAGTTATTTAAGTTATTGTTGGTACAAACATATTCATACCACTACAAACCACTTCTTATTCAAATGTGATATAAGCATCAATTTGATGCAGCTGACACTTTTTGGATCTCTTCTATAAAAAAAGCAATCAAAAATAACTTCATCCAGGCATCTAACCATGAAGAGACAATGTTGAGTGCTCTATCCTACATCCCATCAGCACTCTCAGGGAAGGAGAGAGATGAGATGTGGAGCAAAAGAAGACTAAAATTACCGTCTGTATGAAAAGTGAGACTAGACAGCCTATTCACATCCTGGCCTGGCTATAAATAGGGAAACACACACACAGCTAATGTGGTGGATTAGTAGCAGGAAGCAGACAGGCAGTCATCACAGTCCTTGTCCTTCTTAGCCCACCAGGCCCTGGATCCCAGCAGACGTCACCCTATCTACCAAATCACTATCAGCCTGGGGCCTCTCCCATTCACAAAAACGGCCCTATACAACTCTCAGCCCCATCGTGTCACTAACAAAGTAGGCAAAGGGTCCTGTTTCAGTAGCTGATATTCTGTCAGGATGTTACTTCCCCTTTCCTCTTCATGCACCATATAAAGCAAGTGTGTAACACTATCCACACCTAGGGGCCCTCTCTTCATATTTATATGGAGGTTAATGGTTAGAGATCAAGGCTAAAGTGCCCATTTTTCCTCAGGTGCAATCACACAGTGCTCACCAAAGCTCTGTCTCCTGTGATAAAATGATTGATACCCCTCTACACGTCTTGGTTTGGCTCCTACTTCATTCATTGAAATAACTAAATAAAGTAACATCAATACTGTTGAGAAGGAATGATTTATTTACACTTACTTTATATGTGTTGCAAGAAAAACATTGTGTGTTATATTACTACAGTTAATGTGTTTTTCATCATCTGTGAATGGGATGCAGCTAGTGCAGTAAATGGTTACAAATCTGCATAAAAAAAAAACTGTAATTGCTGTTTTGTTTCACTGAAACGGTGAATACTGCAGCCTGCTGCTTCGCCCTGCTAACAGCAGACTGCCAGAAGACACTCCCTCACCTTTCCCTCTCTCCTAATCACCAATTAGGACTCCATTAGTCTGGCCTGGCAGCTCATTTGCTCCAGAGGCGACTGAAGGGGCCTGGTGTGTGGGACCTCTGCCCACTGTGTTCCACCCCGGCGACAACGGCAACGCGCGGCTGTCACGGTAACACTGCCACCACGTCTCCCTGTTACACAAGAGAAAGTCCCTTTCCTCCTCCCTTAACACTTCCTGCCTAACAATGCTTTGCCAGGGAAATCCTCTTCCACACTGGCAGGCTGCACACAGAGACTCTCCCTCTGAGGATAGAGGGAAGCAGGAGATGCAAGAGGAAGGTGGGGTGGGAGGAGGTGGGGGTCCAACTCGAGGACAGCCAATGCAAGTCTGTGGAGCCACTTGTTAGGCACTTCATTAAATGTCCGTCCCTATGGTGAACGGGTGGAGTGGAATCCTTATTAACAGAGTAGGGAGACATCTTTCAAGAGCTGGGAGATGGCTTACAGCCCCAATGCCAGCTACATGAGAAAGGGGAAATGCAGGACAGCCAGAGGTGGAGGGACGGTGGAGAGCTGGGGTAAAGAATTTGATGAGAAAGGGAGCAGGGACCGAGTCACTTTCAAAGCACTAAACAGCCCCTCAGCAACATTGTGAAATTACCCCACTGGCGCACAAAATGAGGCCCAAAGCTCTCAGGAACTTGTTAAAGCCACTGGCTCCCTCTCCCCCTCCCACTGCTCTCTTGGCTAATGTCACACCGGTGGGCTTTGGTCAAAAGTTCAGCACGTGCATATGTGAAAAGGTAGGTAAGCGCCAAAGGCAGTAGACAAGGAATGAGATGGGGAAAGAGCAAGATGCCATTTGACAAAAATGTGCAGGTGTTGTTGTGTGTATATGCAAAAGCCCATTTGTCTGTGTGGTCCAGTTGGCTTTGGTGTGAGTGGGTGTAGATAAGTATAACAAACCTGATGAAGGTAGAAAACATTCCATTTTCATTTCATGCACTTAAACGTACTCAATGAATTTTTTCAATCAATGTTTAATGTGAAGAAAATCATTACTGCTTTTCATTCATGTTAGATTATCAGAAAAGATTGGCCAACTTTCAGTCACAGTGACAGTGCATGCTGCTATAAAAATTGACACCCACTGCTTTTTTTTGTAGTGTGTGTTGTACCTTATTAATATTGTGCTTGATTTGCTTGACTACTATGGCTTTTTTGAATCCATTAAGGATATAGAATCGCTGTAAGCAATTTTGTCAAGTGAGTGCAAAACAAATCAAATATTAGCTAATGTATATTTTGGCTTTCTTAAGTTCTGTTATCCCATTTCCAATATGCTAGCATCTGCAGTCTCTGCAATCTCCATGGATCCCAGGAGCATGTACAAGCAATTAAAACAATAGCATCTTTACGCCCCTGCAACCAATAAACAAGCTAATGTCACTGCTCTATAAAGACACTTGGCGTCTGGGGCAATACCCCAGCTGGATTAGAACACAGCTCTGTGCTTTTAATACCCAACCATAAAGAAGGTTTTAAGAAATGCATGCACTTTATTAAAGAGACTCCAAGGAAATAATATCAAATACATAACCAAGACAACATCCCGAAGTTGAAATTCTCACTGAATTTACTCCCCATTTAAACTGAAGTTTATTTATCAACACTCTTTCCGTATTGTTGGTGTCTTGGGAAAGTTTAAGTTTTTTTTGAAAGTATCCTAAATGTAGTTATTCTACCTCTTAATTAACCAAAGCACACTGTAAAATAACTGGAACTTTCTTGGTTTTTCTTTAGTCGATTGCCATGCATCTTAGATATTAACAGTTTTAAATTAAAAATGACTGAGGGTGATATAACAGCCAATGGTCAATCTAAATGCACAACATCCGAGGGCTAAAGCTTTGCCATCGGTTTGAGCCTGAGGCCAGGAATCTAACCAAAAAATGGTTGTTGAACTTTTGTGGTGCTGACTGGGCAGTGGCAAGGGAATCTCCAGCCTTAACCTCTGGAGGGGAACAAGAGAGTAATGGGATCCCACACAGCCACAGGTGCCATCTGGGTCCAAACCTGAGAACTTCCCTCTGCTCGACCGCACCACAAGCCCAAGGGTAAGGAAGTCCTTTCCATGAGTCAGTACATTTTTCCTGCTAAATTCTGAAAATAAGAGGAGAAAGGCATTGGGGGACATGCGTACAGGGTGTATATTATGGAAGTAGAGATGGAGAGAGGGAGAATGCACTGGCATTGGTAAGAGGAAAGAGACATAAAGTGTGTGGGACCACAGCTCAGATTCCTAAATCGCTGCTTTAGTTGGCTTTGTCCCAAAGGTTTAACAGTGCTGTCCTGGGAGCGGTCCAGTACCTTCAGTTTCCTCGTGCTCTGGCAGATCATGGATTTGCCCTCACCCCATTCTCTCTTTCCTTTTCAGATTACATTTTATTCTGTGTTTTATGAAAGGTCTGGCGGGAATTTCCTTTACTCCAGGTAAAGGAGCCGTGCAGCTGGGCAAACAGAACCCAAACCTTGCACCGGGGTCAGTATAAAATTGGGTAAGAGGAGAATGAAAAAGAAACTTAGAGGGAGGGAGGGTTAGAAAAATAAAATTAGTATATATGAAATCTACACAGGCACACACACACACACACCCACACTGTTCCAGGTTCTGCTTTGGGCAAGGAGACAAGCTCTACAGACTGCAATGCCAGGTTATGCAATCTTCTGCTTAAGTGATGGGAAGAGCTGGCCAAACTGAGCTCAAAGGGACCCGCTGGGAATGAACAGATTGTGACGGAGAAATTCAGTCAACATAGACAGCAGGACAAATCATGAAGAGTGAACTAAAATAAAAGATTCTATCTGAACTGTATTCAATTGCTCAACTAAACTGGCATATTTTCTTTCCATGTATTGCCAAGACCAGCAAAGGGGGGAAAAAAGGTGTAAATTCTATTTTTTTATCTTCAGTTCAGGATGGAGGACATTAAAAAAATCAAGACGGACGATCTAAACCACAAGCTTTCAAGCTTTCACAAGGTGTCTGAGATGAGGCATCACATGTATCACACTTGTCACAAGACACTCTGGCAAAGATGTTCAGCACCAACTGTATGCTTTTTTTTTCTGTTTACCAAGGAGCCGTTGCTCCACTGAGGACCACCAAAAGAACAGACTGAGAATAGAGAGTTGATACTTCTGCTGAGTTAGCAAAGGCCTGTATTATCACCATCAGTTTCACAGTTTTCAAAGCACCATGAATTTTTTAGAGTGAACAGAAAGGAGTGATGCCAAAGGGATGTTTCAGTATAAATCAGGCATTGCTGCGATTAACGCGGGTTTGTACAGCAGCTCAGGAGTCTCTGTCAATGTATGCAAATTAATGTCTTTGTACTTCCTCATGCCAGGGCTTTTTCATTTCTGTTTGGTTTGATCAGCCAGTCAGCTGACTGTCCACTGCAGCG
>JAPZDZ010000001.1:16252022-16278615 GCA_029783805.1 Acanthurus tennentii | reverse complement strand
ACATTACTGTAATAACGTCACCAGTGGAGCAGAGGGTGATAATAAAAGCTGGTAATCCATTTGGTGCTTACACATCCATATAGAGTTCAAAGGTGGCAATATAGCTGCAGCTGAAACGTTCTCTGACAGAAACGAGGTTGAAACAGTTAGAGACAAACACACAGTGTGCCTGAATATATTGATTGTATTGTATACATGTTGTATTATTTAGGCTCAGAACTGGAAAAGAATGTAAAATCTTTTCAGACACCAAAAAAACAATGTCTAAAATATACAACTATGTATATGTTACTAATGCATTTTTACTTCATTATATTACATCTTTCATATTAATATCACAAGTCTATCCCTCTATCTGATGAAATATTGAAGTATATATAGAAGACTAAGACACTTGTAAATAAAACATTACTGAAGATAGATAATACTTTTAAAACATGAAAACAATGTCATGTGCTCATATTTCAAGAGTTGGATTAAATGCACATCTATACACTGATGCCTGTTTCCCCTCAGCACATGCACAAATGGTTAGTTGCATGACCAAAATAATCTGCTGAACTTTTAGTGCACGTCCAGTGCTACCAAAAGTTTTGTTGCTGTTGTTGTTCAGCATCAGGCCAAAGCATCAGTTCTTTTTCCTTTAATCAGAAAGAAGTCTCGCAGCACAATGCTGTAATGCTTGCAGACGGGCAATATTACAGCTATGGGAGCACTCAGGCACATTAGAGAGGTGGAGGTTGAGAAAGCAGGCCCTAGTCATTCCTACAATAAGGAAGAGTCACACCAGAGACAGAAACAATAACTGCACTTCCTCTACAATGGTGCCCCCATGCACCCAAATGCAGAAAAATGACAGGAGGTGACGTTCCCCGCTGCATTACTTTTGAGTTACGGAGGTGATTTGCAATTCAAAGAGCCCAAGGAGTGCTGACCACAACACTAAAGCGTCCACGGGCCCACTGAGGCAAATAAGACCCGGGGCAATTTGCAGCTCCTTTTGCTAGGAAACACACTTTTAGGCCAAGTCATGTAAAAAAAAATATGATAAATACCAAAACTAATGAGGCCAAATTTTGTTTTCTGAACTAAAAATAGAGACGGGTCTTAGGAGTTAACTTGTCAAGGCTACCCTTTCTTGAGGCAACTTTGATAGAGTTGGCCTTGACAACGTTGCAAAGTAGCTTACATTATGTTCAACTTGTAAATTAATGCTTTGCATATTTGCTTAAGTGGTGAAATCACCAGTAAAGTCTTACTTCTGAAAGTTATGTACAATTTTTGGATTTGCATTTGTTTGAAGCAAGTAGAATTTAAAAAAGTGAACTAAATACAGCCTTTCTGTGTAAGAATAAAATTCGGATGTTTGAAAAGTACTTCAGTTACATCTGCCACAACCTGAAACATTTTTACCTGAACTATTAATCATAGTGTGTGACTTCTGTGCTGCCATATGGAGGACCAGCATGTGAAGAGCACCAAACTTGCTGATCCTCTGTAACTAGGCCCAATTAATCCTGCCGGCTGCATCTTCTGGAGTGCTGTGCTCCAGCCATCGAGAAAAACAAGTAGCGTATTTCTCCCAGCAGTCTGTCCAGTCAGAAACAGGAGAACTCAAAGCACCTGTGATTAATGATGGAGCGTTCAACTACTATAGATGATTTAAGATGACACAGGAAAAAGAGGGGCAAGAGATTTGGCTTTTACTTTTAATACTGTGGTTAGAATACTTGTGAAATGTGAAACTACTATAATTAATATGTGTGTATGTGTGTGTATAAGCACAAAATACATGCATACACATATGCAAAATGGCACAACTTGAAGTTTGTAATTACGGAAATTCAGTCTGTTTCTTGGACATAATACAGTACAAAGTGAATTCAGCTCATAGTGGTATACCTGTGTGTACATTTTCTGATGTGACTGTACAGCAAGTTGATTGATAGATTGATTGACCTCTGCAATGTGAGGAGGCAAAAGCCACTTTCTCATGCAAAACAATCAATCAGCACTACAAGGAGAATCTATGACTGCTAATCAGCTGGTGCTTGGCTCAAGGTGAGGAGCCCAGTTTTTGGTGAACCAAGAAGTGAGCACAGGATCAGTCATAGGTCAACAACATTAATGATGCATCCAACAAAGTTTTGGTATAACTACACCAAAATATGAGACCGGGGGTGTTTAAATGAGGTTTATTCAAAAATAAATGTATGCTCAGTATAAGGATCATTGCAGAACATGTTTCTGCAATTGACATATGATACTCATGACTAAACTAGTATAAGTTTACCAGTGTAATGCCTGTGCTATAATTTAACTACATTTTGGAAAAAGCCAGTGCATTAAGCTAGTCAGGTGGATCAAATGAAACATCCTGTTTAATACATTAGGTGAGATGACTTTAGTACATTTACAAAACACAACTGATTTAGTGTCTAAGAACTTTGAACTGAATATAAAGCTTATGTTTATTTTGTGAATGTGAAACCTTGACTTTATTTTTATTATTATATTTACAGCATGATGACTAAATTTTTGATACATTATTAGAAATGAAGACAGTTTTTACTCATTGTTTTTTATAAAGCTAGTGAGTCTACATCACCCCATCTGTCCTGTCAAGGACATATATGCGTTAATGTTTGAGGAGATGAACTACAGAATCATCGTGCTTGACACTGAGATGCGAGAGGGCTGTTTAGCCATTTTAAAACAGAGGGCAATTATTCACACAGTACCTCATACAGATGCTGTTGAGCTGACTTTGGCAGTTGGTCTTTCTTGCTTTATTTATAGCGAGTTACAAAAAGGGTTATTCCTAGCCATGTTTATATGTACACAATAATGAATCCACAGTCAATATTGCAAGTACTGTGAGGTTTTTTTAAGGTAGCTAAAAATGGGATGGTGAGCCACAAAAGTTGATACCAGTCAGGTACAAATTGTGCTTGCACCAAGTGTATCCCAACACAAGGTCATTGAGCTGTGGTGCAATAAACCAGGCTAGAGTCTATGTTCAGAGGTCTGTGAGGGCAAACTCAGAAAGATTCAAACAGTTCAGGACGTGATATAAGCAAAATTATCACAGGTGATTTTTGCTGTCAATTAGGGGTGAGACAGTTTATTGACAAAAAAAAAAAAACATAGTGTTCATTCCTCCTGCAATGTGTTATCAACAAGTAAGTGACATCAGTGCAAGCAGTGCAGTGCACCAGGGTCCAGAATGATAGCTTTTGTTGCTGCTCAGTTATTATGGGTCATGTCATCTTGAGGCCTAGTCTTCAAGTCAACTGCTCAACAGCACCATTACAAACTATTTCAACATGAATGTGATAGCTGCATATTGTGGTTTTGTATGTTTTATATGTCTTTGTGTGTTTGTATGAGTGTGTGCTTGTGTTCTGGATGGAGGGAAAGGCCCAAGTTTTGCCAGTTTATGGCTATATTACACTGGAATTATGGCACATGTGGACAGAGTCGAGTTGCAGTTAATCCATGTGCTTAAGAGGCGTTGATCTAAGACTCCATGCACTCTTTTGTAAATTGTTGCGTCTGAGTTGTCATATTTTATGAGACTGACACCTATGCGCAATAAATAAATACACAAGTCCAGCTTTTTGCTATCTTTTCTTCTTTAGTCACATAGTTATTGTGATAAGTGGTCGGCATTTTTTTTTTCAAGCATCAAGTATCACAGAATCATTGTATTGTAACATAATGTTGATAGTATCTCATCATGACTTATACTGTGATTCCCGACCTTAATGTAATTAATCAGAAACACTCACAATATTTTAGTGTAGATTTTAAGGACAGACGTCACACAATGCCTGTCTTGCTTTACTTTGTTTTGAATGTGTGAGTATGTTTGTGAAACAGAATGAATGTATATACAGTAAATTGTTTTATACCATAGAGAAGCAAACAGAATAAAGCCACAGAACAGGAAAAGGATTTGTTTCAAGGCTAAAAAAAACAGCTTGAAAGTGCCAGGAAGCTTAAAATGAGCAAGTGAACCACACAACTGTGGAGTAATTATCACAACATGTATAGCGTTCAGCAACTCAGCATCTCATTACAGTCCAGCACATATTTGTTTAAAGTCACTTTGATTGTGTTTGACTTGAGCAATAACTGAGCCTGTTGGACCAGAGTCTATCTGTGTTGGCCTATAACTCAAACCAACAGCACACACTCAGTGCAGCATCTGGCTTTCACATTACATTTGAGGTTGATTTTTGAGGAGCCTCTGAAATGTGTTGGAATTAAATTAAAACGTGCGTTCTGCCTGGGCAAACTGGATATTTTCCAATAGTGCATTTCACACACCATAAACACTACAGATATCTTTAAACATATAACCCAAAAGGGCGCCGCTGAGCCTTTAAGATCCATCAGGCAGCCTGCATTTAAAAAAATCTCCCAAAAATAACAAGCTGTTTTGCATTTGAAAGAAAGGAGGTACTAGATTACTCTGAGTTTATGGTTCTTGAAATAAAATGCCTTTTTTTCTCTTTTAGTTCACATCCTAATATTTGACGTTTGCTTAAGAATATCTGTTGTGAAGGAGGTAACAGTGTAGGTGCATGGGAATATATTACTGTAAATAATATCCACAAAGATTACAATCAGCAAAATTAAACAAATGTATATGCATATATTAGCATAAAAGTTATTGAAATAAAAATGTAAAATGACTGCGAAAGGAATCATCTCACTTCTGTTCCTACTATCTGAAACTTATTCTATGAAAATTATAATAATCTTCCCTTTCAATTAACACCACAGCTTACGTGATGTTGCACATATTCTATTACATCTTTGCAGCTTGTTTTCGCTTTATGATTCAATCAAACGAATTGAAGTAAAGAGAAGAAAGAAAACAAGATCAGCAACACAGTTTTCACAATAACACTGGAGGTGTTCAAAGTGAATGCATTCATAAAAGAAGTAAACAAGAAACAGCTTTGAACCACAAAGGAAAGGTATTTCTCAAGCCGTGTTCTCTATGCAGGGCCCAGACTGTTTAGAAATCCTTTCAGCCCACCCCTAATGCAATATTTTACTAGTTATCAAATTGAGGTTCACATATGGTGTGGCCTCGGCAAAATCCTAAAAAACAAACTGTTACTAAGACCCCAAAGCTATGTCAAATAACCACCATCTGCACCAGAGGCGATTTACAGTAAGACCAATGTCTCGTTAGCAGCTTTAGCAAAACTACTGCACGATATGGAAACAGATATGATTTTATAACATAATACAATAACAAATCTAGTTAAAGCTAACAGGAGGGACAGAGACCCCATTCAGAATCTCAACCCCTTCTTATTATTCCTCTCCAAATCTAATCCTGTCATACAATAAACGACATAAATGCGTCTAATAGGATTATGGCCAGTGAAAATATGTTGGCAAGAAGAGGGATAGAGACGGGGGGGCAGAGGGAGAGAGATGGAGTGCAGGAGATAAGTGGGGTATCTCTACCTTTTTCAAACACTCAAAAGAAAGCAAGAAGAGAGGGTCCAGACTTGAAGGACTACAAGTTTCTCAAACTGTGGATCAGGGCTAATACCTCCTGGCCCATGACTGAGTGCTGGGTTGTGGCTTCAAACAGCCGTGCGTTTATTTAGTGGGTCTCTGGAACATTCCTCAAGTCTCAGCTCAAGCCAAATAATAAGATGTCTGATGACCAAATGACCTTTGTCCTCCATTTTCATTTTCAGTGTCCATAAGAAATGTTTAGTAATTAATAAATCTTGGTGCTGCCTTGTGTAGCCATTATCACATGGTTTTACAATTATCTAAGCTGACAATTTGTGCTTCAACTGTTGATTATGTTTCCATTTACCATTAGAACGAGTCCCACACTGGTTTTCCCATATTTGCCTTGGCTTGAATCCTCTTCCCTCCACAAGGTTATAAGGCTCAGTGGAGGGATCTAGATCTGCTGACATCCAGGAATACAAGGCAGCAGTCATATTTACACAAACTGGCACAAAAGAGGAAAGAACACAAGAGCTGTGAACAAGAGTGAGTGAATAAAAAATATAGAAAGGTTGACCGTAATTGTGCCTGTTATTTTGCAATAGAAAAAAGTACCCCAGCAAATCCACATATACACACTTTCACACAGGCCTTTCCTCTAATGAACTATCGGTCTGTGATAAACGGTCGCGTGCCTCTTCAAGGACCACCTACCCAGCAGGAAAATCAGGTCGTGCACCTGGAAATGGTCAGAGCCACAAACACTAACAAACGGTTTTTGATGAAGGTTGGCTATTACTCAGGACTTTGTCCCACACCAAGTCAGATGAGGGCGAAGATAGAGAGCACTGTTAGCCGGCAGAGGAGGGAGGAACAACATACATAACCAGCATAGAAAGAAAAATTTAAAAAGTAAAATCAAACCTAAAAGACCAAGACAGAGAAATACAAACACAGACACAAAGAGTACTTACATAAACAAAGGTGTTGTGAAACACACCCAAGCTGACACCCAAACCTCAGGCTTGCTGGCAAACAAGTAATCCAATGATTTTTTTACCATGCTGGTGCTTTCATGGCACATCTATGACACAGAAAAAACAGGGGGGTTTTTTTGTTTTCTTTGGTTTTTTTTGTTGCAGTTGTTGCCATTCCCAGTATGGACCTTTTTCAATAGCACAGCCAACTGCTGTGTTGGCTAGTGGTCCACAGTGAATGATTTTATTAAATATTAATGATTTCTATTTGGTGTTTTACATAAAAAACAACTGTAACTTAACTATTGTTGTTAAAAACTTGCGATAAGAAGTAACAATAAAATAAAACATTGCAAGGAGTCAATAATTCTGTCTGAGATTAATTCTGTCTTCTCCACAGATGAAGACAAACATAGCTTATCATTCCTTGCCTAAAACCGGGCACTTGGCCCTGCTGTAATTGTTTGTGAATGACCCCAGAATGTTACAGCAAAGAGGAGAAAAATCTAGGATATGTAAAATAGTTGACTGATTTATGGCCATTTGTGCTGGTCATATTTAATTCCATGGATTTCACCCAGTACTGATGATAAAAAAAGAACAAACCAGAGAGACATAAGTCTGGTAATTCTTGCAACTTGCACAAAGAATCACGGTATTCACATTAAAGTCCCTGTATAGTGTTTTTTTTTACTGTGGTTATGTTCTGCAGGACACTTAGCAAAGTATAAGACCTATTGTTATCTGGACTGAGAATGAAGTAGAGCCTGTCAGTATTTGGACCTCAGAGAAACAGCCTCTGAGTTATTTGTACAGTGTATCATATAATTAGGACTGTAGTCAACCAAAGAAAATCTATGTCAGCTGAAATTCTTCTGTTAAACTAATCAATTTGTCTATTAAGCAATCAAATACCTTCATGATATCTTGAGATTTACTGAATCAGTCAAAGTGTAGTAGCCTAAAAGGGGTCAATCTGGCCACTTCTTTTTATAAGTAGCTATATTGTTAATATAGTTATGCATATAAATGCCATTTTTTCAACATGGTGCAGTTAGTTTGGGGCTGACCGAAGGTACAAAAAGTTAGACATAGAAGTATCAATAAGCTTGGACAAGTTCAAAGTTGAAAAAAAGGTGACATACTGACCAACCAATAGACCAACCAACCAGAGGGGGTCAACCCTACATATAATGCACTACAACGCCCTCCAACAAACCAGCCGTCCAGTGACATCTCCCACTGTGACACATTAATTATAACTTCCTGTATACAGCCTATCCCAAGCCATGAATACATAATGGCCCAGAATGAGTCATATTCACATAGCAGACGCCCAGCAGTGCATAAATACAACCTATCCATCACACACTGCCCTGTGAAAATTATTGAAAGCCCACAGAGGCAGGCAGGAGGCTGGGCCTAGCTAATGGGAAAGCTGAAAATTATTGTACTTTATCTTTAAAAAAGGGAAATTGAACAGCTATCACAATGTCAGAATTATTCAGTCTATGCTAAACATGACAAGAGCGCCTGAGAACTGACAAACTCAATGAAAACACATGTCAGAATCAGAGTAGGTTACAAACAGTCATTCTTTTGAATTCTGACTTTTTATCATTTCAGTCCAAACAAGATTATTACATGAGGTGCAACTTGATTTTTCCCTCTCCTGAAAGGCATCTCTGTCTCTCCTTACAATGGTGAAAAATGCAGCGGAAACTGGCAAGTCATTCATCTCTGTTGTCCCAGTGGGTGGTGTTGGCTACAGGTTGACTAATGGTCCTGTTGAAATGCTTCAGATGTCTGAGTAATGACAAGCTATAAAACCTAAGCTGACTATAAAGTCAACTAATCTGAAATCTACTGGCTGTTTTCCAATGATGAGAGCTGCTTAAGCTTTAGAGTAAGGAAATGCCATAACAAGATGGAGGCTAAGGTTAGAAGTCTGGACTTATTTCTGACATTTCACCATAAAACTAAATATCCCAGATGTAAATAAAGCTTCAAATTGTGGTAATGAGATTCCACTAGTAATTCAAAGTTATTCTAACTTTTTTAGTGGATTTGATACTGGATTTGAGTTAATAAATGCTACAGAGCATTTTCATTAAACTGAAGGAAAAGCTTGACAGTATTGATCCTTGCATCTGTTTCCTAAGATCTGAGTTCTAAAAGCAATGAGAAAGACATGAGCAAAGTGGTATATAACAAAAGAAGAGCAGAACAAAAGTTGGAATGGCAGAAGGAGGCCGGAGAGGGAGAAAGTGAGGAGAGGTAAATTCAGGATCTATCCCAAGTCCAAACACCCACTGCCCATCCTGCCTTCCCTACCCCCCCACCCCCTCAGCCCTGCCTCCCCTTCTGTTATTGCTCCTTCTGCTCCTCATGTCTGTTAAGTCAGCATGACATTTTATGATGCCTGGATATTAAAAAGCAGTTTCTATTATGTGTGAGAGGGAAGTGGAAACAGCCATGCTCATGCTAGGTAATTAGGGGAAGCAGGCGAGGGGATATTTATGAATGCAGGGGAAGGCTAGGGGGAGACCAGGGGAATTGGTGTGTAATGTCCTGCTGTCAGTAACAGTTTTCTCTTTAACTCTATACAAAACACCGTTAAAGGGTGGAAATCATTTTGAATCTCATTTAAGATCCATGATACCTCTGAATCATTTGGTTCATTTGCCCTTCATGATGCATCCAGTCAAACAACTGAACAATGCCAACTGTAGCAATGATTAAAGCGGAAGACTTTTCTGTTAGCACACCTCAGCTACCTGACAAGCTCCAGCCTGCAAAATCATCATCTTCTCTAAAGTAATCTCTAAAAAAATACATTTTTAACAAAAAAAAGTTTGTATAATTTGATTTCTTTCATTGTGTAAATTAGCCAGGATTATGCAAAATAATGTCCTGCACTTACTTTTTCAATATGCTATTTAGCTTTTCCTCAGCGTTGTACTGATTGTTATTCTTAATGTGACTGCCGACTAATATTTCTTTGTATTCTTTTTTTTTTTTAATTCTTTCTGATAATTTGATTCATTGCACCTGGTCTTATGTTCCTTTTTCTGTCTGTTTATGCTTTTTTACATCATACTCTTTTATTGAATTATGCTGTTTTGTGTAGCACTTGCTGGTTTTAATAAATGCTTTATAAATCTTATTATAACCAAAAGCACATTGCCTTTGTATAAGAAAAAATTTCCTCAATAAGTAATACTGTTCCTATTGAAAATCTTCTTTTGATTATTTAACAGAGATTGTCTGGCGCCAGTAGCAACAGTTTTCACAGATTGTCTCTGCAGATATAGTATAAAACCGCCCTGTGTTCGTCCCCCCTGATGTGGTCAACATATCCGTTCCTGATACCCGCTGGAGAACTTTGATCAGCTTACTGACCGCAAAATCATGAGAAGTCATTTTCATAGAAACCAGAGTTCTTATAATAAATTCAAAACAACCTGACTTTAAAGCAGATCCATGCTGTTAAACAGCAACATTGGAAAGTGGTTTCTTTGAACAAATGATCTAAACTAAATAATTGTTGATCAATGTTTTAGCTTTTCAGTTTTGCTCAGTGACCATGTACTGATCAAACACACACACACACACACACACATATATACACACTGTACTTTGAGTTGCATCCGTTACCTTGTACAATCATGGCTGTGGCTTTTGGCCTTGTGCAGCTGTACTGTATCTTCCCTTTCACTGTTCAAAAACATTAAACAATATTTCCAGCCGGCCCCTCCAGGGCCCCAGCTCAATAACAGTTTGAGGCTGTGAGAGAAGTGAGTGGAGGTGGTTCAGACACCTCAGGGCCTTTGGGGCTGCTCTGGGCTCTCCCTGGAACCACAAACCAGCACAGGTCACACACAAGTTTGTTGCTTTTCGTTTTCTCCACAGCTCAGGGACAAAATGAAGCCTTAACCTCGTAATCTACCCAACGTGTCCCTCGGTAGCACTTCTGGATTTAGAGCTGGGAAATTACACTTCAGGCCTGAGAGGTGAGAAGGTAGAGATGTGATTTTGAGCATAGCTGGCCAGAGATGGCAGTTTGGATCACAGAATCACAAGACCAGGGTAAATTTCAGTTTTTATGACTGTACTTCCAAACATGATAGTCCTTTTAGCATCAGTAAATAATGCTAACAGTTACATGTTGTAATTTAGAAGATAACTCTTTTGTTTATTTCTATAGAATTGCATCTTTGTTGGTTTCTGTTTGAGCAGTTGAGGGGGGGGTATAATGTGACAGCGGTCTCCCTGCCACCTGTCACGGAGCAGCTTCAGGGGAAACATTCTGTTCTACCTTCTCCCCAGAGCCGCTCAGGCCATCCAGCCCACTCTGTCTGCTGCACAATCAGTCCTCTGTTCGCGACTCAGGGTGGGTCCCGCTCCTTCCACCAGCATTACTGTGAAAACAACCCAATCTCAAACACACTCCTACTCTACCATACCCATGTGTAAATACACACATATACACTCCTGGACCCACTTCTAAACCCATTGCCCACCACGGTGCAGCGGGACCTATGGGAAACCTAACCCCATTCCTGCCACTTACCATTATAGTCCTGCCTGTCCGCTTCATTGAAAACACATGTATGCATGTGTGCTTGTATGCTTCAAGCACAGATGCGTGAAAGTGAGGGTCTGCCAAGGTAATCCTACTCTAACTTTGGGTGTGACTGTGCATACAGACCTGAATTCCCTGACAACATTGGCAGGATACACCATTCCTGCTATTTCATGCCCTCAGCCCTTGCCTTGATCTTTGCCCACCACTCAAGCTTATTTATATGAGCAACTGGTTTAAAAAAATCCAACCACACTAAAGTCTGAATATATGACACCAGACTGTCTTAATATAGTAACTGCACTAATAAGTTCCAGTCACACATTTATCTTGTTATGTAAAAGTGTCAGGTTGGTCTCACAGCTACATAGGAACCTAAATAAATTTATATATTTTTTAAAATACAAGCACTTTCTCTATTTGATTATAATTATAAAGTAACCTGCAGAATCTGCTCATAATGATAAAAGATGAAACTGAGGAGAAAATGTAATAAGCAGGGGCAGGTGTGCAATGCAAAATAAGTCTTAAAGTCCATCAGTAATGTAGCCAATAAGAAAAAAAAAACAGGTTCTTCCTTTATACCTTTATAAACTTTTTTTTATCTTCATTTTGTAACACTGCCTCCTCACACACCAGGTGCAGAATATCATGCAAGAGTGTGACTTTTCCTGTGAATGTCTGGTCTGAATTAAGCTGTAAGAGACATTAATGTAAAAAACACCTCTGCCTAAGTTACAGAAAGCTATCACTCTAACAGATGTTGCGTATTCCTTCTTTGAGAGGGGGGGCATGGAGTCAGGAGGCTTGACTGCAGGACAGAATAGAGCTTCCCTGTATAACTGTCTTCTCAGGTAGTCATGTGATTCATAGTTGTACTTGCCACCAACACCTCAGGCAGGATATATACGGCGACAGGGACATATCCCCCTGTGCAAAGAAAACCCTGTACTCCCTTTGTATATGATGACAAAGGGAGATCCTTTTTATATGTAATGATGACAATTTCCTACCACTGTGACAAGGCAACATCTTTGCCTCAGTGTAGGAGACCCACGAGCCGACATATGGTTCAGAGTATTGCAGCCGACATTGACGTATTGCAACTCAGGTTGGAGTGGGACTCACATCAAGAGGAGGCTCCAAACCACTTACTCTATAGATTATCAGAGACAGAGAGCTCTCTCCCAGCCTGATCGCGGTCCTAAAGGAAGCTCAGTCAGTCTGAAATGAAAATACAGAGAAAGCATGCTACTACTTTGGATTACAAATGCATTTATGTGTGTGGTATGAAACTCATATAGACCTAAGAGCATAAGGGTGGGCCAATACATCTTACTTAGACCACACACATTCACACACAGACACACAATAAAAAAAACATACATGCATTTCCACATGTGCACTGACATCCACACATGCAAAAACACAAGCACACATACACATGTTCACTTAGACATATTTTAACATCCAAACAACACAAAATACCACAGGCCCAAAAACACAGGCCTTCCAGTGACAGAGAGGGCAAACGAGCCTCAACATTTTTCCCGGCTGGGTGCTCTAGTTAAACACTTTCACAAGTGATGTCTCTTTGATGAGATGTGGTAAGTGATATAATAATCACACCGCCACACGTTTGCCAGAACACTTGCCCATATTGCGCCGCCAGCTCAATGCCCTTAGGGGAAACTCAGCCAAATAAACAGATCCCATTTCTGAAGGCAGAGACTGGTAATGAGGAGGCATGCCCGGCCAGATCAACCGCCTTCCCATTACTTCCACCTCTCTCGCTAATGTGTTCGTCCTGTTAACATTCCTCGCTCACAACAGTGTTATCGTTGCTGCTGGAGGCAAGAGTGAAGTTTATGCTGCCACCAACCAAGGCCATCCATCTCTGATGAGAGCACACTGGAGGGCTTTGTGTCGCTGGAGCACTTCAGAAAGACAGGGGGCCAGACAGAAAAAATAGACAGACAGACAGACAGACAGAGGGGTGAACATAGACTGGATTAGCCCTCATTGACAAAAACACACACAATACCCTGACCGATCCACTAATGCATTAGATGCCCCAAAACTCACTAAGACACTACAGCCATGAAAGGCAGTGATACACTGGCTTAATTTTGAAACAATAAGGTAGATGGGCAATTTCGAAAAAAAAAAAATCTTCAACATGTGTTTTTTCATTATGGTTTTGTTCTTCACAGGCCATTTCATCAACACCAGTTTTACCCCAACAGACACCACCCAAACTGTACCTGTTGGCGACAATATCAGCTTGCATCATCTCTAAAACTGACAGATGTCTCCTTTTGCCCTCACAAAAATAAAGGACACAACATTTTCAGTTTGCACATGGACCAGAATGATTGGTACCACAACAATTTTGCTAAGCATTATGTATTATTTTATTTGTTAATTTTCACTACAGAGGGCAGTAAAGGGTAGTAGTTGGGTACCAATCCCGCCAAGGGTTTATGGGATCATGTCTCAGGGATTATGTCTACATTTCGGTTTATACCTACACATGTCCTCTCTCTCTCTTCTTAAGAAGTACAGTATATTGAAGTATCTTTAATAATACTCTTTTCATCACAACATGTCATTTTTTAGGCATATCCTAAGAGATTTCTCCAGGAATTCATAACCACAGATAACAACTGGTTCCACCATTTTCAACCAGAGTGAAAGAACAATCACAACAGTGTAAACATCAAACACTGGAACATTGCAGACAGGGTTATTGCCTTTGTTTTCTAGGATGCAAAGAGAGTGCCGTTGGTTGATACCCCTGAAAAGGGTCTTACCATTACAGGGGTCTACAACAATGGCCTGTTGAAACAGCTATGGGAAAAAATTGAGTAGACTCAGCGTGGGAGGCTGACAAGAGGAGTGCCCATCTACCAGGACAATATCGAGTCCATAAGTCCCTCTAGGAATGCAGATTTAAACCTGTCCAGCACCCTATATGCCTCTTCTACCTTTGACCATGGCCTTATCAATAGCCCCTCAAACAAGGAAGTAGTCCTGTCCTACTCGAAAATTGCCTCCTGCTATATATTAGTCAAGAATGAAATGCCTGAATAAGAAAGATGAGAAGACTATGCTAGAATACTTCCATTCACTCAGTTTTTGCATCCTCTTCAATTTCCATGCTCAGACACAAAAGGGGTTAATGGAACTTTGGGCTTGTTCATAGACTCAGAGGTTAAAGTGTGTGTCTGTGAGATACCAAACAAATAAATATGATTTGGTCCATCAGTCTCAATATTGACAGATCCAAAGAATCCTCCAACCCCGTTGGCGTTCTCTCTCTTTCTCATCATTCTTATTTCCTGCCTGGTAATAAGCACCTGAATACATAAAAGATGTTGCTCAAGTCCTTCCTGTTTATATTAATGTTTTATTTAGTGTTTTGTATTATCATAATCAAAGTTCCAATAAAAATAACAAAGTAGAATAAAATATACATATCAAGTGACAGCCTAGTTCCGTAACCTGTCCCGCGCGGAATCTTGATGTTATGTTAACAAACAAATTAGCATTTAAATGAGTCCTGCATTTTATCCTTCAAGGTTATGTTGTTATGGATATTAAATTAGAGTGTGTGGATTTGCTTGTGTTCGCACTTATGTGTGTGTGAGTCCGTGAGCGTGTGTGTGTGCGCGCCTGTGTGTGGTCCATAAGCTGCCAACCGACAAGTCCCCCAGAGAGGTGTTAGAGTAGGTTTGTTTGGGGTTGGTATGGGAGTGAGTGGGGTGGAAATGTGCACGTTCTCTGGTGTGTGGGTTTTTTGGTCTGCACATGCTTGAGGGAAGCAGTCCAGACTTTTTTTGTAACAACAGAAGTTTTAACGCCAATTTTTTCCTGATGTACAACTTCATTTTAGTCAAAGGGTTCTTTTGAAACTAAATGTCTCTTCTATACTCTTGTCTTAAAGAAGAATTCTGCAGAAAACCCACAGGTACAATAGTCTGTCCGTGTGCTGGCCTGCTTTGGATTGTTATAATTTTGGCTGGGCTCCTAAAGCAGCAGATGAAAGTGTGTGGACTGTTATTGCAGGGGTGCTACACAGCGACTGTTTAAACAGCAAACAGTGCTTAGATATGAGTACACAGTGCACCGCCAGATGGCTCAACCGACAGTTTATAAAGTAAATTCCAAAATAGAGACTTTCAACTGTGTCGGCTGTGCTGCCACCAACAGGAAAGATGGAGTACTTTCTGAAAACTTGATGATACAAAATGATCTTCATCTGCACTTGACATGTCAGCACTTGTCAGGGATGCAGTTGTTACTTTTATAGTCAAGGGCCGTGTTCATACTGGCTGAAAGTTGGTCCAAGCAAATATCCAAGAGCATATGCAATTTGGCATTATGCAGTTTTCTGTTTGGCCCTTTGTCTTGTATCATTGAACTGCCTCCTACACTGGGCAGTGGCTCTCATAACACATTGGGAGGTGGCATTTATAATATTAGTCACCTTTTTCCAAGCCTGTCTACAAAATCAGCCCACAGTTTCCTACTTGTAGTACCATATATTCAATGATTATGAAAATGAACATCCTGCTTAAGTATGTCAGTTTTCTCCTGCATAAAGTTTGGCAGGTGCTGTCTGTCTGCTCCTTCCTCAGCCACTATGTAAATCATGCTAGCTGTGCCACGGTGGTTTTAAGGTAGATGAGAGGAGCTGATTTGATTGATCATCATTAAAATCATCTGTGACACACCTTCTAATTATTAATTCTTCCTGCTTTACAACTGTGTCGTATTGCACCACAGATGCCCTTGTGTTTGCGCCACAGGAGTGTTTACGTCAGAACCTGGACCTGTGTTTATGATAGCACCTGGACTGATGAAAAAAGAGCTCAGGGTGTGACAGCTCCCTGTAATATGTCAAACATCTTTTTTTCTGATACCAACATAGTGTAAGCTACGGACACATGATATTACAGACGGACAGACAAAACAAGCTAATCTGTCCTCATGTATGGTTTCAATAGAAAGAGAGACAACAATGTTTTAGAGAGCAAAACATTAGGTCAAACTCGCCCTGCACACATTTATATCTGCAGATGATATTGTGGTGAGTTCACACTTAATCTCTACAGCAAACTAATCTCCCCTTTAATATAGTTGATTCACGAACCTGCTCAAAAACATGTTGTTTTTAATCTACCCCTCGCCGGCTCAGCAGCCATAATAAAATGTGGATTAACTTGTAAGCTGGGTGATATGTGGAGTTTTTTTCCTGAGTCTTATGGCAGAGCGTCTCCTTCAGTCTGCAACAGTAAATATGTATGCTAATACAGTAGCTCATAAAGTCTTTAAAAACACCTCCTCATGATATTACAGGCAGAAAAGCTCATGTATTCAAACACATACACTCTCCATATACTCACACACACAAACAACCACAGTGTTGACTTTGCCTGAGGCAGTTTACATCTATGAGTAAAATATATAAAGCCTATACCTGTTTTTGCATTAACTCCCTCAGTCTTTAACTTACACTATATTCATTTGAAAACACTACAGCTGTTAACGAGGGAAAAGACGGTAAAACCTACTAAATAAGACACATGCAAAGAGCCTGTAAGAATAAAATTGTCTGAATTGTTTGCTTCAGGACAGGTGATACTTACAGTTCATAATAAGATAGTTTTACTGTTATATTATTTTTTTTTGTTGCAGAAAACAGTACCTGATGTTCAATTTGGATAGAATTGAGACAATGTTTTTATTAGTGTTTCTCTAACTTTTTGCATTGTTTTTTGCTAATGTTTAACCTTTAAAATGTTTTTTTAGAAGGAACAAGAATTTAAAGGTAAAAACAAAAACTCAATTTAAAAAAAAAATGTTTTGGGAATCTTTAATATAATGCTCATATAAAATAAAAAATAACATGAAATGAAAAGAATAAATGATATAGTGTTTACAAGGGTTTAGCAAATAAACTTACTGATCCTTTCAAGTGTTTGATAAAAATACTGTCAGTCATTAGCATTAGCATTAGCATAACATTAATGTCACAGGTGTAGTTTACTGATTGGATAGCATACACTGAGCTAAAATGAGAAAGCACGATTACATTTGGCCCTGCTCCTGACTCTTATTATCATTGCACTTTAAGAAACTAGAGCCACACTTCAGATCACCACTTTGACATTCCACGACACACTGATCTGTTACAGGGAATGTTAACCTGGAAGACCCCCAAGAAAACCATTTCCTGAGGGACTCCCTCCACCAATTGCAAAGGCCGGACATTTATTTATTTAGAATTGCTATCCTGTGCAGTTTGGACCATTGCAAAACTGCATAAACTAATTTAGGAATTAACAGAGCCTGGTTTCAAACACAGGGGCTTTATTGAAGTGCCTGATATGTTCCTTGAGGTTTGTGACGCGAAATAAAGATATACAAATGGAGAGGAATTTACTTTAATACATGCCAGTGTTAGGTGGGGTGTTGTTATTGTAAGTCAGAAAATTCCGCCTCCACCCCAGAAACACACATCCTGTAAGTCCACATCCACAGCACATATCAGAGCGGGGGCTCTGCCTCAAAGAGTTTATATCGTATCTGGAAAGGTCTCAAAAACATCAACGGCAAACACAAAAACACTCACACTCTAACAGAAGCACAAAATCAGAGAAAAGAATCAAATGTTTTTCACCTTGAAAATTTATTACTAATTATTCATTACTAGTTATTTATAACTTTAGGAAGTTTGTGACATGTCAGCTGTAAAGAAAACAAATCAGTTGTTAATGTCAGATGACCAGTCCATGAACAGTCAGTGTTCTCTGCAGGAGAGGACGCTCACCTTCTGTCTGTCTTCACAGCAGATGCATGTTCCACAGCACTTCTCAAACAAGAGGAGGCAATCATAAAGGGAAGAACGGATCTGAGGATGAATCACCACTTACTTTACACTACAGAAAGCAGTAGTTTATCGGCTGGTCAGCAGCTGCTCAGACCTTTCTTTCATTACTGAAATGCACAGGACCTTTGTCAATGCATCAGGAGGCGAGGGAAAAGGCAAACTAAGGGGACTTTAGCTCCTTCTCCCTCCCACCGTATTATCTCCCACACCCGCTTTCTGTTTCCCGCTCCATCTCTCTCTCTCTCTCCCTCACACACACAGACAGACACACACACACGCATACAAGCACACACACACAAAGTACAAGGGACTTGAAAGACCTGTTTCAGGTGTTTGAACTCATCATTACCAACTCAAGCCTGGGGATCTGCTAACCCTGACAGCCTTGTTGATAGATTGTAATTGTATGGTCACGATTGATTGACTGCGCCACACTCAATGTAATATGCATTTGTTGGAGGTTACAGGTAAAGGGAAAGGCAGTAATGACTTCCCTTCTTGTCCTTTGGCAAATGACCCCGTACAAACTCTGACGGACACTTTACCATATTGAAGGGGGAAAGGATACCTTTGCATTTCTCTGTGGATATTCTGCTTACCAGGCAAAAGAAGGTTCTGGTTTCCCTTTTAATCAAATTTCAATTATTCCAATGGAGGAGAGGAAACACACTCGTTTTGTGGCGGTCTCTCTCTGTGTTCTTTAAAAACCAGTATTTTCCTCCAGCAGCTTCAGGTAATTAATCATCCATACATGTTTTAAAACATCAGCGACTCTCCTCGCTCCGTTTTCTCAGTCAGTACTTTGCCTCTGTTGTACCAATGTGTGAGTGATTACCACCAAACTAAAAATATTACATATTCCAAAGTGTGGAAAATACACATATGGCGCGGTCTTTGAAACAGTGTTTTATTTGAAGCATAAGCGGAAAAGAAAAAAGGAGGCTGAACGGAGTGTGACTTCCAATGTACAGGTGCAGCTAACGAAGTTGTAGAAAAGGAAAGGGGAAATGTACAGTAGCAGGTCAATATTTTTCACTTTTCTAACAAGCCAAGAGTGAGAGGAAAACTACTTTCTTGCCAAAACAGTGTGCAATAACCATCAAATTGCTGGCTGAGAAACATCTTGGCCACATTTAACCAAAGGTTGTTGGGAGTATGGTAATTCTTAGTGCTAGTGGTATTTATTGTGTCTAGTTTTAAAACAAATTTAAATTAATTATACAGTATCCATTCTGCTTCTTTTTTTTTGTATAGGCTTGGTCCTCTAACAGGCTTTACACATTCATCTGCTCACAGATTCCTTTGTTTGCAGGACACTGAAGTTTGGCAATCCAGGTGAAATCAGCGATCCCTCTCAGCTGTATAAAGTCTGTTGTGCCCAAACCCAGACTGTTAACTGATGGCAAGTCAATGCTGGCCTTCTCTCTACTCTGATGCTGCACCGACCCTGTTGCCCTGGTCTCATGCTCTTTTGCTGCTGGTGTCCAGAACAATGTTACAAAGCTGGAGATGGTAATTGAAGCACTCTTTCCCTCTGGCTCTCTCTCTTTCACTGATGGCTCTCTGTGGCTCCACAGCTTGGATCCCTTTAGCAGCAGAAGTGGCAGCAAGATAAAATCTTTTGGAGAATTTCAGTACAAAGTCAGTACATACAAAATAAACTTAACTTCCACAGGTGGAGTCTGATAAACAAGTCTAGGCCATCTACTGATGATCCAGCAAGATGTTTTGCCTCTATTCTTTTAACCATTGGTCTTGTTAAATACTGCATGTTGAATAGAATTGATGACTGGCTAATGTAGCTTACTACTTTACAAAGCATGCTTTTTTCTCTGTATGACTGCCTTTACCTGAGGGCCTGGTGGGCAATGACTGACATGCTTATGCAGCAGAGAGAACTGAATGGTAAAGAAAGCAATATTTATCAAATGCTGAAATTACAATGAAAATGCAGTGTTTCCCATCACTGCTGCAACATTTTGAGCTTTAATATCCTCATTAATAACCCCTGCCCTCATGTCTTACAAAGGGCAGGGGGGAAAAACTTCACAGAGAAGTCTAACATGATGTAACTCAGCTAATTACTTAAACTTACAGTTGCACACACAGTTTAAACATTCACCTTCTGCGTGAGTTGAAAGAAGGTGGAAACACAGTGTAGAGAAGTGAGAAATTAGTGTGTTTAAACAAGAGGTTATTAAAGCTTGTGAGGTGTCACCAAAGCAGTTTCTTTTTTCAGGATAGAAACACCTTCACTAACAAATTGACGCATGGGTGCAGACACATGGGTTCCTCTCTGTGACACGTACTTCTTAGACAGATTTTGGTGCCTAACAATCCTGCCATAACTCTTGTTTTATTGACAAAAAAAGCTGAGTGGATCTAAATCAAGCTTCTAAAAGCCTCACGTGAGGTCTGAGATGTTTCCTGGGTTATCTGACATAGACAGAGGACATATTGAGAGACAGATCAGTTTCACCTCCATCCAGTTTCTCTCACTTCCCCTTGCTAAGTCTTCCCATCTTTCCACGTTGCCATTCTGAGATACAGAACCTATACCCAGACCTATCTTAGTGCAAAACCGGATCATACGGGCCAATCTTCTTCCTAGAAATAGAGGGTCAGAAAAAGACTCCCTCTTGCTGACGTCATCTTACAGAGAGCAGGGGACACAGGGGAGAGGTAGCGAGTAGATTACCCGTCTCTAAAAATAAAACTGAAATATGGCTTCTGTCCTGCAACCTCCCTTATTCTTATTCTTTCTCTCTCTCTGTCTCTCTTTCTTTCTCTCTCTCTCTTTCTCTCTCTCTCTCTCTCTCTCTCTCTCTCTCTCTCTCTCTCTCTTGCTGTATGTTTTTTGTTGTTGTAACAGTTTTTCACCATACACCTTATGCTCCGTACTCTAGCACATACAGTATAAACACTGTGAAATGTGTGTTGACTTTATGATTAAGTGTAGCAGTTGACCATGATCCTTGTTTAATAATACACTTACATACACATATTATATAGGTGTGGCCTGGTTGCACATTATTGTTTTAAGCCTTGGCCTCCTGCTCTGCTTTACTGGTCTCGGAGGACAGCGGGCATTGAGTACTAATTGGTTCCAGAGCGAACCATAACACAGACTCCACCAACGACTGTCCGCCTTCATCACCACAGGACCGTAACGAGTGTTTTGCAAACAACACAGAGGGGCTGATAAGAGGCCAGGTGGGTAATTGATGTGGTTACTAAGTGGCTAATTTGCATTCTTTACGCATATCAAACTAAGCAGGGGGAGAGATAGGACTAAATTAGACAGGGTTGGGGGGAATTACAGTCATAAATGGCGATATGAAGTCAAAATTTTGTCTAAAATGCTTAGAATTCTTGGAGAAAACTAATTAAGGAAGTACAAAAAGTTCAGTGTGAAGGATTTAGTGACATCTAGTGGTGAGGCAGCAGGTCTCTCAGGAGGGAGGGGCGAGGCCTCATCCTTCCAGGGGAGTGGAAGAACTTATAGTGACCTCTGAAAAACACAAAAAAAAGTGACAGGCTTCCTCCAGAACCAATGTTTGCTTTGTCTTCTGTGGGATACTGTGGGGACATGGTGGGGCAACATGGCAGACTCTGTAGATGAGAATCAGCTTCCTATGTAAACATAAAGAGTTCATACTAAGGTAATAAAAGCACAATAATTCTTTCATATTGATAATCATGAATATTATATTCAATTTCTGCCATTAGATCCCTCTAATTCCCACCAACTGGACCTTTAAGGACCTTAAGATAAACTTGAGAGCTGGGCAACATAACAAAAAAAGTTACCACATTGTTACCTAAACTGTGTCTTGTTAGAAATGTGTTCTGCTGGTTTCTAACCACAGCTTACTGTGATGTCAATCATTATTTAAACATCCTGGAGCACATCCTTTACATCACTGCAGCAAGAGAAAAGTTCAACAACTGGAGGACAAAAACAGACTTTTAAAGGACATTAGGAAAATCTTTAAGAAACGACATTTTGTTTTGGAGAATAGTTTCAATGACTTTATTAGCTGGATGTGCATCGTTGCACATCAAGTTCTCTGCGGTTACAGTTTATCAAGTCGGATTTTAACTCCTGAACAGTAATTTATAAGAACTCCAGTTCATACTGCTTTAGTAAAATAATACCAAAAGCACAACCCCTCTTTGTTGAGTACATTCAGACCTGCCATTAATGTCATAAAAATAAAAAACAAAAGGTTGGGATTGTTCCTAATTTACTGGCTAAGATAGAGACATATACATGTCTAGAACATTTTAACAAAATGCCAATACAGCAAACTTATGTTAAGAGTTAAAGTAAGTAGTACAATAATGATACGGTGAAACTAGGAGCCATCAATGATAACAGCTGATGTGATTCTTTTCCATGTGCTCACTGGTGGCAGTGATGAACAGGAGAAAAGGAGAAAAGAGGATAACTGGTGACATTTGGATTAGTTATGAGGTTAGTTGAGATGAAGCATCACTAAGACTTTTTCCTTGTTCCGCTGCTATTTCGCATTGTATTTGTGCTAATTGGCCAAAAATATAGGGTATCAGTTGCTGTGGGAGTATCCCATAAACCTAATTTACAGATGCTATTACTATTATCTCACAAAGCTCAGTGTAAACTGTGAGCAAGAACAACTCTCTCAGGAATCCTCAAGCCTCTTTCCTGACAGGCGATAGGGGACCAAATTAATGGGCTCTGCAAAACACTGGGTGATTCAACAGGCATTTGAACACGTGATCGAAAGTTTCAGGGTCTCATAAGCACTTAGTGTGTGCATACGTGTCTGTGTATGTGTGTAATTCTTGTTTGAGGTACTTATGACTCTATTTAGGTTACCTTGTTTAACCAAAGACAGCTAAATGTGTGATATCCTTATCAATGTCAAATAGTCAAAGATTATTTGTGGCTATTTGCAGACTCAATAGTATTTAATATACTATTGATACCTGAGTCAGTTCCACCTCCTTATATATGCATTCTTCTAAACCTGTTCCCTGGCATGACTCCAAGCTGCCTTTGCCTCTCTCAGGAACACATCTGCTGCATTAAAGCTCCACCAGAGTCTATGGAGGTCTCAGCACAGGCCAGAGCTGCACCTGCAGGCCCTTCCAAACAAGAGGACGTGCAGTTACATATCGTTTTCATATCTCTTATATCTTAACTCTGAAATCCCATAATGTGAGAGACAAAACTAAACCAAATGGAAACAAAGTACTCAGATGGTGGTAAGACAAATGGGAGGACAAAATAGGGAATAATTTTAAAAAACAGAAATGTGTGATAGAAAAAGACAGACAAAAAGCAATATCTTGCTTTTAATTCCTCTCTCAGTATATAAAAAAAAAACATTAAGGCCACCTGCACCAGATGCTGGCTAGGATCATTAGGTGAAAGGAGAGCTTTGTACCAAGCCCACCTGGCCAGTGATAAGAATGTCCCTGGGACTCTTAAGTTGAAAGGGAGAGACCGCTGAGCCTCCTTTAAACAGATGAAGCTAAATAAAGCCAAGGCTATTTATCAGCTCAGCATCTCCTCGACTTGTAAATCCTCACTAAGGGTAAGTATTGCCAACATTAAATTTAGTGGTTTCTAGTTTCTGATTAGCCAGAACCAAAATATCTCTATGCTTCAGACAAAAAGTGCTGCCATCAGTACAGATAAAAGTCACATTTGAATAACTCTTGCCTCTTCTCATGTCATTTCAATATTTTTAACCAAATTACAGAGATGAACAATATTGAGTATCAGTATCTGTATCTGTAAAATCCAAACAATACCTATGCCTTCGCTTGACCCTGCCTTCTTCTCTCATTCAACCATTCATTCACAGCAGTGCTCTCCACCCACTTAAAGCAAATCAGTTGTCTGAATCAAGACGAGCAGTTTGGTGGAAATATGCCCGGTGGTGTTTGTAAAGGGCATTCCCATTGTGGCAAACATTTGTGTCACTGGAGGCCAGGACAAACAGGAATGACTTGGCAACCACACCATTATCCAGTTACTACTTCTTCTAAGGAAAATCCCTGGTTTTCACTTAAGATCAAATTGGCCATTAAAAATCACAAACATCACCTAAAACACATCATTGCTTGGGCAACAGCAGGACTGCAAGCAAAAGTGTGTGTGTGTGCGTGTGTGTGTGTGTGTGTGTTTAGCTTCTGGCTCTGTTAGCCAAATGCACCACGGGTTTGTGCTACACACACACAAACAACACTGGCTGGTTATGGCAACAGCTAAATAGCTCTCCTTCTTCTGGTTGGTGTTGTTCACAATGAAGCATTATAAGAGAAATAGGATGCACCCCCTAACTATGGCAAGTGAACTGCATTCTTTAAAAGGCAACTTTTCAGAAGCTTTATTTTTTTTTGTAACACTTTGTGCTGAGACGTCAGCCAGTGATAGAAACTGTGTTAGAGCATGAGAGGACTTGCTCTGGTCTAGAAAGAGCTACATTCAGTTTGTCATTTGCTAACTAATAGTTATACAAACATCTGTTTCAGTAACCACTGGTGGTTTCCCTGCCCCTCCGTCTCCATGCCTCATCCTTTCAATAGTGATTCCCTCTCTCCATTCATCATAGGAGGAGCCAACAGCTAAATCCTTGTCGGAGCTCAAAGAGTGATTCTTGCTGCTACTGTGTATCACTGATGCTGCTCCCCTGTGGCAGATTTTCCAACACCTCACAAAGTGGGAGACAGATTATTTTCACCAAAGTTGCTCTCTCCAGGGGGCAATCTGTCTGTGTTACAGAGGCGTTAGTCACACAGATAAAGGTGCTTCGCCTCAGTACAGTCTGTAGATTTTCTCTCCTTTTCAATGGGGCTATTAAAGCAAAAGTAGTTATGCATAATATGTTCAAGTAAATGAATGGTTTTGGCGTGTTCAAACTAACTACCTTCTTTAACATCACTACTTTGTTGTACTAAAAGAGAATATGGGGAAAAGTTAGACCTAACATAATGGGACCTTTTGAAACAGACAAAATCGTCTCATTGTAATGCATTATGAAGACTCGTCAGGGCTGCAGCCTCAGAGGTTTGGTAATTTTGGACCCCACAGGTGTATAGTTTAATCAGCATTGTTATCATTACCGCTCTTCCTCCTCCACTCCTCTGGAATAAAGTGCTGAAGCAGGTGAATTACACCGCAGAACTTCACGACACTCAGGTGCATCTGTCCATTGTGCTAGTAGGCCCAATTCAGTCCACTAACACCTCACTAAGGTTTAATGATCAGCAAGTGCCCTTAAAAATAGATGTACCTTGCACTAGCAGCTCAGCTGTACGTGTTTGTTTTTTCAGGCATCAAATAATGAGCTTTGATCGTGGACGCTGATTCGTCTTCTTGCTTTTGTACAGCCATAATAAGAAACGTCGTCATGGTAGGCAAACTATTCAGTGCAATAGCCATGTCTAATGGGGCTATAATGCAAGGCTGAATGGCTCTATCAGCTGAGGAGAGACAGCCCTCTCAGCAGCCCCTCAGCCAATCGCCTCAGGCTCATTTCAGAGGAAATTCTCAGAGGTTTCATAATTCCATTTATAAATGGCTTGTTTTGATCACTGAACTACAGCATAATGTCTTTTTTAAGCAGTTTGCTGACTGTTCGACAAGCCAGATCATCAGCCTTGTTCATCCCTAAAATGATTCCTGCTTATAATAGAAAAAATAGACAGTTATTTTGTAATTTATAGATTCTTGGAACTACTACAGTACAAAAGAACTAAGGAGAGACAGCTTAGACCGACGACAGGATAAAAGATAGAAAAACTCCCCACAATAAAGCAGTGTTGCATCAACAGTGCACTTCAAACCCAAACAGTGGAGATAAACACAGGAAATGGCTCCTGTATTTCATTTTATTTTATTCCTTTATTCCTGTGCACAGGTCTCTGAGGAGTGCTGGCATCGATTGCTGATTTAATGAAAGCGTCTGTTCCTCTCCCCCATTCCTCACTCCTCCTCCAGGTCACTCTGCTTAAAATGCCTCCGTTAATCAGATTTCTGTTAAAAGCCGTAAATAGAATCAGAGGTCTGGTGCCAAGACACACTCTCCTTTACTCTAGTCTTCACTCCGTCTCTCCCTTTTTCTATGATTTTCTCATCTAGTGAAGTGAATTTGAATCGTTTCTTTTCTAAGCTACAAGTTATGTGCAGCTCCACATTTGCACAGTCTGTCTCACAACAAAACACGGTGGCCTCTTCTGTAAAGGAAAGTGATGTTGGAAACGAAATCAGTTTCTTCATTCATCAGTAAGTCAGTGATGAGAGAAATAAATAGCGCTTTCTGTCAGTGTTGGTGGTTCAATCCCCGGCTGCTTCAGTCTGCATGTTGGGCAACAAACTTAAGAATAAATTGATCCTCAGATGGCTGTTTCATCAGTGTGTGTGTGTGTGTGTGTGTGTCCTACTGTATGGAAGCCATATAGTGGGTTTTTGGCTATTGGTTAAAAGAAAAAAAAAGCTATTTGAAGACATACCAATAATAATAACTGCCTGATTAATCAGTACTGAATACAACTGTTTGTTACGGCCAAAGGTCATAGGAATATTGAGAAGGGATATGTTCACCCAAGTCCAATCCTAAGATTTCTGCTCCATGTATATTAGAACTTGATTGT
>JAPZDZ010000001.1:16239357-16251922 GCA_029783805.1 Acanthurus tennentii | reverse complement strand
AGGAATATTGAGAAGGGATATGTTCACCCAAGTCCAATCCTAAGATTTCTGCTCCATGTATATTAGAACTTGATTGTAGAATCTGTCTCACAGTGCTTCACCACGTCTGGAATGGTATATCGCTTTCATCCGATGATTCTGGGTTTTTTAGTATCTGATGAGTAGCTGGAGATAAGATGGTTGAGGTGGTGGTGCCTGCCTATGTATTCAGTCAATGGTAACACAATATTCATGTAGAAGAAAAGTGGCATTAAAGATATAAAAAGCTAGTGGTAAAATAATGTAACCCAATGAACATGACAGATTTATCCCTAAAACACACTCATGAACACTTGCGTCAGTGGCTATTCCTTGCTAAGTGTGGGATTCTCCTAAGAGAGGGAGTTTTTAAAGTTGTCATGTTGTTTACATATGGAAGTTATCACCAGACAAAACTCTTCCCATAGAAGTCTGCTTACACTCAAAAAAGAGAAGAATGGCGTGTCAAGTCTCATCCCTGTCTTTAACACAGAATGAGTGTTGGCCTATCCAAAGTAGAGCAAATACTGTGAAATAAGAGCATAAAATAAGAGAGTAAAAAACAACCTGCTATATTGTCCCCACTAATATAATCTAGGAACTGGAATATTATCGTTGATTCTTTAAATATTTACCTATGAAAGGCAATATGACAGGGGATCAGAGTCCTGGTTGGCTATGGAGTCAGAGGGTGAGTCTCTGGGCCTCCTTTACTAATCAGTCTTGCAGATAATTAAAGGGTAAAACTTAAGGAAACCACACAGAGGGGAAAAAAAGAAAAGATCTCTGCAAGCTTGTTTCAGATTGCTGTTGCCCATCTGGGTGTCGATGCTCTTTGACATTCAAGTTTTCCCACACTACACCTTTCTTCCATTCACTACATTGACACCCTGTTGCAACTCATATCCAGTCTGTGACAAGGGCAGGGCCGGCAACTGACTTTCCAAACTGATTCTGCTGTAACTCATAAGGCCCTGATTTGATTCAATTCCATATTTAATTTGATTTATCGACTCAGTTTGGAATGTTTCATTTACAATACTAATTTTGTTCGGACAAGAGAAAACTTTCACCATAATTTGCAAAAGCAACCCTCTAAACCTGGTGCATTTTAAAAAATATGTTCAAGAAAAACACACTGGACCAACCATTTCTCTCCTCTGTCTCTGGAAGATTTGTTGCCACATTACACTCAATAAAGGCTCTTCTTTGTTTTGGCCCCAGAGTGGTGGAAAGAACTCCCAGCTGTAGTCGGGACAGTAGAGTCATTGCACATATTTCACACAACACCAGACTCTGGCACTTTCACCTCACATCTCAATTCTTAATAACAGTATTTTAAAGGCCTTTGTAGTGTAGTTCCATGTTTTCAGTTATTCACTTGGGAGAGTAGGACTTCTGAATCTTGATAACATCTAGCCTTGTTTTTATAATGCACAAGTATGTCTGGCAAATGAATTCAATATTAGATACTGATGGCAAGCTAGCTAAACTTGTATCCTCTCCCCATAAGATTCATTATAACATTACTTGAAGTTCTCACTGTTTACCTTTAAGAAATCATAAAAGTTCAGTGCTTTTTCTCCAACATATCACACCTGTGAAGCCTAATATGTGCTGAAGCATGCGTACACTCAGCATGAACTATGTGTTAGCTATTGATTTTTTTAACACCATTTTAATGGTGGGAATGCTGTTTGCATGATTATTGTGTGTATGAATCATTTATGCATCTGGCCTAAGGTGTCTGTTCCATTAATTGCACTGTATAAGTTATGTTTTTGATATGATTTAATATTGCAGTGTGCCAAAAAACACTCTGTAGGCTTACAAACCCTGATTAGTAATTGTATGTGCTAAAGGATCCTTTAAGATGAGAGATTTTTCTTTGCAGCAGATAAGCAGCACTTAGACTGCCATGAGGGCTAATCATCACATTGTTCCTGATGAATAGCCAGCCAAAATGATTATGCACTCTACAAAAACTCTTAATTAGCAAAATCTCTTCCTCAATCAAGTATCTAAATTACATTTGTACAGTTCAGTGATTACTGACCAAAAGGAGGATTCCTGAGCTGTAAAGAATAGGCTGGGCCATAAATGATCCCATCGAATGGGTGACCACTCAGTGAATGAATCATGTCCTAATAATTAAATTGTATGGCATACCAAGAGTGTTAACTTTAGTGGATGCACATTGAGCGGTTCTGACTTCTCAATAGGCTTTTAAAGAAATTAAGTGATGGGCTCGGACAATAATTCCTCTTTTCTGGGTCATTGATTGTTCTCTTTTTTGGCTCCTCCAGGACCATTTTGCTCCACTCTTTAAGATTTGCATTCAGGGACTCTTGTCTTATCCCCCATAACCTGAGACAAGTCAAGGGAGTAAAGAGATACATGAGGCTGAGCTGTCACAGTTGTTACTCTTGAAATGTGGTAGTTAAATATTTACCTTGAATTTTAATCTCTGTGGGTTTCTTTTTTTTCTGTTTCTGAGAGACGTTAGTTATTCATTCAACCACTGTAAGCCATTCAAAAACCCCAGATGAATATGTTGCTACAAGATCATTTGTTTGACACACTGAGACTGTCAAAACAGGAAAATCAGTCACATCACAGAAAGCTTTTTAGTACATGTTCATTTTTCTTTTCTTTTTTAACCTCAAATAAATAATAATAAGCTGCAGTATGTTATTATTATTCATTATTGCTGTTAATCAGGTGCTGGATGCTGAACAGCCTGCAGGTTTTTTATGATTTAAGGCCTCAACGGGGTCTTCTTTCTTTGTTCAAGCAACTCCATTCCCTTTGTTTCAGTTTCTTAAGGATTTTAAAGCCAATAATCAAAGTCGATTAGTGTCCGCCTTCCCTTTTGCACTTTGTCCCTGCCGTGTGCCTTTCCTGTCCTATGCCTTTGAAACTTGGGAACAATCATGACTATCCTTCTATTATATTTTTTCTGCTATCTGAAGGGGTTTGATATCCAGCTTCTTCCTGATCAATAAACAGAACTGTAGGCTAGTGCCATTTATCACCTCAAAAACAACCTACCTGCCTCTCCTGAAGACTGATAGATCTCACATGCAGTCTATGATCTAAAATTACTCATAAAGATTGATTAGGGTAAAATCAGAACTTTCCTCTTCTGAATCCTGTACATATCATCAAAAAAAAGGCTTCCTGGAGTCAAACAGCGATATGATAGACGAGCATTTCCAAGCACGAGGCCAGGGTATTGTGCGTGCCATGAAGCTTATTTTATAGGGTCCATGATAGATGCTGTTTAGAGCGATTTAAGCGGCCCTTATGCTGGTGTCAGCATCTGACCCCTCCGCAGTGATAAAGCTATCAGAAAGAGAGAGTAGAACCAGAAGTGAAATATGGAGGGAGGGACACGTGTGCCAGATAAACTCCTGCATGCTGGGCACCCGCCCAGCTCTGGGAGGGGAAAGCCTTCAGTCCTATCTGCATAAAACTTAAGGAGTGGAGGGTGGGGATGTCGGAGGGTGGAGGGGCAAGTGCAGAGAGAGTGGTTTTCAGCGAAATTGCCTGTGAAGTCCACCAACTGTTCAACTTTCAAAATCTGAATTTAAATTTAAAAGTATTTTCACAGGAATAACAAATGCAAACCAACTCCTCATTACATCAGTCAGACTCAATTTTGAGACATAATTTTAGCTGAGTCACAAAAAACTGGTAGCAGCTACACCCTGGACAGCAGAAGGGTAGGTCCTCTAAAAGAAGAGCAAAGTGCTCTGCAAGTGCAACATTAACAGAGAACTTAATATAATATGATTAATACAGGATAACAAATAAGAATAATGAAACAAGTCAAATCAGAAGAATAAAAAATAATAGCAAGAGTGATATACAATCATTTAAAGAAAAGACCAGGCTTTAAAAAACATAGTTTTTAGAACTGAATCAGAAGATAAAACCAACTTGGCAAACCTGAACTGCTGAAGCTGAAGCTGAGGGCCCAAAGCTGAAGGGCCTTTTTCAGCAGGTGTGGTAAGAACTTGTTTCAAAGGATGATTATAATAAGGCCTCACCCTCAGTGATCAGACAGGTTGTCAGAGCAATCGAAGAGCCCTAACCGAAGAGCACTTGAGTTCATATCACACAGAGTTCTAATGTGTTAAACTGAACATTGAATCTAAAGAGAAATTATTACAATCTGGAAGAATCAGTTAAAGGAATCACAAAACATTTTCTCAGTTATCCCTTGTGGCACACAGTCATACAGGTGGTTTAATTTGCAGAAGTGTGACATACACACTCACACTGTGGCTACAACTTTTACTAGCCTACATTTAAACCAATTGTCACTGTTAAAAGTATGCTGATTTAGTCTTAAGTTTCTGGTTGTAGTTTAGTTGGATGTGCAGACTATCTCTAGATTAACTGGGGACTGAATGAAACTTAAAAACATTATTATTCTTTGGCAGGGTACTGAGTTATAAATCACTTTTTTTTTCCTTTAAATTTTAAGCAGATTTGTAGATGTTTATCAAGTCACACTCAGTCTGAAAGTACATTAACCATGTGTTTAGGTTTAAGTTATGGAGGTATTCTTCAGAATACAAAAGGGACAGAAAGATATTATTGCAGTCATGTTTGCCTATTTGCCTCTATGAACTATATGTTGTGGCCTCTGCAACTGCTGACTGTGTTTCTAAGTGAGCCACATCAGCAGACAAACTACAATCACTAACTTCCTGATGTTTTATAAACCGCGGCATGTACCTGTCTCTTTCACCTCACACAGCATCTGCCTCACTCTTTCCCTCTGCACCCCTGTTTAGCTCTTCACACCTCCCCTGAGGAGGCGGGTCTCTCAGTTTGAAACCTTCCACTCTGGATAATCCACAGACTTCACTGCAGATTAGCCTTAAAGTGGCTCTGCTATCAGTGATTGTACCACCAATCTGAGACACAATCCTCAATGAAGAATAATTTATGAAAACGGTCACATCAATAAAGATGTCAACAACTTGCTGGTGGGTTCTTTCCTCCTTGACTTACAGATCTGCAAAGAACAAGACATTCATGCAGGTGATTTGATTTTTTTTTTTTCCTTTCAAGCCTTCATGGCCACAGGTGATAGCACCATCGATTCATTTTGTGTGCAAGATAGCACATCTGAAATATCATTATGTTTAGCTGTGATATCACTATCAGCAGCTTTTGGCCTTAAGCTGGTTCACAGACAACCTATTGTAGCTAATTATGTTTAATCACGCTCACCTCTCATTATCACCAGCTAGACTGATTCATCTGCTCTCACAAACTTACAGACCTTTTTTTATAGCTGATAATTTCAACTGTTTCCCTCCCTTGGACCACAGGCTGTGTTGTCACACTGCATCAAGAGCCCTGTCAGTCAAAATAAGTGAAAATCTGCGCTAATCACAGTGGGTGAACTCAACGTAACTGATTCCCCCCTCTTATTAATCTCATATTTAAAAATAATTAAGCGGCAATTATCAACATGAAAGACATCTTAATTAAAAAAAAATAAAAACCAAGTTTAAGTGCAAACTGCATCCAAAAAGCTTTAAATAAGCTAAAAGACAGTGAAGAGAGAACAAGGGATGGATTCAGAGTTGTACAGCCAATAAGAAAAAGTGCTGGCACAAAAAATACTCCTCACCACTGAGGTTACTCTTTTAGGAAGGTATTACAAACCCAATGGGACATTAACCCCATCTCCCTCTCTCCTCCAAGCTCTATAATACAGACACTGCCCCAAATGAGTAGTTGGTGTTGTCATGTGAAATTGAGACCTATTGGTTGTAATCAGGAAATGCGACAGGCCTGTCCCTTCTAAGAGCAGGTCACCTCTACTCCCCCACCCTCTTCCCGTTCTGGTCCGTTCAGCCTTCATGAGCCCCATGTTTTATTCCCCATTTCTGTCCACACACATTGGCCCTGTCATTTTTCAGCCCGCTGACTGATTACTGGTTACACTGTTCAGCCAATCTCCACTCACAGCCCCTTGTCTTCCCTGGCTTTATGACATTATTACATGTCTTTATCACCGCCATCAATACTCCTGGCCCCATAGTGAGATGTTTCAACACACACTTCAGACGAGGCATAAACATCATAAGCTTAGCCCACAAATCTTCCACACACACCACATTACAGAACAGAGTTTAAGTTGGATGGAGGCCTGAAGCAATACAAGGTTAACTTGGTTAATGTATCATTAATTCGATATAATTCAACATTATTACACTTACTTTTTAAAGGAATAGTTACTTCTCCAGATCCTCTTTAGTACTCTTGATGCTCTGTTTAGCCTATAATGTTTGTTTTTTGCTTTCAGTCTGGCTGCACAAACTTGACTGTGATAACAGAGATTCAATAGTTTGAGTAACCAAGCATGTGTGAAACGTGCAATGAGATACATAATCCTCTAACTCAAAATGAAATTCAGTCTAAAATCAATGGAAACAAGACAGTAGTTCCTTTATCAACAAGTCTAATATATTAAACATGTGGCAGTGAAGAAATAAATGTTGCAGTGGGATAATAAAAAGTAGTATAGAAGAAAATGTACTGCACAGGTTTGTTTACTACTGTTCTGTGTGTAATAACATGTTTTTTTAGCATCATAATTTATTCTCTCCGTTTTAAAAAATGGGATTTTTATTGATCCTTACTGCACTAACCACCATGATTCTCTCAGGTGCTTGGTCCTTTCTTGTCTCTGTACCGTGTACACTTCACATCAGGACCTTCAATATTTTGTCTGAATCAGGACAGGACATAACTTCTTCTCAGAGATGACACAGATGTCAAAGTGCACAAGGAGATGGGACATTTTTGCATGAAGGGAGAAAAAAAGAAAGAGAGAGTAGATATAAAGCGAGAAGGTATCCCAGCCAAAACTCTTATCACATCCTGAATTAATCAAACAAGCCAAACGACTTGCACTAAATGGGGTAAAAGAGCAAAACAAAACACAGCACACACTCACTCCTTAACAAAAATAGTTCTGAGTGGACATTATATTGTCACAATACTGTTTAAAATAATTGATATTAAAGGTATCTCTGTTGCATGTTTCAAATAAACTAAAATGTGGATATCACAGTTTAGTTCAGTGTATTTTTCTTGCAGTGTAACAAACATCAAGCCCATTTAAGAGTTACAACAATCATTATTGTTTTCTAAGTTTACATTTAACGTCACTAATAGTTTGGGAACAACATCAGTGTTAAAATATTTTACGAGTTTAAATTACTGCTCCTGAATACTGTTTTCACTTCAAGTTTCAAAGAGTCAAGTGCATGTGATGACTGCACACTGCAAACTTACAGAATGGTCATTTTAGGTTAAATGTGTGGTATTACCTGGTTTTGGAGTTTCTAGGCAAGCAATTTTAATTCATGTCTACAACAGCAATGGAAGAACTTCCTCTTGTCTGTAACAGGAAGGACTCTGACACACATCAGCAAGCAGAATAATAAGTGTGTCTACTAATAAACATTAAAAATGTTAAATAAAAACAACACTTATCTATGTTTTACAATCCTTTCTGTCTCAAATTTAACTATAAGCATTTGTGTGTGTATCCTGTGTGTACCTGTGTGTACCTGTGTGTGTGTGTTAGTGCCGGTTATTTGGGTGCAGTCATGCATGCCTGCCCCTGGGTGAGTGTGAGGATGTGTTTCTGTATGTGTCTGCGTGTGTTTGCGCACAAGAGCTTGAACGCATACAGTAACTTGATTGAAATGGGGGAAATTTAACATGAGAGAAGCGTAATCTTTGTCTCACAACAGGGCGCCTCAATGTCAGAGGAGCACCGCATTGTTGGCAATTACTATTGACATCACGTTAATTGTAGCTGAATAATTAATCCTTCCTGTTCTGGAGTACAGAGACCTGAAAAGGTGAGCTGAATGTGGCAGAGTTGAACTCCCGGAAAGTAAAATGGTCACTAATTAGATTTAGGATCATTGTGTTTATTGGACAGTCCGCCCAGTTTAGGATACGTTTTAAAAAGTCACATTAGCGACAATTAGAATCTGTAGGACACAATGTGATTTTTGAAAACATTCATGATTTAAATTTACACATGTATGGTCCTTAAAGCTTTCATATATAAACAATTAATGGATATGAAAAGCTGAATTCATCTCATGAAAACAATGATGTCTTTGAAAGTTTCAGATTTTGAATTTGAAGCACTTGTCTGCCCTCTAGTGGGCACTACATTTAGATTTGTCCGTCCTCTTCCAAGGATGCATAGCAAAGTGTTACATTTACATTTTAAGTTGAGTTAGGATAATTAATGATGATGATGATAATGATGACAATGATGATGATGATGATGATGATGATGATGATGATGATGATGATGATGATGAAGATAATGATGTTGATTGATGATTGATGATTGATGATAATTTTATAGAGAAAAAAACATGGTTGTCAGTATATATTAGGTATAATGCTCGTTTATGAAATCCAGGAGTGTTGATGGTAACTAGTACTGAAGATAACTGTTATATTTAAAAAATGAAATCCTGTGATAAAAATAGACTTATGATGATTTTTTGCAAACAATACACCACCTTGTGAATCATTTCTGTTTCATTCCCAGCTTCCTGTTTCATAGTGGGTGGCATTAATGCACCTTCACGCTGGTTGCCTCATCATAAAAAGGGAAAAATTAATTAAATGTAATGTTTTCCCTTTTAATACACTTTTCTATAGTTATGGTTACAGAGTGTCTCTGCACCCCATTACACTCATACTTTAAGTGTAATTCATTTGCAGAACGAGAAAAAAATAAAAATTTTACATACATTTTGCAATAAAATCTTCATTGTAAATTCTTTAGGCCACAATGATCCTGTGGCAACAGTCTGACTAAGTAATCAAGTCAGCTTTTAACTTTCTGAAGCCACAAAACAGAATTGTAAGGGCCACCAAGATGTTACAGGAGTTTTTACATTTACTGCAAAAAAAAAAAACTTTGCCCATGTAGCTTTTTTTTTCTGTAAAAGATTTAAATTCATTTTTACAGAACAAAATGACTATTGTATTTTCCTACTGACGTATTTCAGAAACTCAATTAAAATTATGGTGAAATGGATGTTGACGTAAAAGCTGACCAAAAGATGGAAAAATATATCGCATCTAATTGATCTTTTTGTATACGGCAAAGACAATACACAAATTTGATATTCCACTTTTTAATTTTGGTGACTGACTTAACGAAAACCTTGTATGATAATCATTAAGCAATGCTGCTCCTTTTGGAAAAACTGAATGCCATACTTGTCTCTTTCTTGTCTCTTTCTTACACTAGAAAAAGATTGACCCAGATTTTGATCTTTTGACCTGTGACATAAAGTCAGAAGTCATATTTCCAGTCATCTGTCTCATTAGTTATTTAGAGAAGACTCACTGACGCAGGAGATGATTGGGGATAAAGCCCAATGTGGTCTGAAATGACAGAGCACCTCTAATCTTTACCAGCGAAACGAATGTACTTGTGAAAACGACTTTGACGTATGACGGCAGCAGAAGGCGGTGATTCATCCTGCTCAATGAAGGCATGATAAGGCCCTGTTAGTGTGGTGTAAATGGTCCTTCACTATCTGCTTTAACTAATCCAACATAGTACAACCGAGTGAGGTTCCATTATGACTGGAAAGTTGACTCATCACCACACTTCCTGATGACTCATCACCTTTGCACACACAAGACTGGCTTTGTGTGTAAGTGACAAGTACGAATCAGTTTCCTTTTTCCCTCTAAAGAAACAAAAGCAAGGTTTAACATTGTGAGGAAAACCAGACCTGCTTTCATCTAAAGCAACCAGGAAACTCATGGACTCACTGTATAGTAAGACAATGTTGCCATCTAGTGAGTAACGCCACAAAATTCTTCATGACCCAGTAGTTCCTACGGTGAAAGGATCATTTCCCCTGCTAAAAATAGTTTTACTTCCTTATTACTTACTTGCACTAGTTACCTTTAGTAAAACTGATTTTCCAACATTTATTTAGAGACTTCTTATTTTTAAAGGTGTTTTTATAATTATTTGTTTCAAAGTGAAAGACATGAGAGACTTTATTTTATATCACATATGTGAAACAAACCTCTTGAACTAACAACGTGAGATAGTAAGTTAATTCAGCTAAATTTCTTTTTAATCTTGCTGAATGACATCACATTAATCTAATGGCCCGGCAGAAGCCATCACCTGGGAACCTACAAAACACTGCAAACATGCTCCTGTTCAAAACTTAAAATCTTGTTATTTTGGACAAAACCTCAGACAGTTATACCAAGTGTGTGATGATGTTCACTGAAAAAACTGACGATGATTTTTTTTTTTCAGCCAGACTGATAATGACTTTTATCACCCATCAGAACTGTGTCAATGACACTGATAAAGGACAGTAGATAATTCTGAATCTGCAGTGTTCATTTTAACCTTTTAAGTCATCAATAAAAAATAATAATAGCTCAGGTAGTGGGAACATGTTTAGACAAGTATGTTTTAGCAATAAAATTATTGTTTCCTTATTGTTGAGTAGCTTTTACTGAAGCTGTAAACATTTAATTAGATGGCTCATAACATCGGATAAACTTTGAATGTTGTTATGTGCCACGCTCTCGATTAAACCTAACACATTAAACTAGTTTGAAAGCAAAAGAGTCCCCAGTTTTGTTTTGTTTTTGTTTTTTTTTTTATCTAGAACTGGTACATGTTTTAAGCCCAGTCAAAGGCATGTGTCTGTTTTCAAGGCTTGAATTGACAGAAACAGGTCACAGTTTTTGAGTTTGCATTCTGTTTAACCATGTTTGTAAAAGGACTCTCAGAGGCAATTCATATTACAGGAGTGTCACTTTTTAATAATATGTTTTTTTTTAATGAAAGCCTTTCACATTGCCCACGCTTTAACCTTCAGTAGACAGATAAAGTGAAAGTAAGGCCTCACAATTTAAAGTCATAGCAGTGGGTGCATTTCAGTCTAATTAATCCGTTCTGTGTGTGCTGTAGGCATCCATGTTAATCTAGGTAATGTCAGATATATGGACCAATTACTTAAGTCATGATACTGTTGCAGGCTTTACTACAAATTTTGTTAAAGCATTTTAAACTATTGATGCAGAATTTTTTTAAAGATTTCTCAAATCACAGATTATTGCCTGGTACATCTGCACTGTAGCCACTAAAGAAAAAATAAAGATTGTATTGCTAGTATTACTGCTTAAATTCATAACAGATCATCTAATTTCTCTCAAAGCTGACATGTGATGCTTATATTAGAAAGCATAAATATATTAGATATGATGCAATGCAAAAGTATAAATTACTTCTAACAAGCCTCTTCCAGATGTTCTTTCAGACAAACTGTAACACACTGCAGATCCTTGAAATAGTCAGATACTCATAAACCCAAAGTTTGGATAATTCCAAGTTGATTCCGCCTTGTCCACACTGTGTCAGTAGACATCACACACAGAGAGAGCTTTCCAAAAAAAAAAAAATTAAAGGGACACAGATAATAAAGATGAATCCAAGCAAAGTAGTCAAAAAAATAATAATTTAATAACATCATCATTTGCACACAACACACCAAAAATGTACGGTAAGTATTCAGTACTTCAATAATCAGGCCAAACCCCACAAGTATCACATGCTGTTACTATGAAAGGACCTGAGAGAGGGTTTAATCACTTTTCTCTTTCATTCAGCTTGAAAACACAATACGTAGGTGCATATTCAACATGTTTTGACAGACCCAACAAAGAACAGGAACATGAAGTCACACCACTGGATGTAGAAATTGTTCTTTTGTTTTCTCTGATTCACTGCTCGTTTAACCTAAACCACAACTGAGATCATAAGTCAGTGCAAACTCAGGACACTAACTACAGGATAAACTGTGTTAAGACATGTGTAGCGGGATATGGGAATGGATTAATTCAGCATTTGTGTTTTAGGTTTCTATGACTAAGCAAAAAAAGACTTTTTTTTACATGATGTTTGGTCTTCTATATAGACATAATATACATGTAATGAAAAAAATATATGATTCAAAGCTTTTTTGTTGTTGTTGTTGTTAAGGGCGAGGTTAACAAAATAAGCGATGCAAAACCCATCCCCTAGTCATTTTGATGATATTTTGCTTTGAGGGTGCATATTGGCATACAAATTTACAATCACTGACAATCAAATTACCACAAATGACACAAAGTGAACCAGAAGCTGTCTGGACTCTGATAATCTGAGGTCCTGGATACAGAACTTGCTTCAGTTTGGCCTGGTAGTCATCCAGCTTTAAATATAATGTGTTAATAGTGTGTTGTCTCTATCTGATAAGGATGTTTGTGTAGCCTGTATGGGTTTTGTTAATGTGGGCTTTTTTTCTGCAAGTGGCAGAGATGATTAAGATTAAAGAGGGAACACGTGTTTACTACCAGCACTTTTTTAAGTTCATTATACATTTGGTTTTGTGCGGACATTCAGCTTTTCAAGAAATCCAAATACTTGCATAGACAGGTTGACAGATAG
>JAPZDZ010000001.1:16220185-16239257 GCA_029783805.1 Acanthurus tennentii | reverse complement strand
GACAGATAGTGTATTTACATATCTGCATGAATTTAGAAATCCCAACCCAGAAAAAAAATCCTATAGGTGTCATTTTACAAAAGTGTCTTGCAAAAGAGGGAACTTAGAAAAGAGTGAAATATCAACATGTGAGTACAATGTACTGCAACAGTTACAAAGGTTTAACTCTGTTACTTGAAGACTGACTTAAATATGCATAAATAATTCAAAAAGTGTCCCATTCAAAAGCAAATATGTGTCTGCAGGTTATAATCGAGGTAATTAAAAGTAAACTAATTCATACTCTTTCAGACAAACAGCTTATATCATTTAAAAGAAAATCAGCTTTTTGATACTCAGTCAAGTTCAAATTATTACTATGGGTTACAACACTGGTCATAAATAGTATATGTTTAAAAATAACACAGAGCTTTGATATCCGTATTACAGTTAAGTCTATTCTTGACTGAAAACTAACATTAACTATAAGAAGTGATCTGTACACAGCAACAGCAAGGAATACAAATAAATAATTTTGCAGAAATGTAAATTGAAGAAAACTTTGCCTTCACAAACACATCTCACAGATTAGTTAGGGACATGCACAAAAAATTAGCACAAACTCCAACTTCTTTTACAGCCACTTTTAACAACAGATTGAGGAATCTGAACCAATTCAGGCTGTGTCACAGTGGCATCCAATACAAAATATTTACTGATTGCCAAAAAACAAATATCAGATGCTTTGTGCAGAAGAAAGGTTTAGACGGCTGCATCATTTATAGACAAAGCATCATCCCTGCATGCGCAAAGTTTTGTGTCTATACAGGATTGATACAGTGTTATCAGCAACAGGTGAACATCGAAGGAGACACAGTAACTTTCTCTATGCACACCAGTGAATCACACAATGGAAATGAAAGAAAAAAAATGCCCCTCTCTCCATCCAAATCCCTCGGTCTGCAACCTCTATTAAACCTGAATTACACTGACTGGCAGCTTGAACTGCACACTTCAGTCTCTCGACCACAATGTTCAGACTTGAAAAGATATGCTGCTGTTGTCCCTGTGTGCAAGTCAACACTGCAAACAGAGTTCCTAATAGCTTCACAGTGGAAAGAGTTTTCAAAAAGTCTCTTTTCAGTGACCTCGAACTCTGTCTGTGAACGTAAGGTCAAACCGCAAAGAGAAAGCTATTTTTTGATAAAATAACTGTGTATGTGTGGCCTAGGCCGTTGTTTTGATTCAGTTATTAAAGGGAAAACAGAATTATTGCTCAAAGTTTCAACCTAGTTTTAAATTACTTTGAAGTAACATCTACAATCCATATCATTTATCTTTAAAGGTTTAATGCCTAGGTTTTAGGGGATCTATTAAATATTGTGGAAATTGAATATAATATTTATAAAGATGTTTCACTGGTTTATAAATACCTGAAAATAAGGAAAATAACAAGGCTTAGATTACATTAAAATAAGCCCTTCATATCTAGGGAGTGGGTCCTCTTTCACAGAGTCAGCCACATTGCTCCACCATGTTTCTACAGGAGCCCTGAATGGACAAATCAATCACGGGCTGTAAGAAAAGCACCTTTTGTGTTTTCCACAAGCTTCATGGCCACCTTGGGTTCCCCTGAATGCTTGGAAGGGAAGGGTGAGGTGGGGGATATTAAGTCAGTTGCAATCTGGAGTTTCACCACTGGATGTCACTAAACCCTACACACCGGACAATTTAAATGTTAATTGACAGAATTGTTGTCACAGAATAAAAAGAGTTTTAATGGATGTTGATCAATGATTGATCTAAGGTCAGCTCCTGTCTCACAGTGCTGCTTATGACAGGACTGGAGGCTGAGTTTTCCAGGCTGATTGACAGAATAAACCTCCAGAATGGTTTTGATTGACAACAGTCTGATAGCACTGTAACACTGCAAGATATCTTCTCTCCTATAAGCCATCACTCAAAGGATAAACTTAGTTTTCCAAAAAAGAGAAAAGATTAGCCTAGTTATTCCACCACATTTATACAGGCTACATGCCAGTCTTAGTAAAAGGTCTGTCCTCAAACCACAACATACCTTATTGTTCAAAGGGACTAAATAATGTTCAAGCTTCCAGTGCTGCAAGCTGACATACATGGAAAAGTGAAGGGGGGTTACAGGGAAGCCAAAAACAGCATTTGAATGAGATATAAAATTTACAGTGAAGAAGGAGCGGGTTTAGTTTGCGTTTCTGAGTGGAAGTGTGCAGCATAATGCTCTCATCATGATTGGTCCCATGTGATTGTAGGTCAGTGATGATAAAATCAACAAAACATGCAAACAGAAAAGTAGACACGCCCAAGAATGAGTTTTAGGTAACAGTTTGCACAATAAACACAGAGGACTTTTACACTACCTGGAGAGAATGGCCAGCAACATGGGAGGTAAACCACAGGAGTCCAGATGTCCTTCTCACCAGCAATGGTGGCAAGACAGTTTGAGAGGAGAGAACACGTGAGGGACAAGCAGCTGTAGCTGTGTGAATCACTACAGCCACAACAAGCAACACAGAGCTTGCAAACGTGGACTGTGAGGCCTGAGTGTTGGTGGTCTAATCGAGTTATTTAGAGGGAGGATGTCATACACCAGTATTAGCATTTAGATGCACTGAGGATGTTTCTATCTTAAGTGGAAGTTGTAAAGAAGTGAGATATGCAAGTATTACCTAAGTACTGCAATGTGCAAGAAGCTGGTCATTACAATAAATAAGCTTGTTAATAAGCTTATAAGCTTCTCTAAGACAGTTTGATTAAACCTATCAAAGTATTATAAAAGAAACAAATAAATAAACACTCTATGTACTGAAATATTTTGACTCATGTAGCTCTTTTACCAAGGAGCTCATATTTTATTGCAAGTATGATCGCTTGTTTTCTGTTAGTTAGCAGAATATTTAAGAAAAAAATATTCAACAGATTTCAAATAAAATCACCAAAAATTTAGCAATGGGCCAAGAAATATGTGATTAAGGTTTGGCACAGTTGGTGCCATCCATCAGGCACTTCACATCTAGAACCATTTAAACTGCTGAAATGAGGTTATTTGATCTATAATTGGAAGAGGAACAAAATTAAACGAGTTTGGTAAATTCAATAGTACCAAGCAGCAAAGATATGCTCACAATCTATGCTTCTCACTTATTTTTTAGTGAGAGTATCCTTGAGGTCTGGGAATGCATTTCCTTTCACAACATCCACTTAAATAAGGGTTCATTATTGAGATATTTAAAATGTGGTAAAAGGCGTACCACACTGTCCTCCCAAGTAAAAACAGAAGAGTCTGATGTCTCAGCAAATGCCCGAAACTCACAATTGTTTAAGTGGCAAACCCTTTTTGTGGTGGTTATAACACATATTAAATATTTTATTAGCCAATTTCTTAACATTGTTTTAACATTGTGTCATTACTGAAGAGGTCAGCTGATGCAAAAAGACAAACAAGTCACAATTACTATCTGTTCCAACAGTAAATCCTCTGATTTAGCACGAATGACAGAAGAAATTACTTCTGTGTGACTATCAGCAAACAAAGCATCAGTTTCCCTTTTTTTCACACTTTACCTGCATCATTTTAAAAATGGTGCAGTGCTGCCAACAGTAGATTAAGTTTTCAACCAGAGACGTATATGAAATTTGGTCCATTTTATGAAACATGTTCTGGAAAACTTACTGTTGTGTTCTTCTTAAGTAAATATTTTAATTTACCCTTTGGGAAAAGTCCTGAACTCACTGTCCTCTGTCCAATAGTGAAATTAAAATCTATCCAGGTAACACTTCCTGTTTTGCAATTTCCTTTTCCGTCAAACATATTGACAGTTTTAACTGATTTCAATTTACGAAATAGGACAAAGGTGCTGTGTATTCTGGAGTAAAAACAATCCAATATGGTTTTAAACTGCCTGAAACTGCATGATCACAAACATTTTTAAAATTTTTGTCAATGTGACTCCATGAACAAAAAATCCAGTTCTCTTGTCATTCTCGAAATCATTTACCTCCTCATCTTCACTAAAGTCTTCAAAATCTTTCCAGGAAGATCTCATTAAGTTCAACAGATTCCTCACGAGCCACAATACATGGTGACACAGGATCCCAGATAATCTTTTTACATTCACACACACATCATCACTGACATAATGAGTCTCTAGATTCTCCTGACCTTCTTAACCTTAACCATTTCAACTAAATGCATGACTCCATTTTTTTTCTCACTCTTAACCTAACCACTTTTTGACTTGTAGAATATATAGAGTTGGCCGAGCTCTGCGATATGGTTGAATAAAGGAAAATAATGAGGAATAATTTCGTGTGTACATCCAGAGGTATCTCAGCAAATGAGAGCTTTTGTTAATACCTTTAATTGTGTGCCCCATTATGGTATTTCAAAAAAAGCAGGCAGTAATTTCCCAAGTCACAGATAAGACCACTGAAGTCTTGTTGGTGAAGGACTCGAAAGAATGTATGTCATTCAGCAACTCCAACAGCTTCTTCAGGGATATAAATGAACCTTGAACTTCCAGCAGTTTTGAAAATGGAAATTGAGCTAACATCTGCTATTATGCTCAAAATCATTCTCTGTTGAAGCCTTTTTAAAATTCTCCCTGACCATGCACAATTCATACTGAATGAAGGTACGTTCATTTTACACCTCTGTGGTGGTATCAGCATGGCATTTTCAGTGTTTTCAACAAAAATGAGGTGCCAAAATTTTCTTCAGCATTTGGCTTCACAGTGTTGTTATGTCTCTCTTTTTAAACAGCACGCTGAGATGTTTTAACTTCACCTCACATACAGGGACAGTTACGCTTCACAACTAGTGTGGCCTGGGGAACGCTTCATCTACACCGTACCCCTTCAACCACATCACAGTATTAATCATTTGAAAAAGGAAGCATTGTTTTATACACATGCTTGTAGAATAGAATATCAGAATACCTTGCTTTCTTGTTAGGTTTATCATCAGTGTGATATATAACTACATCTAAAGTTTATTTTTAGTCATTAAAACTTAAAAGAATATAGTCATTGAGGGCAAATCATAGCTGACAATAACTTTAGACACTTTGTAGATATTTTATTTAATCTTGCCAGGAAAGAAAATGATTTTCTTACTTAGACTAAATATTAAAAATATTTAATTAATTAAAAGAGGCATCTTCACTGGGAGATGAATTAAAAACAGACATGTACACTAAACGTCATACTTAATCTTCATAGATGCAGAGCATATCATCTTTTCAGCATGAACCACATCATTTCAAAGTCACAAAAAATCCATTCATGATAACATGCTAATTTGGGTGGTGCCCTTTGAATCTTTACCATAGCAGTGGAGGACAACCCTGATCATTTTGAAGTGAAGAGCAGACCAGCTGAGTGCCTGTTGAATGAGATCATTTTATTTGGAGGCAACAGAGTGATTGTTAAACGAATATGAGATACATATTCTTGCTTTTAGTGGTACACTTTTGCATGGCAGTACAGATTATTTAAATAATGAACACATTTTAACAATCCCTATGTAAATATTGTAAAAATTATGGCAATTTTATGACAAGGGGGTGGACCTGAATATCATTAACTACAGTTTTACAGCTTCCTTGAAGTCATCACTCGTTGTAAATAGTTCCAATTCACTTGTCCTGGATTTTACCTAATGACTCCAATTTAAGGTTTAGTCAGGTCTTCCTCCCCTGACAGCAAAGTGGACAGGTAGAGTGGCTCATGTAAAAGGAACTGTCTCAGCTGGTGTCTCTGAACACATATCATCTCCCGTTGAGTAGTTAGATCGCAACAGAGCTCAGAGGAGCTGGGCGCATGCAGACCATCAGGCTGTGCATTTTTAGCCAGGGACTAATTTTCAGTCCTCCACTTGGGTCTGAGTAAACAGCACCGCCCCGATGGTTGTTTGTTTAAGTGTGGAACGATCCATCGCACAGCGCCGGGCTCGATTGACACTGTCTGCTGATCTGCTACTGCGGATTGCTCAGAATAACAAGGCTGCTCGCTAATTCCCGTCTATCGGGGCTTTCGCCGAAACACCGAGAGAGTAGGGTCCAAAAAAAGCCAACAAGGCAGGCAAGAACGCCGCGCCGCCGGAGTCCGCACCCCAGAATGGCTTCAGGAGACCTTTACGAGGTAGGATAAAACCACGTCAAAGGGAAATGCTCTGTAATATAGACGAATAATGGAATTAGGAAGTACAGGGGAGGGCGTCGCGTATGTAAAAAAGCGGTGTACTAAGCCCTTTAATAGGCGAAACTAACCCTTCTCAAGCTTTGCGAAGACGAGGTTGGTTAATTTATGCGTGTACTTTATGTCGCTTCTGATATACTTTGACACGATTCTTCGCGATTGTGAGAAATAGACAATATGTCATTTGCGGGCTCAACTCCTCAGTCTGTCGCCGAGTTGAAAGTCGTGGTAAAGTGACAGCAGCGCGGAGCGGAGCGGACGGACATGGTGAATAGCTACAGACGGAGTGATGGTCCTGAAGGTGCGCGTACATGCCAAAAGATATTTTGTCATCACAGCCTCTTTTTTTGGGGTTTTTTCTTTTCTTTTTTTTTATACAGCGGTGGGACTGTTTCACGGGCTCTTTGGCACATAAGACGAGACACCGGTTTTATTTTCGGTTGAGCGGTGTAAACAAGTCTGTGTGAGCCTCTCTCGTGGGTGATGTGTAAATTTGTGAAATTGACGTCCCCCGACAGCGTAAAAGTTACCCAAAATGTGGGGCAGGAAGGTCACACCGCCCTCGTACGCAACATCACTTTGGAGCCGGTGCCAGGATTTGCATGAAGGCTGGTTTCCACATCAGCTTTATTCAATCAGACACTTTTCTGTCGCTGGGCTTTGTTTTACTGACATGGATCAATGTATTGCAGTTCAAGGTGGTTTAAGACAGATATAAAAAGGGAGACATTCACTGTCTGATGATTTGCAAGGACAAACAAATACAAATGGATAAGGCATATTTCCGTTGGATTCAGCAGAGGACACATTTTAAACATGCTATAAACAATGTTCATGTTGGAGAAACTTGGAGACCCTCTTGAGTGTTCGAGTAGATAACATTATCTGCTCCCACCACTGACAGAGAATATATGTCGAGTCAAACAGGATTAGTTAGAAGACAATAGAAAAAATAAATGAGAAGCAGATTGTAATTGCCTTTTTGCAAACGGGTATTTTTATTTATTTATTTGTGTATTTATTTTTACAGTTGAGCTCACTGATTAATAAAGTTTTTATTATTATTATTGCTCTTTATCCTAGAAACACATTTAATTTGGAATATGAAAAGGCGCTGGTGGCCAAAATGAAATGCATTTGGAGTCCACCCTCCTAATATTTTTGGCTGGTATCAGTTTTATGTACTTTTTTTTCTGTCTTGTACAAGAGCAGATTTGTACGAAAAGGACGAGTTCTACATGCACCTGCTGTTCGACTCTTTGAGTGATTATGCAGAAAGTTTGAAGTTAACAACCTTAGTGGGATTTCTGTTTTGGGTAATTGAAAACTGAAAGTCAGGACTGTCTAAAAAAAGACAGACAATATCAGCCTTTTGCAGTCATCTGCTACCTGCGTCTCAAAGGAGGTCCATGAGGACATGTAGGCGACTCTAGGCGAGGGTTTCCCTTCCCACAGCGTGGTGAAGAAGTGGGCTGCTGAATTCAGACATGACGGAGAGAGATGACTGCACAAAGGCAGATAATCTGATTGGGAAAAAAAAAAAGCATTCACATCAGCCACCAACCTGTAATTCTGAGGTGTGTGAATGCGGCATTGCATCAGTGATGTAATGAGCAATATTTCCATTTTGTTTTGAAGTTTTACCTACTAGATCAAGAATTGAGTTTGTTCCACGCTCGCCACTGATTCAGTGTAAAAATCTGCCTCATGTGTCAGCCTGCTACAACAGGTTACTGACTTATCACTCAGGAAATAAATATGACTCATTTTAGTTATCAGTGGTGTGTTGGCAGGCATGGCTCAAGTGTCAGTGAAGCCTTTGGGTTGTTTCCCTGCAAACACGACATCATCTCCATCAGTGACACGTCTGTTTAGAATGATCAAAAAGAAGACCAGTTTGGTGATGCGAAACGGCTTTTATTTAAAAACCACTGAAATAAACAGCTGAAATATGAAGAATGTGTCTTCTGTTGCTGGGGGTTTATGGCAAGTAATAATTTTGTCTCGAGCCTTGGAGTGTTGGGAATACCAGCACAAATAATCTAGCTAATAATATTGTGTAGTTGTACGGGTGGTTTGTTTGACGATGCTGTAGGAGATTTTTGAAATATGGAGGCTGTTCTATCAAATCACTGTCTGTCTGTGTTGGTGTTAATGTGTCTTAGAATTTGATGCAAATGACTGTTATGTTTGGGATCAAGTGAGAAATAAAAAGTCTCAAGAGATGATTAGATTATATTTTTTGTAAAACAAAAACATGGTGGTCACTAACATATTTGTACAAGAGGAATCCACTCATTTTTACATGACGAGGGCCGATTTCAGAGGTGGAGAAAAGGCTGGATATTTTTATGATGGAGAACATCTTGACATCACACAGATTTCTAAAAAGCATCGGTGTTTGTTATTAGCCATGTCAGAGTTAGAGCTCCAGGAAAAAAAAAAATCTCTGTCTCCCTCACTCTCTCCCTCATGCACTAACCCTTAGTGCTCTGTGTGTGTGTGTGTGTGTGTGTGCTGTGTATGACAGGCTTAGAAACATTGTTTGGTATTGAAATTCTGTACCTTGCGTTTACCACATGAGAAAGAATTAGTTGTTTGACCTTGTCATGATTTGTCTGAATTCAGTTTTCAGTCCTAAAGTGCGACAGGCTGTGTCTTGTAGTTGAGGTGTTCCTCACTTGCACTGTCACTCAGATCCACTGTGTGCTTTTCTGACCTGTTAGTACTCTTGAACACCTTTTTCTTTCTCTGGAAATTGCGACTCATGAAAAGCAGATATGACAAGCAGACATCTAGCTATCTGAGAAAAAAAATGTACGAAACTGCTTTTTGCAAAGTCATGGATAGAAGTCCGTTTTTTTACAAGCTTTGTGAAGTTCAGTGGAGACACTGCAGAAGAAAAGAACAATGTCAGTTCTGCAGTGAAGTTAAGAGAACAACAACATGGGGTTAATAGATTCTCACTGCTTTATTGGCACATTCAACACTTAAAAAAGCTGCAGAACATAATTATCAAAATAGAGGCGTACTTGTTCTTTTTAAAATTAAATAAAATAATTGAAAATGTGAGGTTTTCTCGTTTTCTTTGCTACTTTTTCGCTTGATGCAAACATCTAAGGAACGTAATCTTAAAGTCAGGGGCGTGTCAAGGAATTTTCTAAATCAGAGGCTTAAGTGGGCAGCACACAGTGTGGCCTGAAATTATGTGGAGTGTTTTAAGTTTCTTCCCCAGGAAACATTTTACTGTAAAGCATCACATGTGAAATTTTAGGGAAATCTTACAATTACTGTGATATTTTTCAGGAGGGAATTGAAACGCACGTTATGCAAATCCCTGACAGTCAACCAGTGGACAGATGCTTTACACTCAACATGTATGTTTCCAGAGCCTCACCTCTCTGAACGTGGTCCTCTCCAGTCCTGCTGACTCCTGCAGCTGCAGACATGCCAGCAGCTTCTTCTCTGCTGCCGCTGCTGCTAATTTTACAATTTGCTTTTGTTCCATTGTCACACGGTTTACCACGACTGTTTCGTGTGACTTTTGTTTGCACAAAAAAATATCTCAAATTCTCCTCGACAGAATAGCACAAATTTTTTTGCACTGACACAAATGGTTACCAGATTATGAATCCTAATGAGATTGATCTCAGTGTTGCCAACTTAGCCATGCATTTACTAGATTTGTTGAGTTGTAGGATCCCTTCACCGACTCTGGCATCTTAACTCTTCTGTCTTGATGAGTCTCAGTAGTATTTTCCAGTGAATGTGTGCTCATATTACTGTGGCTCTCTGGACTGACTGTGTTCAGCAAGCGGGGGGGGGGGATTTGAGCAGCACCACCGATCATCAGCCAGACAGAAACATGAAGAAGCTGTGAAACTGGGGTCCTAATGACCACTCGGATCCCCTTTGCAGATCTAAGGAACTCCTTCTTCCTTGTACATTTCTAATGATTTAAGTTTTGCATAGTAGTTTTATTTATTTTGAGTTGCTTTATTCAAGAGTCTGGATACTCTCTCTTCATGATACTTATGTTCCACAGCCTACAAAACAACCCTCATAGAAAGGATTTAGGTTCAGATGAGATGATAGCAGCTTAAACAATAATAATGATAGCTGATGAAAAAGTTGATCCGAGTTATTTCATGGCTAGGGCTGGCTACCGAACTGTGTTATGATGTTGTAAAAATCATTTGATGCTAAATTTCAATACCTAAAAGCACTTTTGCTTCAGATGTCGCTCTCGTAGCTTCTTAAAAAGGTATTGTTGGGTGTAGGTACTCGGTTCCAGGTTTTGGTTCAAATGTGAACATTTTCTTCCCCAGTAAAGGCATACTAAAATGAAAAGTAAGAGCTGATTCATCCACTGACCGTTGAAGTGTCAGTTGAACTATTTTCCATTGAACCATAAATTTGTTGTTCATGTGAAATTTCCGGACAGCTAATGGATTGCTAAGAGGTTTGGTTCAGACATTTTTGTCCTCGTCTGAATTAACTGTTGTAACTTTGATGATTCTCAAATTTTTCTTCCAGCACTATCAGCAGGTCATACTATAGCCAATACTTGGTTAGTGGAAACTATTGCAAAACTGATGTTTCCATCAGCTGATGTTTCTGCCAGCGTCAATTGTGCTTTGTGTTAAGTGCCTATTAGCAAATATTGGCATGCAAACACATTAAACTAAGATATCAAATATGGTAACATCATATCTGCTAATCATCAGTATGTTTGCATTTTCCTTGTTAGCATGCTAATGTCAGCATTTAGCTGAAATCACAGCTATGACTCTTAGCGTTGCACAAACGTACGCTGTGGTTTTCATTAACATTAGGGTTGCAAACTGTGTAATTTAACGCCTGATAACCAAGACAGCAACTTATTATGCAGTCAGCTCCTGATTCTGCCTCCCAAGATGCACGCTGTGATTGAAGCAGAACTCACAGGTGCAGTTAAGCAGTGGGATTTTTAAGAGATCACTCAGGTCAAAAAAGAACCGTATTGTAATGGGGGTGTGGTCTTTGGTCTGTCAGTGATGTCAACACAGGTGTGTAATGTGCACCCTTACATCACTTCTGGGTGTGGTTACAGGTGCGACAGAGCACACTTCTGACCACACAGGAAAATGATGTCAGGGTGTACGTTCAATGTCTGTCCTGACGTTCCTGACGGATCATTGTATGCTCCTCTCACTATGTTTTGGGTTGGAGGATGCGGAAAAAGAACTTGGCAGCTGAGGGAGGATATGTCCACCTCCACTCTTCCAGCTCTTACTTAAGCATTAAGTGTTACTAAACCTCTCTGATCTGTGTGCAAGCCTGTCTGTCCACCTCCTCCACTTTCCTTCTCATTTTTTTTCTTAACACGTGTGTCTTTGCTTTACTCTCATGTTGGTGAGCGTGACATTGTCTTAGACCGTAAGCTTTTGAATCTCCCATTCATTTCAGCGACAACCCTACAGATCAGCCATCAAAGGCTGTTTACTACTGTTGATGTACTCAAACATCTGGCAGAACTGGTGAGCAGTTACTACCACCACCCCATTATACCCTCCATTTAAAAAAATGTAATTGTCCTCCATTTCTGACTTATCAAACAATAAGCAAAAATCAGGTTCTCTTTGATTCCCACAGAAGTAACTGAGAAAGAGACACAGTGTGTGATCTTGTGAATTCGTGTTTACCAAGTGTAGAATTCAAGCACAATGGAAAATGTTCAACATTGACTACTGAGGGCTTGAGTCAGTAAAAGAAAAACTAAAAGTTACTATATGATATTCAGTTTCGGTTTAGAATTGGATTCGGATTTTGAATATTATATATATATATATCTATCTTTGAATTAGTAAAATAAACACTCATACACTCCAATTTGGAGAAAGAAAAGTCAATATAACTATGTTATAGTGTGATAATGTTATTCTATTAACAAATGGTAAGTTTATTCTTTTCTTTTATATGAAAAGAATGGTGTTGGCAGTGTTGTTGAATATTTCAGTTTTTAATGGATTTCCAAAAGAATGTGTGTTGTTGTTGTTTCATTGTAACACAATGTCGCTCCCTCCAATGCTGTTCTATGTTTCTAGAACAACAGCTGGTCACCAAACAGAGCTGGGCACATAATTCTTTATGCACTGACCTACACTGTAGTCCTGGGGTTGCAACTTTTAAATATTATTGTACAGTTTCAGTACACAGCAATGGTAAGAATCATTGCGGCTTTTACACATTATTAACTGTATAACTAGACAAATGTGCCATCACAGGAAAAAAAATCTTCAAAGGCTTGGTTTGTGGACCAGCAGGTCAGGTGGAAAATATAATAATTGTGAAACTGCGTATCAGGGTCATGTTAACTAGATAATGTCTGTAGTTTGCAGATTTTTTTTAGACAATGACAAAAAAATCTGGAGCAGCAGAGCAGAGGAGAGACTGGTGATGGGAAGATAATGTTGTTGATACCTGTAACAAAGGTGATGTGAACATCAGGCTAAAAATCTAACAGATTGTGGTTGCAGTGCAGTGCAACCAAAAAAATTAACTTCTGCAGGAAAAAAAAGTTTTCATATTAATAGATTCTTTGTCCCATGATGATGAGAGAGAAGAAGGAGATATAATATTAGGGATTTAAATGAGGTAATTCTACTTTTTTCTTTTTTTTAAGGAAAAAACCATATCAGACACACTCTCTGGCTCTGAACAGTTTTGAGTTATTCAAATTCATTCTTAGCACATTTTTGCTAACCCAGGGAAATATGTCACATGCTACTTCCTGTTGAAACATTCTTTTGTGTTGGTTTGATGGGGTTTTTTTACATTTTAATTTGTTGGTAATAAATTCACATCAAATTCTAATTCACTGAATGACAACACATCATTGCTACTTATATTAAATTTTGCATTTTTGTTCAGCGGTGGGGCTTCATTCATGGTCAAGCACATCAGTCAAATGGCTCTTTTTTTACATAATGTACATTCTGTGCCAATACTGACGTAACTTGTTTGTTACCTTGAGTTAAAAAAAAGGGAAAAAAGTTTACAAACTACACCTTTTGTTGTCATTATAACATGAAAATTAAATTAATGGGTGAAATAAGAGTATAACTGCGTTTTTACTACCATTGCCGTCAAAATGACTGGCAATAAGAAAGTCTAAAGCAACCTCTGCTCCGGAGATATGACACTGTGGACTGTGGACATTATTTTGGGCCGAACTAAAGCTGTAATCATGGGTTGTCCATTTTACTTTAATCTCTTCAAAATGTTTCCTTTAATGGCAGAGCCGGTGGTGATCCTGGGTAGTAAAGACCAGAAGCTTTGATCATAATAGAAATGAGCTCTAAAAACTTAAGTATCAAGAAAAGAAAAAAATATTAGTTGGAAAACTTGTATTTGTTGATCGTTGTTTTTTGGCCGCTTGACGTCATCTCAACCTGATATAAATACGGTAATAATATATTATCACCTTATTCAGTACATATGGTGAACATTGTAGCAAACAGATGCGTATTGATACATTCTGCACACATGGAGCAACATGGGCATCCATATAATCCTGTTTCTGAACACCTAATGAATGTAAGTTCAATATTGACTTTTTTTGTGCTATTTTTGTATTTGCTAACAACCTGACTGCAGATGGTTTGGTATCACAGAACCATCAGGGAGCTGGTCCATAGAAACTGTTTGGGAAAATGGCAGGAACTTAAAAAAAATTATTGGCAGGTGGTTGAACGAATCATCCGTCTCTTACAATCTGTCATGGGCTGACTTCTCAATGAAATATAGATATAATGTAGAAGGAAACCGCTAACAGACTGAAACCACATTCATAGTTGCCTGTAGTTCTGCATCAGATGCTGATTGGAGAGTTTGGATTAACATCTTTGTTTTTTATTCAAATACTGTGATTTTGATAAAAAGCATTAAAACCACTAAAACAGTGTTAAAGTTGTGTCTCCCCGTGACTTTTCCTCATTCTGATGTGAAGGTGGCCGATGGTTTTGAGCTGCTTCATGGAACGTAAAAATTTCTTTGGATGTACTGAAGCATGATGAATACAGTGTAGTAAAGCTGAGTTGAACAATCCCACTGTAACACTGACAGTCATTGTGATGAGCTGAATGTTTTTCAGAGTTTTTTTGTTATATTCATGATTACTCATGAAACTTGGATGTTGTCATTTCTTTGGACTGGAGTGCAGCAATTTTCCTAAGCTTGTTGGAATAGGTGGCAGATGACTATGTCTGCACAAAGCTGGTTCAATTTGTTGATGCATCCTTATTAGAGAGGAGGGAAACGGGTGAATCAAAAGGGTAAAGGCTGTAAAGCAAACAAAGGGAAAAAAATCTCTTGAGCAGATTTTTTCTCATTGCTTTCTCATTGGTTTCAAGAGTGCATAAACCACAAAACACTGGCTTGGTGTTTCAGTGGGTACAGGAAAAACTGCCTAGTGATTGTCTGCTCTGTGTAGCAGTCAAGTTACGAGTCAGAAAAGGGCCTGTAGACGTCTCCAACCCTCTCTGTGATTTTTCATTTTAAATGTCAATATAGTCGAACTTGCCGCGCAGCTGTTGTCATAACGTGGATTTATGCTGAGTGTTGTCAGTTCTCCCCCTCCGTCGAATTGAGTTTTCTGTCCCACTTAGCAGATGTTTTCTCAAACTCATGGTTATGTTGTTGAAGAAGAATAGATTTTGTGGTCTTTTATTGTGGGCAGAGATCTCCACGAAGATGCCCTGAAAGCACTTAAAAAAAATTGACGGCTTCATGTAAACGCAGTCTCACTGTTTGTTCATCATGTCAACATTTCTGCTGATGGTTTGTCAGAATTTATACACAGCATGTGATGAACACAGTGCCGACACCGGTTGGTGTTGGAGGACAGAAATGCCCTCAGTCTCTGCCAGCTCATACTTGAGCATCAAGAGTTTCGAAACCTCCCCGGTGTGTGTACACATGTTTACCCCACGCTTTCCTTTTTCCTTTCCTCCTCTTTTCTCTGCCTGTGTCTCTCTCTGCAGTGCTGTTACGTGTGACATTGTTTGGGATTGTAAGCAGCCTAATAGTCTGTTCATTTCTGTGACACCCCTGCGGCTCACCCATCAAAGGCTGTTTACTCCTGTTAATGTGTGCAGCACATCTGAGAACATGATGAGCAGTTATTACCACAGCTGCACTAAAGCCTCAGATGAAACCTTCCAACCATTTTTCAATGATTCCTGAAACAATGCTACATCTTTGTCCTGTTACTGTTATTTAACATGCTCTTTCTAATACTTTTTCATGTCTTTTACGGCTTGATTAAAGTCTAAATGACCGAAAAGCTGCATTTAGCTTTTTACTTCAGAGTAACTGAAAATAAAGCCGCTATTAAAATGAGAAGAGCATTACATGATGCCAGAGGATATTATTGCCTGTGATTTTTATAGCACTAAGCCATATATGTATAGCAGCAAAAACGTAGCCACACGTCAGGCACTGATATGGATTTTTAGATGTACATTCCCAACCAAAGTCTGCATGTTTTACATTACTGAATGATCCAAAATGGGTTTTTAATGGTAGATATTTAGAGAGTACAATGGCTGATGATCAATATATAATCCCATTGTAAAACAGATGAGAAGAGGAAAAAAATATGTTTAATTATGTAATGTTATGGATATTTTAATCTAATTTACAAGATAATTTTATCTACAAACATGTTCTTTTAAATGGTTGTTGTTGTTGTTGTTGTTGTTGTTGTTGTTATTGTTGTTATTATTATTATTATTATTATTATTATTATTATTATTATTTGGACTGGGTTACGCTGTCGATTTCAGAAATCAACTGGTATTTAAGGTAGAGCGGGATACATTATGTCAGAAGTGATGCTACGCAACTGAATTTTTAATCCAGTGTAACACAATATGTAAAACACAAATCAGTGATGATTTTAGATTAAATTAGCAGTCATTTAGGATGGAGGATATGTGGCAAAAGCTGGTGACTGAGTAAAGGAAGGCAAACTTGAAGTTTTCTCCCTCCTCAACTTTGAAAAATAGCTCCCATCACTCATCATCATGGCTCCACAGCAGCCATACTGACACGCTGGCTGCCTGCAGGTGTGTCTGCAGACAGTTTTGGTTTATCGACCTGGTGAGCCCAGGCATCGGCTCATGTAGATCATCTCAAAATGCCAGGTAATTGGCTAACCGATAAATCGCTCCATCTCTATTATTCAGCTGAGATGTGTCACCCTGGTGCAGATGGTGATATGTAAATGTTGAGTGATGCTGACGGACTCCACTGTGATGCTTTATGTGAGGCGTGTGTGTTCCTGCTTTCGATGCGATGTGTTCTGTGTGTCAACTGTTCTCTTTAATGAGATGATGTGTGAGTGTGTGTGGCTGTTTGTAATGGTTGAATATCTGTCATTTTTACAATAGGCACGTTGGCTGAAATAAAGAAAATTAATTAAAGCCACCTGTTTTGTTCCTCTCACCCTTTTGTTGCTGCTCTCATCAAACGTGCCATCGTCACGGTCATTTTCAAATCACAGGAATCATTGAAGTTGGAAACAAGTTGAAGTAACACTAATTTTATCATCGTACCCTTTTAAAATACGGTGTATAGTACACCAAAGTATTTTTCCTTTTTAAAAGACTGATCTCTGTGCTTCAACAGCTGACTTCCCAGAAATTTCTGCTTGAGTCTTATCAACACCCTCAGACTTGCAAATCAAGTGAAATGCAATCAAATAGAATTGCAAAGTAATGATTTCCACTGGTATTGTTTGTGTGATTGTTCACACACACACACTGTGTGAAGTTTGCATTTGACACTAAAAGAGTTTTTTTAGCAAATGAAGAAATATGTGACTGACCTTTTGCTTATGGAAGAGCAAATCCTTTTTCACTTAAAGCACACATTGTCGGTTATATTGCCTTCAATTTGTTTATTCAAATCAATTTCTATGACTATGCTGACAGAGAAACACGTAAAAAATTTTGATGACATGTGCATTAGGTGTCTTTAGAGTAGGATGACACATGTATTTTCAATTCCTTTTTTTCTGTCAGTTCTTATTTTATTTTTTTAATTTGGTTTCATTATGTTAGTTTACTTAATGAAGTGCCCCTTTCAAATGTTAAGCTTTAATAGTAAGCATTCTCTGTCAGCCTATTATAAAAACAAATAAATACAGATGCATTTTCCAGTTTGCTGTGACCTCGAAAGGCTGATGTTTAAGTTTTCTTCATGATAACAGCCTGCAGCTCATCTCAGCTCCTAACGGGTCTCTTATCTTTCTTCTGCAGGGAATTAGCTCTTATCTTAAACTTGACATATGTCACAAAATGGCCTTTTTTTTATTATTTCACTCTCTTGACTCTAGAATGTCACAAATATTACTCAACACTAAAACATACATCTTTGTATTTATGCATGAGATGCTTGGTCACTGCCTTGATGGCATTTTTTTTACAGGAGAAACGAGAAGTTTCAGCCTCTAATGATCATGAATATTCTCAGCAAATTAAAGTGCTTTGGCTGCCAGACCCAAAATTCAGCTTTGTATTGTGCTTTTTTTGGTGCCCAAAAGGGGACCACACTCTCCCATAGGGTCCCACTTTGAAGCAAAATGAAATTATGTGAAGGGCCTCGGACCCTGTAAGATATGTTAGAAATAAATAGGGCACAGATATTCTGAAATGCATTTTTGTGGGCATTTTGATCAAGTTTCTCTGAGGTGTTTCAACCTTTATATAAGGATAATAAAGAGAATGTAAGTAGATATACAGTTCTCAGCTGTTTCATCATCTGCCAGATTGGTGTCATTTCTAGCTGTGAGCTTCCTTTTTGTGAAACAAAAAAATGCCCCAGGTTGAAATATCAAAACAAACCTTGGCAGACATTTCCATGCAAAAACTGATGTTTTGACTATCCTTATTTCTATGGAGGGACAGAACACTAGATCTGTATATTACATTTATCTCAGTCATTAAAATAGTGTCTAATCGCCTGTGCCTCTGTGTGCTGCCTTCAGGTGGAACGGATCGTGGACAAGAGGCGGAACAAGAAGGGTAAGTGGGAGTACCTGATCAGGTGGAAAGGTTATGGAAGCAAAGAGGACACGTGGGAGCCAGAGCATCACCTACTGCACTGTGAGGAGTTCATTGACCAGTTCAACAGCTTGAGACTGCATTCACACAAACGGCCCAAAGTTCCAAAAAGTCGTCAAGAGCCCGTCATCACCAGCCACACATCTGCTACTGAAAACTCCAGAGCTCGGTCTGAGGCTCGAAAGAAGAAAAGGACTTGTGGCCCAGCAGCTGTTGGGGTTCGAGTGGGGGGTGTAATGGGGATTGGAAGCGGAGGGTCAGCACCCACTCAGAAGCCGAGGAAGGTCGGGGTAGGACCCGGGAAACACGCTTTAGGAATTAGCAAAGCCATGACGTACAAGGCTCCTCCACCTGGGGGGCCTCATTTGGTTCCACCAGTGAGAGTTCCTCATAATGGACTCCAAAATGGAGAGATGGAGCCTCTTGTGTACAGGACAGCAGCAAGGTCACATAGACTGCCTTTGGAGAGGCTGGATGGAGAACTTGGAGACATGGATGCCACTGGAAAGCAGTTCACCACTGAGCTAGGTAAGATCTTAAGAAAACTGAATAAAATTTAAAATAGAGCTCAGCTGACAGGGTATGGTTTTTGTTTGTATTCTTGGAAGGTACATGATATAATTGCAACATGATTTTTAACAACAAGGGCCCGAACGAAACATCTACTCCTGGGTACTGCCTCAGAAAAGAGACAACATCAGACTGGCATTTATAATAATGCCAATAACAAAATATTTAACCTTGAAAAACTT
>JAPZDZ010000001.1:16202658-16214816 GCA_029783805.1 Acanthurus tennentii | reverse complement strand
TTTTTTTTTCAAAGCTACTTCCTGGTCTAATGTTGTCATGGATGAACACAGCTTTTTCTGGCAACAGATGCTTCTTAATAGAGACAATTACTTGGAATGTGAAAAGTTTCCTTAACAGTTTTTGCTGCATCTCTGAATCTCCATGGTGCAGTTGGTGTTAATTAGTGTTATGAAGACTTTCATTTATCAAAACATAAGTCACACATTTTACTGACAGTTTTGCATTAATATTTTTCGGTCATGTTTCTGTCATGGAGGTGTTTTAAACTTCAATTTTAGCAGTAAGCGTCTAACATCTTGAATTCCTTGAAGACAGTTGGATTTGTTTTGTCATCCTCTGTGTCAGGTTCCCCTCTGGCCAACGGCAAGATGCATCTGCACAGCTCAGTAAAGCGGAAGTTGGCCGAGGAGAAAGGCTACGTGTTCGACAAGCGGCTCAGATACAACGTGCGACAGAACGAGAGCAACTGTCGATTCCGAGACATCGTGGTCAGGAAGGAGGAGGGCTTCACGCACGTCCTGCTCTCCAGCCAAACGACAGACAACAACGCTCTGACTCCAGAGGTGAGGACGGGAATGTGCACACACATACAGGTTATCAATGTCTGTTTCCCTTTCTGCATGTTCATTTGTCCCTGAAGTTTTTGTGGTTCTCCGGTATGTATCTATGTTTAAGTATGCAACTCTTTTTTTTGTTTCCTGGTTGACATTGAGCTCTGTTTAGGGAAAAATAAATGAGAAAAGTTTCCTCATTAACTGCTGTAGAGATGCCCTAGAGCTATGCACAAATTCCCTAACTGCTCCAGGGTAGCTTTTCAGGAGACAACTTTAGAAAATTGTGGTTTTTATTCGACAGCTGCCAGGTGTGAATATGTTTAGCTGCATGAATTGTACGCAGAGCATCGCTGAAAATGAGCATGTATACAAAGCAAAAAAAAGGAAAGTTTGGAAATAGCTCTCAGGCCCTGTCCTTAGACTGACACATAAAACTGCCTCCTGCCAAACAAGTTTTCTACAAGTAGAGCAATTAGGAGTGCATTTAATCCAGCATTGTGCCATCTGTTGTTAGTGCAGCAAAATGACAGATGAACTAGTGAGGAAATTCTGCATCAAGTTCATGGAGGAGGGCATTGTGTAATTATTCTTCAAGAGAACTGAAGACCCTGGAGATGGCCAGAATTCAAGTGATTTCTACTGCTTGTTATGTAAAAACCACACTGACGTCTCTGCTAGAGACTATAAATCCATTTCCTGTTTGGTCCAACGAATGTCAGATCATTTGGTTTAAACACATTGTAAACTGGAAGGCACACTGATTACTAGCATCAAGTTTGGTAATATAAAGATATGCAAGCCTTATGATCAAATACCTACATGCTAATATTTCTCAGTTGTAAAAATGTAAATTGTTTACCTTTACATTTATTGGTGTTTCACGTGGAAGCACGAAATGTAATGTTTAACATGTTAACATGCTATGAAAAAAAAAATTCAACCACTTTTACAGAATAATCTTGATAGGCTACTTGCATAGAAAAGCAGCTCTTTAAATGAAACCATTGATCTTGCTGTGACAGATGGAATTTCAGGACTAAAAAGCTACTGACATTTAAAAAAACACTTTTTTTTGGTCATTTATCTATAAATTCCTAACTTATAACTACATTGATCACATGTAAACAGGATCTTGCTATTTTTAGGTGCTCTTCTGATGGTGATATACGAGCTGCATAATCAATGTCAAGCTGTGTTCACTGACTTTTGACATGCTGTCTTAGAGTCTCCTCAGCAATTTGTCAATCACCTGCTAACTTCATGTCAATCAACGTATCCACATCACATCAGCATCTAGTGGCAGAACAGTAAATGAATTCAGGAGTTCTTTGCAACATATAATGATCCGTCACCGTGATGAACATGAATGTGTGATTTATTTCAAGGTCTATAATTTTGCCACTGTATCATGATAACATACCTATTTTGGACAAGCATGTGTTTACGTTTTTTAGACTTGAGCATATGCTCCTTTTTGAGACATTAATGCTGAGACGTGTCCTTGCAACCCTGAATACAATTTAATGGCTTTCTGTTCTGATGCTGTAGCTTCTTGCATTGCAATTATCCACTTGTAGACTTGGCTGCCTGCAGAAAAGTGCCAGCCGGTGATTGGCTGATCATTTCCACACTCCAATCAACAACAAGCTGCTCCATTTTAAATTTCCCCTGGACACATTCAGTAACTTGCTTTTACAGGTCTGTGGTTTTTTTCCTCAACTGCAGTTTTGAATGTAAGTCTCTTAGCTTGTGGACTTAATGTTAAACGCTGTGACATTTTGTAACCTGGCTGTTTGTAACTTTGTAAGGATATAATTCATGAATTACCATGTTGTTATACCGGCATTTATCTGACCCTTAGAAAACATGTCAAATAATTTTTCAAAAGTTCTTACAGTATATTTTACAGATTACTTAGAGGTCCTTTAATAAAACAGAGAATGCGACCACAGATAATAGCATGTATCACAATCATCCACCTCTGGCTCTTAAATCTAAGTAAACAGGATTTTGCTCCCCTCAGACTGTGGGATGCGTCTCAGATCTTCCACAGAGGGTGGTTCTGGCTTTGATACAACCTCCTGTGCATGGCAGCCTGTACTTCACAGGCACTGAAGTGGCCTAAACTGTGCGAGCACATGTGTGTGCGTGTATGTGTGTGTGTGTGTGTGTGTGTACTTTCATGTGTGACAGTAAGCCCCTAAGCTGTGGGCTTATCAAACAGCTCTGATAGCTCCTTCTCTGTCTCTCAGTCTTTGAAGCTACAGGAACTGCGGATGTGCCTACTGAATGGCTTTCACTGAGAAAATCATCGAAAATATCCCCGTACATTTTTCATCCAAACACTCAGTGCTTGATTTTAAGTGAGAAAGTCCCACCAGCTGTTTACTGGTACTCTTTCTGTCACTTTTCTCCAGTAGCTCTCTGCACATGTGCTGTACTCACATTCACATAGTTGCTAACATCCTGTGTTTTATCACTTTTTAAGCATTGTGAAAATTATATAATGAGATTATGAGGGAACAAAGAAGTATTAGAAATTTATTTGGAAGTTACTCAGATCATTCACAACAGGCATCTGTGGCTACTATTTGTATGAAATGAGTGTATATGTGGGCAGAATTGTAGCACACCTGCCATTAATAAAGCAAATAAAGCACTAAAAGGGAGAAAAAAAAAGTCCCAAAGGCCTTTTCACAGCAGACATCGTGACATAGCAGTAAAAAGCACAGGTGTTACTAATAACATTAACAATGGCTGTGTGCTATTGAAGTGTTCCAGTGACTGTGTGACAGTCAGTCAGTATGCACAATACCAGGACACTGAAACTGAAACAGTCAAATACAATTTAGCAATCATTCATTTCATTTTTTACACCTGTTCTTTTCATTTGTGATGTGAGAAAATTAGTTCTTTGAAGAAGGCCTTAAAGAACCAGAAGTTTTGTCTGCTAATATGAATGAGTTACAGTTACAGTATCATCATACACTGCACATACACATACATTATTGAAAATTGCACATTGCAATATGTTGTATTTCATAGATGCAAACATAACAGTTTTGACTCTGTGGCTGTCAGTGATGATGCAGAAATGCCAGTTTGAGTTTAATCTCTAGAGAAAGCTACTGAGTGTCTGTTTCATAGGGAGCCGCAAATAAGTGAACTGGGGGAGCACTTTTGGATATATCCCATAAAAAGCTATTTTCTGTTTTGAGATGTGTAAAACTGTCCCACAGAAAAACATGCACAAAAATAAAACCTAAAATATAAAAAAAACCATATGAGTGATTGACTCATAACCACCCCGAGAGGTAGTGATATCATTGCCAGTGAGCTGATGCATGCTGTTGTACATCCATTTGTTGTGCATAGCGTCTTTGTTTGTCTGCAGATGTCCTCGAGGCCTCTGCTCACTGCACATGAATGTCACTTTGACTGCTCTCATCTTCCTCCCTGTTCCACAGACTGGAACCAGCATCTGCCCATCTCTGCTTTATGTAACCGAGCAGGATTTTAATTCACCTTGCTTAAATAACGTCTCTCTCAGTCTCTTGCACACACACACACACACACACACCCCATATCCAGCTAAAACTGGGCACAGATTATGTGCTTGGTGAGACAGAGAATTAAGTTCACTTTGAGGTTAAATTGCTAATATGGGTCAGGGGTGGTAATCTGATTAAATTGCAGCATAGTTGTGCAGATTGACTGCAGACAGCGATGTTGCAGTGTGGATGATGAGGTTTTCATGACCTCTTATCAGGTTCACTGTCTAACAAAGGCCAAGCACTGTCTGTTGATGCTTAATGATGCGCTGCTGATATTAACTAGCAAAAAGAAACTTTTCTCTCTTATAGACTGCTTTATTGCCTCCATTCATTGCCATAACATATTGCAATCTATATGCTCAATTAAACGCTGACCATTTATTGATTTTCTTATTCTCTGTTCCTTTGATTACTTCCTATGAACTGGAAGGAAAAAAAAAATCAAAACATATTCAAGTTATTACATCGATCCAGAGTATTCATTTATATTTCATCTTGTATGCACAACTTTTCCTGCAACTCTTTTTGATCCAACTCTTTAGGCAGCAGGAGAAGCTGCTATCAACATCCAGCCGAGTCATTTGCCGCTGGCAGGCAGGTTGTCAGGGAAACAAGCTGTCCGACAAGATGTCATGTAAACATCTTACCTGCAGTCTGCCTTGGAAAGTAGCATTAACTAGCCAGAAATAAAGTTACCACCAGAATCTCAGTTAAACAGTTTGTATACTTGATATTAGTGCAAAGCAGTTTTATAATCCCATTGTGCCCTTTAATTTTTATGTTGTGTGAAATTGCTTATCAAGTGCTGGTTTGAATAGAATGTGGCTTTCATTGTGTGTGCCTCTATTTCAATATCTTTCGTGATATAACAATTATACGAACCCGTTTGTTGCTATAATATGTTGTTTGTAGATGTGCTGGGAATAAAATATAACAAACACTGGAAAGCACATTTAATAAACTTGCTAGTTCTGTGCAACAAGAGACACACAGCTCGCATTCTAATTTTCCAGTTAGGATTATTTCATTGGTCTATTTAGTTTTTGTATGAGTGAGATGGAAAACTCTGTTTTTTACATAACTTTACAAAAGAGCACTTGTAAAACTGAATCCTGAACATCTGTGGCCCCTCAATTGTAAATATGTTGATCACATGGTGCTTAGTTACACTAGATGAATGGCACTATTGTCAGTGCACTTTTCTCATCAGCTGTCAGCATTGTAGGAATGGAAAAAAACATTTTTAGATACTCAGTGTTTGTCATTTTTTTGTTGTCCTGCCTGCCAAACTTTTTTCAGTCTTTTTCTGAGGGTTATATATCTATATGTTTTATGGTCTTCAACTTTTCTCAGTATATCAGGTGAGTATGGAAAGTCATACACATTTTCTCTTTTTCCTCTCCAGATCATGAAGGAGGTGTGTCGGGCTCTGGGCAATGCAGCTGCCGATGACAGCAAATTGTTATTGCTCAGCTCAGTGGGGACGGTCTTCTGCAGTGGCCTGGAGCCGTCGTACCTGATAGGACGTCTGTCCACTGACCGCAGAAAAGAGAGCAGCCGCATCGCAGATGCCGTGCGGTAATGACACCTCTGTCCACTATAAACAATGACACTCTTAGTGCTGACCATTAGACTTGAGAGCTGGTATTGATCGCTCTGTGACCCCTGTAGGGACTTTGTGTTGGCTTTCATCCACTTCAAGAAACCCATCGTGGTGGCAATAAACGGGCCGGCTCTGGGTTTAGGCGCCTCCATCCTGCCCCTGTGTGATGTGGTGTGGGCCAGTGAGAGGGCCTGGTTCCAAACTCCATGTGCGGCCCTCCACCTCACCCCCTCCGGATGCTCCTCTTACACCTTTCCCCAGATCCTGGGCGTAGCTCTGGTGGGTCCTAGCAGTATCAAGGCTTTTGGGCTACTTTTACTTGATCTTATTTGATTCTATCTCAAACCATCTGATCACCGTTTGATTTCTGTCCCCATTGCAGGCTAATGAAATGCTGTTCTGTGGAAGAAAGCTCACAGCACAAGAAGCATGCAGTCGAGGTCTGGTGTCACAGGTCTTCTGGCCAACCACGTTTAATCAGGAAGTGATGCTGCGTGTGAAGGAAATGGCATCATGCAATGCAGTGGTAGGTCCTGATCTGGACGACCTGGATCATGCAAAGTGTTCTCTTGAATACAACCAAATGACCCTCCCCTCTTTTCTGTCTGTGTGCATTAAAAAGGTCTTAGAAGAATCCAAAGGCCTAGTGAGGAGCATCCTCATGTCGGTCCTGGAGGAAGTCAATGAGAAAGAGTGTCAGATGCTGAAGCAGCTGTGGTGTTCAACTAAAGGACTAGAGGCACTTTTCAGTTACCTGCACAACAAGTCGTATGAGAAATGATCAGAGCCGATCTACAAAGGAACATCCAAACTAAAGGAAAAGTTGCATTATGGGTCTTTGTTTCCATCAATAAGTAGAGAGGATTCTCCTGAGCTCTGTTTGGTTAAGTGTTAACCAACAGTTTCTTCTTGATCATCTTTTCTAAAGCAACTTTTTCTTTCCTTTTTTTTTTTTTTACTGGACCCATAATTGTCCAGATCAATTCTGTAGGAGTAAAAGAGCAAAGGGCCAAATGTGCATTGCTTAAATAAACACTGAAGGAGGTTCTTCAGGGAGGTACAGAGTTTTTTCTGTGCATGTGCGAGACTTGTGTGTTTATAAAACAGATCAGGATATATGAAATCAATGTTTGTCTGATAGCACATGATAAATTGACAATAATATATATTAAAGTATATTTATTTAAAGTGTGCAAAGAAGTTGCTTTGTGTATATGAGATGCATTTTTCAGGATTTTCTTTGGTTACTGTTTTGAGTTGAAGTGTAAACCAAAGTTTGCATGAGGACACTGTTTCTTGCTCCTTATATGCACATTCCATCATCTCTGAATGGACAGAAGAAAACTGGCCACAAATGATCGTATCTGCTCCTGCATGTCAGTGAATCAGATTCGCTGGCTGTACAGCAAACGGCTGAAACATGTAATCATATGAGTTACCTTAAAAGATTATAAAATAACTCAAAGGAAATTGTTGGGTTTTTTTTCCTCATGCAATTCATCTTTCATACTGTAAAAGACTTGGTTTTACAGAACAGTTATCTTGTTTTTCTGTAACTTTGTCACCATTTTCATAATCACCCAAAAATGGCTTCCGTTACATGAAATAAAGATTAATGCTCATGCCACTAATGAGACCATCTGGTGCATAAGTAGATGAAATAACATCCTCATACTGTCAGCATCCATCCAATTCTTTTCACCTGCAACAGAGTAGATGTAACTTTTGTTTATTCAAATGACGCATCTTTAAAGTCAGGGTTTTCATTCAAGGGACACTTAGAGTATTTTTTGTTTGTTTGTTTTTTTAGATTATAAAAATAAGTGGACATGGAGACACTGGAGTTTCATGTGAATGTTATAGTACTAAATACACAAGTATCTCTGTTCTTAATCAGATGACATTTTGGCTTGAGTACAAAATGACTTGAAATGATTAAATAATTTTGTGGCACATACCACATGAAAGGATTAGCAATGGAATTTATCCCATTTCGTCAGAGCTACATACAGCAAGTAGCCTCACATGCAGTACTGTGGTGGATCATATGTATAATATGGCTTCCAGTTATTGATGCAGATCGTTATGATGTGAAATGCGTGATTGTTTTTTTTGTTTGTTTTTGTTTTTTTTTAATGTCCATGTCGATATTAACTGACAGTTATTTCTTAGCTGTGTGTAATTTTAGAGCACACAAAAGAGATGATAATTGCTCGGCCCTCAAGTAATCGCATTGTGACTACACTAATTGTCATTGATCAATATTGTGCTAATGCAACAGTCGTGTAGTTGGAGTCAACTTTGTCCTAATCTGCATGTGATGATTTCAGAATTCAAGAAGTTTTATATTGCGATGTGTATCATATTTAGGTATCTATTTTCTTTTACCAAAAAAAAAATGTAGGTCTGTGAACATTGTTTTGTAAAACTAAGAAGATATTTTGTTCATATTTTGCAGTTGTACACATGCAGTGCTGAATAATATATAGATCATGTAGACTGTTTTGTGTAACTAATTGCATGTAATATACTGTAAATATAAATGTGTTGCGTGTTTGAATACCTTGTATTCCAAGGTATGTTTTGTACCAACATTGTAAGTATTGTTAGAAATGGTGCAGTTTATTTTTGTATTTATTTGAGATAAGGCTGTACAGTGCCATGTGGTCTCCTTCGCTCCAGAAGCACCCCAACTTTTCATCACCCTTTCTGAATGATCCCATAACAACTCTGATGAGCAAAATGAGTGAGGAATGTGAATAATTTATAAATATATAATTTGAACCATAATTTAAACCAAACTATGTTATATGTTTAATGCAGGATGCTTTATAAGTATGAACAGATGATCAATAAAGTGACTATTATTATATTTCAGATTTGTCAGTTTCAAACATATAAATCTCAATTGATGCTCTCTGCAGCCGTTAAATGATTTTTATTCATCACTTCTTATTTGTAGCCATTGCAGTTTTATGAAGCATTTTTAAGTAAAATTTACTAAAAGATGCTCTCACTTAAATTCATAAAATTAAATATGTAACATAATCGCCTTCAGCTCACAGACTCAAAATTGTTGTTTGCATGGGCTGTTTAGCAGGTTTGTGACCAAAAGTACAGGTGGCTTAAATAGTCAGAAATTGTTAGAATTCCGTTTTTTTTTTTTCTTTTTCATGAGTAATGTTGCTAAATTCATTTCTTTAACTATATCTGGCATCTCCTGAAAAATAACACCTTATATCCCAGTTTTTATTTGGGTCCCAAGAAAATGAGAAGAACCTGTGTGATAAGGCCACTGAAAGGCATCACTGAATGCAAATTACTCATATCTACTGAGTGTTAACCACACTGATCCATCAAGACAGGAGTCTTTATTTATTTATTCATTTAACTATTTAAACTTGCTAAGTATTACCAATTCTTTTTAGAGTGCCACATGAGATAGAAAAATGTGTTTATTTGCTTTGAAATACTGGTTTCTCTTGAAGGCAGTTCCAAATTTCCCTTCGCAGCATGTGTTTGAAGTGTGCTTGATAATAAATCTGAAGTAATTTAGTTAAAACCCAAAATTATTTATATTTGGTCCATTATTTATTAGAAATAACTGTGCTTTGACAGGTTTTCTGTTGTTTTTTGTTGTTAATGTTTTTTTTAAAACCACAAAATCCTTTATGTATGAATCATTGTGACGTTTTTTTTCCCCTGATTATCACAAAGCACACCTTGGGATGCCTTACAAGTCTGTCAAAGATTGATCCATACGTTGTGATGGGTAGAGTCAGTTGCTTCAAATAAAGAAAGAGTACTTTCCCAATGTGTTTTTGGTTTTTACATCTCCAAAACTACTAACTATGCCTTTGAGGATAATCTTCTGTTAATTTCTAGTTGGCTAATCTGACTTTAACAAACACTCACTGACCCTTAATACAGTTTTGATGTGGTAATAATTATCAAGGAAATATTCACTTAAACCATTTTACCAAGTAAAAACACAATAGTTTGACGACGCTTGTGTACAGTAAATGTGTACTATAATAACTAAATACTTATAATAACTAAATGTTTCTGTAATGAAAGAACTGGGAGCTTCAGTTTACATTATGGAGCTTTTCTGGTCACATCTGTGAGTGCTTCACGTCAGAGAATGGAAGCTAACACATCTGAATGCTTGTTTTCTCACGCAAACTTAAGTAATGCCAAACAACCAAGCAGACTTTTGTCGTCCCGTTTCATCAACACATCATGGTATTTCCTCAGCAAGTAGAGAAGGCTCAGGTGTTGTTTTATGACCTTGATGTGAACTCCCAGTCACATGAGTAACAAGGTCACTGACAAAGAGCCAAAGGATAGTCAAAGAAAGATCAGGTATTAACACCACATCCAATGCCAGAGATCATACTTAGACCAAGAGAGGAGTATTACAGCCAACATCGAACACATGACCACAGGTTCATGTTTATGTCGTACAATGACACCTTTATCAGCTCAAGTTGCTGAATGAAGACCATGAGATGCAGTTAAAAACTTTGATTTATTAAAAACTGGACATTTGAGCTTAGATTTTCTTTACATCCTAATCAAGCTTTCTGTAGGTTCACCAAATTTAATTTCAGACTTTTTCAGACCTCTTTAACACCACATAGAACTCAATTTATTATCTTTTTAAAGGTCATAGCAGGCAAAGTATGAAAGTATGATGGAAAACCCTTAGGGGCATTATGGTCTATGAAGATTTCTTGCTCTATCCAATTTTCTTCTAAAAGATACTTGCCCATTATTACCAGACATGGGCTTCTTAGCTATTAAAGCTAGGGGCAACAGAGCTCCAGTTTAAGGATTGAACAGCTTGCCGTGTGCACAATCCAAGGTCGCTTCAATTTCACTGTATTTGCTTTCTTAGTGTTTTATGTCTCCCAATAGCCTGCAAATTGAAAAAAAAACAAACATAACTAATTTTAATATGATTAATTCCTATGGCAGGGGAGTTTTAAAAAAAGAAATTTTATGTATAAATCTAATGTAATTTCTATGACTTTTCAAGACCTTCAGAAACCCTGATTGATTTTATTGTAGAACAGTGTCGTACAAGGCACATTAAAACAGATCAAGAATAGATCCTTTGACAAATAGATAACTTCACTTTATTTGAAAAGAAATTCAACTAATTCAACAAATCAATATGATTCCCAGTTCAAATAAACTTTCAAACAACAAAGACTAATGAGTATGTGCTCGAGTGTGATGAATGTTCACACTGAGTAACTTATCATTCTCTCTCTTTTTCTTTCTTACGTGCACTGATAACCTGAAATGTACTCTCCCCATTTCGTTGAATAAATCAGGTACCAGAGTATCAGGTATCATATTTCTGAAGTGTCCTGCTGGCGAAAATAAGGAGAAAGGAGGAGTAGCTTCTGCCATCGATATCTGCCACCAGCTACACTGATATCTCTCATGGCACTTTAGCTGTATTGTCAGCAGAAGGGAAATAAATGATGATCTCCAACAGCAATCTTAATCTACTGGAACAGATGCTGTTGTTTTTATGTCAACCTAAAATATCCCGGTAAAACTTCAAGTTTTAGTCTGTACACACAATAAAAAGTCAAAAGTTATAACCCTTCTGCCCTCTTGACATGAAAACAGCAGAGGTGGGCCGTTTAACAGTGTCATGCTTAATTTAATGTCCCAATATCCAAATACTTTAAACTTGGAGTTCCAGTGATGATGTCGCAGTAAAACGTCCCTCAGAGCTGCTCCTTGGGCCCTCGTTTCAGCCTCTTTTTCATCTCTTGTGCATGCTGCTTATTGCGCTCCCGCTTTTCTAGCCTCTGTTGAATAGTAAGGAAACAAAAACAACACTGATCAAAACCAACTACAAAAAGGGTCAGTAGTCAGAGTTACTGTTGAATCTTATTCACATAGTGCAACAAACAAACAAATGACAGACCTCTTTCTCCAGGCACTTTCGCATAGCGCGGTCCACATCATTACATGTACCAAAGAACCTCAAGACATTGTGCTGATGGGGAACACAAAACAAGATTTATATTCTTTGGTTTTTTTGTATATGAAAGAAGTGCAGCAATACAAGACTGTAGAGAACGACATACCTCAGTGTGGCACTGCCTCAGATGAGATATCAGTTCATTACACTCGTCCGTATGCAGGTGAGGTGACAGGTCAGGGTGCATGCTGAGTTAAGGGGTTACTGTACCACTGCAGCAATACTGAAAAGTCACAACAGAAGAACACTGATTGACAATTACTGTTGACATTACTGCAACAGAGTTTTATTACAGGTCGGCGTATTTAATCTTAATTTATTCATGTAGGCTAGTCTGTACAATGTCAAACATTTAGTCAAAAAGCTGATTACAGATTCCCAGAGCCCAAGGGGACATCTTTAAATCCATTGTGTGATCATGTAAAGAGTCTATAAGTCA
>JAPZDZ010000001.1:16160040-16175627 GCA_029783805.1 Acanthurus tennentii | reverse complement strand
TGATGATGATGATGATGATGATGATGATGATGACGACAAGTCATTGTTCTCTCCCTCAGGCCTCTGGTGTTATGAGCCATTTTCATCCCACCTGCGTAGCTTCTCCTGCCTCACCCAGAGTTTGTCCTTTGGCCCTAATAATGTGGCAAAGTCAATGCACATAAATAAGTTTCATGAATTCAGTGTGAATCATTCATGTGAGGCATTCAGGGAGATGCTGTGCCATGAGATTAAACCTGACTCAGCAGCAGCCAGGGCTGCAGTGCAGGATACAACCTTAAGTTCATCTCTGTGAGCACTGAACCTGAATAATTAATTGGCCAAATGATCTTTGCAACTATGGAAAATGTATTCTTTTGTTTTGAAGTGTATTCTGTCATACGGCTTATCAAGATGGCTTCCTTATTCCTTCAACCATGGCTGTTTCTTCTACCTTTTACCCCTTTATATTCACTAAAAAACCCATCATGTTGTTGCTCCCAAAGCCTCTTGTTAAAGCTAATGTCTTTTAACACATTCTCTAACACAAATACTTACATTCTCTCCCTCAGACAGAGAAAAGAATAACGTGTGACAGGAGTCAGTTTGAATCTTTGTCAAACAGCTCGCCTTCGTGTCTCATCCTCATTTCCTTTTTACCACACATTTCTTTCCCCCTTCTCCCACTAACTCCTCTTGTCTGACTAATTTTACTGTTTTGTTTCACTTTTAGTTCTCAATCTGCATTTTCTTAATTTTCTTAGTTCAGTTTGATGAGTGTGTATCGCTGTATTTACTTAATCTTATACAACAATTAATCACTATGAATGCAATGCAATTACAATGAATGCATTTTCTCATCTTTGGCTGGAAACATGGTAACTTTTTATGAACCAAACCATTTCACATGCGGACAGCCCAAAAAGCATGCATGTGAAACTGCCTCTGATTTACGAAAAACCACAGATGCATGTGCATCTTTAACATGTGGCGAAAAGTTTCACATGTGCGTATTTTACAGTTTTATAAAAGTTCAGAAAGGCGAAAACATCATAAAATATTGATGGACAAGGCATCCCATGATGCAGCAGGAAGTGGAGCACGCTGAAAATACTGCAGATTTAGCTTTTGTACCATTCATATTGAACTATTAAGCCAACCACATTTGTCTATATAGATAGCTCTGCTAGATTATGACAGTATTATGCAAAGTTAGACACATAAACTATCATATTCAGACACATAAAGAGCCCCAAAAACATTATACTACATCAGTATCTGTGGGTAACCTTCCTAACTTTTGTGTTGAGTACTCAGTGGAAATTTCCATCATCTTGAAAATGTTTGTTTATGTGAAAGAAAGATGACTGTCCCAACATTCCTTATTTAGACATGGTAAAGGAACTAAGTTGGAGAGGCTTCTTAGGAAATACTTCTCCGATAAAACAATGGCTGTGTCCCAAAACTGCATTCCACTCACTGGGCAGACAGGCATTCTGGGTGAGTTATGACACAATTACTGTCAGAGAAACAAAGACTTGATCCATGTCCAGTTCCTGTTAACTTTGATAAGGAAAAACTAATATTATGTTGCAATAGTACTTGGAAACGGCACATAATACTGCTATAACCCTTTTGATTTTTGTCTATAACAAAATCAAATGTGAAACCAAAATGAGAATGTTAAAGACGTTCTTAGTAATGACCCTACAAAGTTTTATCTTCTGCAGCTCACCTCAGCTTTACGGAGCTTACCAAGGATCAACTTCTTGCTAAACAACCCACAACCTATGTGTTTTAATTCAGTCTCATTGTTTTTGGCCAAACCAAGCTGCCTTTTTTCAGCAAAAAAACAATGAAAACCAACTGCAGACTATCTGCTCAGCTCCAAATGGCAGACAGGCACAGTTGGAGATTAGATGATGAGCATGGTGGAGCATTTATCAGCTAATGGGCCAGATATGTCCCTCAGGGGTTTGTGGAGACAAAAACAATTAGAACAAAGAGAATATTGGACTTACATTAACCAAGTGGCCAGAAATATAACTGCAGATTAACAATAATATTGTTCTGTAACTGTTGGATTTGTAACTAACCAATTGTTTTCTAACTAGTCCATCATATTAAAGTTGCCTCCAAGTGGCCAAAAAATATCTGCAAGTGCAGGTTTAGAGGAGCAATGATGATAAAAATATGACCAGAAGATTTGTGTGTGTTACTTGATAACTGCAGTGCAACTGAAGAGGACAATGACAAGTTAAATGACAGTCGATAACATCATAGCTGGATCATTTTATACTGGTAAATGCAGTTGTTGTGGATTACAGTGTTTGCATTAAATATTACAGTTTACTGTTTGTTTAAAATAGGTTTTGTCAAATGCTTGCACAAGGCTGCTACAGCCATCACCTCAAACAATGGGCAGGCCGTTCTGTAATGAATGTTATTTCATATGCAGCAAATGTCTGTCATATGACTTTGAAAAACTAAAATGAATTTAAAAGTATCCTGAAAAGTATTAGCTTGGCCAATTGAGCGTGGGACATGAATCCCAAGAGCTGTACGTGCAGCCTCTACACTATAGGGTCTGACTGATTAGTATTCTGCTGATCTCCTTCCAGACCTCCCAGGTCTGCCAGACGTTATGTAATAAAACATCAAAGTTCTGTTTAATATAAGAACAGCCCGAATCACTGCACCAGGGAATATTGCTCTGAATAAAACAAAAGGTACAGCATTACATTTCTTTGCTCATTTAAAATGTTCCTGCCATTCTTTTTCTTTCATTCTCCGCTTTTCTCATTTCGCCCTGTTAGCTGCTCCCAAGTAGTTTTAGATGCATTTCAGTGTCCAATCTGCTTATCATCCCGTACATTTGCTGATGCTCTCCAATCAATTAAATGTTTCTTTCTCCATTCTGTTTATTACCTTCCTCTCTCCTCTCCATCCTTTCCACTGTCCCCCTTCACTCTCTATGCTCTTGCTGTCCTTCTGGGCTGTATCTGGTGTACTAATAACCCAATGAGCATTCAGACCACTGCAGACACAGTAAATTTCTTGCACTGGCACCAGAAAAGAACGCTGGGCCAAAGTCATGGTCATAAATAATCCACTGATCCAGACTGTTACCATCCTTTCTTCAGCACTGCATCATGTCAGTCTGACCTAAGATGGATAAACAGAAAGAGTCACGCTGACAAACAGGTGGAAAGATCAACTTGGGCGGCACTTATGCGAAAGCACACATTAGAATGCACGCACACACGCACCGGGCGACCATGTGCTGAGAGGAGATAATCAGTGGAAAACAAAGCATCATCAGTTCCCAGCTGACAGGTCTGCCACTCTAAAAATGGTCTGTCTGACTGATTAGCAAAATGCAGGTTAGACGCAGTGCTTTTAAGAGGCACCATGGAGGTTGAACTGCATAAGCTGTGTACCAACAGTGGGAGAGTATCTACCTGAGAATAATCTTAAGTTAACAGCAATACATTACTTAATAATATGAATAATATGGATAATATTAATAATAAAAGTTTAAATTACAAAGATAAAGCATATGTGGACAATGGAATTAAAATATCACCTCTATGTGATTGGTTCATATTTAAGATCGACAGTAGTAATATGCTGCTATATGAATGAGAATATATGAATGTGAGATGACAGGATTTGGGATTCTGTCTGCAGAACTTTAACACAAAAGTATTTGGAATGTTGGACAATGATATTAGTTGATATTAAGTTTACATGTATTCAAGGTCATGACTCTGTAAGTTTTTCACACTAAATTTTGATTTTGTTGTTCTTGTAAGGACCTGGCTTTGTTGGCTGTTCCCTCATCTGTATCTAAATGGGCAAAAGCATGAAAAACTGCCACAGAATGACCAAAGGTACACAAAAGTAATTATGTGCTTTCGCATCAAATATAATTGAACAATGTGAACCAGGAGGAAGATGTTACTTAGGTTTTAAGAAACAAGAAAATAAATGGACCTGAGCCAAAAGGTGTGGTTGAAACAGTGCCAAGAATGAAGAAATAGGAAAGAGTGAATGAAATATATAATATGAAATAGTCTTGAAAGTGTGTGTCTGGGTAAGTGGCTGAAGCTGTACCAGTGAGAGAGAGAGGGAGAGACTACTGTCAACAGCAAATAAAGGTCAATCTTAACAGCACTTAATACACAGTGCTAAAAAAGGATGTATTGTGTCCTCACAGTGTGTCTGTAACAGGAGCCAAAGATGCCAGCCTGTCTGTCACTTTGTGTTCCTGTTCGTGTATGCTCAGCAGGAGGACTTAGCACCCCATCTCTCCATCCTCACCATGTAAGCCCCTGAAGGGGTGTCATGGGCACTTGGTAACAGGAAATGATGTCATTGTCTCCCACCCCTGGCATCATTTCCAAATAAAAACCCCGTTTGGTGTTTAGGAGCAGGACCTGGCGCGTGAGTGACTAAGCAAAACGTGACTGCCGTCAGAACAAGTGCTGGGGGGGGGGGATCTTTTTCTGCAGATGGATGCTGAAGATTTGATGTACCAGGCAAGAAGCAGCAGCAGGCATTTCGAGTTTGTATATGCACACCTATCTGTTTGTGTGTGTGTGAGAAAGCTGGGTGTATATTTAGGTCGTCCTCACTCCATGTGTCTGCTTTATGGTAACCTGAATCGTATCATTTTCACCCCAGTGGCTGCATCTCTGCAAGGCCTGTTGCCTTGAGGTGCCGAGCACTCACAACAGGTCTCATAAAATAATTATGCTGCACTCTCACACACACCTCTCTGTGTGTCTGGTTTCTACCCCAAAGCACTCATCATGTCTCTCAGACTCACTCCTAAAGACAGTGGCAGGTCACATGGAGCGAGTGTGTGACTGGATGTGCTGTAGCCTTCCTCTGCCAGTGACCCTTCGCTCAGCTGCTGAAACACACACACGAATACCGGTCCATACACCCATGCACACGTAGGACTGTGCATTTGTACATTTACATATTTCACGATAAATTTTATCATTTTGATTTTGAGCAATTAAATCATCAATCAAAACAATTGAATTTGTGTTTATATAAATAATTTTTTTGTTTTTCTCACATTTAAAACTTTTTGTAAATTCAATTTTTGTTTCATCAATGCTGTTTTTTGTAATAAGCCCTAATACAGCCTTATAATATGCTTGGATTTTGAAGAATTATAGAAATGGAATTGGAGGATTATGATGCTGATTATTTAATTCATTTAATCAATTAACTACTGACTGAGTGTATGAATATATGTTTGTATGCACAGGTATGTATTAAATGCATTAAATGCAAGAGATAATTAGACAGTGTATGGTACAGTGTACGTATCACTTTGTGCATATTTCATAGCTAAAATTACACTGTACTTCTGCATATGCTTCACTGACTGAACATGAGGGTACATGCACCACGTGTATGAGGAAGCGAGTGTGTGATGAACCAAACAGATGAACTTCATGCATGTGTGCACTGAGATTCTCCATATGGTGACTTAAGGTTCAGAACTCACTCTCTGCTGCCCTCTTTTGTGCAAACAAGTTAAAACAATAATATCTTTTTGTATCATGCATGACTTCAGGTGTTACAGAGGAACATCCAGGCTTGAATTCACAAGCACAACGGTGGGACTGTCTTTTGAGAGACAATTCATCATCTTCTTCATCCATGTAAATCCTTGAGTACTGATGACTGACAGCCTTATAATCCTGCATTGCTGCTGATATTACAAAAGCTGCGTTTGTTGTTTAAGACACACACAGACACACAAAACACACACTAACCCCAACCCCTACACGTGCACACATACAGCCAAATCTTTCTAAAATGGTGTAAAATCCTCAGTGCCAGTCAGGTTAATGAATGAGGCTTTGTTGGTACCCCATCTGAAGGCCTGTGTTCTTGCTCACAGCCCTCTAAATGTGTCTCATCTGTCTGGATGCTCCACAGGTTAGCAGATTACAGAGAACAAAAGCCCAGAATATGAGCCCGCTGGCAGCAGAGCTATTGCCCCTGTCTCTGGGGCACAGTCATCAGAAACAGCATCACTGCCTCCATCTGTCTGGAGGAAAGCACCCTCCCTCCCCTCTAACCCTCTCACCCTCTCACTCTCCATCTTTCTCTCTCTGCTGTGTGTGTTAGTCACAATAACCGTCCAGTGCAGCCGGTCACACTCACACTGTCAAAACCTTTATACTCCTTTATACATTAAACTATACGCAAACTCATAATCACACTACATCAAACCATTAACACCAGCAGTGCTAACCTCTCTCTCTCTCTCTCTCTCTCTCTCTCTCTCTCTCTCTCATTTGCTTTCTTCTCCAGTGTTGCCATGGTGACCTTCTACTTCATTGCAGGTGAGACCCTAACCTTCCCAGTCTTGTCTCAGGTGAACAAATATGGTCGTAGCAGCAGATTGACTTCATCAGTGCATCTCTCTTCAATTTCGCACGGCAGTGCAGGGGTTAATACAAACACTGAAGCTGGAAACTCTCAGCTAATTCATCACAGCAGCTGTCAAACACAACTGACACTTCCGTGCCATGAGGAAGAGGTTTTGGCAGGAGATGAGTGGAGGGCTTATGATTTTGGCGGCACTGTGTGAGTGTGTGAGAGAGGATAGAGCAGAACTCTTATGTGTCCTCCACTCTGTGTTGTTTCAGCTGGGCAGCCTCAGGGACAGCAGGGAAAGATCCAGAGGGAAGGATTTGGAGAACACACACACACACAAGGCAGACAGACAAACAGACAAAATGGCAGGCAATGCTTCATTCTTACTGTTACAGGGCAGAGAGAGTGTGTGTGTGTGTGTGTGTGTGTCTGTGCATGCATGTGTGTATTATTACTTGCAGACAAAGGGTCAGACATCCTGATTCTTCTCCTGAATGTTTATGGAAAGCAAAAACATAGCATAGCTCTGTGTGTGTTAAGGCATGTTCACTGTCTGGGGAAAAAATGAGAGATGTTAATGAGTTTTTTGTAAAAATTAGAGTAAGTAAATTACAGGGTTTTTTTTTTTCTGTAGCTGCTCAGATGCCAAACAGAGGGCTTAATGGCTTAATGTATGAATATTTAGAACTGAGTTTAACTGCAGAACACTGTTGACAAAAAACAAATAAAAAGTAAGGGCAAACAAGCCCAACGAATTGTTCTCAGGTAAGTAGAGCAAACTCGATAAGCTCATTTCACAGAACACATTTTGACGTTTCACAGAAGTGACAGCGGGTGTTAATAATAATACTGATGATAGTTGCATTCCATTTAGCTGCTTCACATTCAGGGTCGTCTGTGTTGTGCACGTGGTTTACTGTCACACTTTCATGACTTAGTGGGACACTTGAATAAAATAAAGCCACCATCAGTGTTGTTATTGACACCTTTTTCCTCTATGACAAGTCAAAATGTCTGCCATGATAAAGGACAACCTCACTTCCTGCTTCTGCAGCAGTCTGCATCATGGTCATGCTCCTCTGACTGATGTAGAGCTTGTTTTTGTTATTTATTTGTTAGTGACCATATAAAAACAATATTCTTAAACAACAGTATGAAAAATACAAGGAAAAATTACACAAATAATGTTGTACTTGTTGGTATGATTGTGACTTTTCACAGGGGATTTTTTATAAAGCCATGGAGTTTGTTTCATTCTGCGTTAATATTCAACACATGTGTATTAATTTTCTGGTCAGAGCTTTCTTCCTGAAAACATGTCAAGGAAGAGCTTCATGCAGTTATCTTTTTCTCTAATAGTTTGCATGTTTCAAAATTAAAATGTAGAATTTATGGAGAATGGAAATGGTAATAATCCTTCAGTCAAGCATTATGCAGAAATATACCCTAGTTTTTAAAAATGTCACTTTCATGTAATCCAACAGGACAACCAAAGAATGGAGGCCATTTAAATACTTTTGCATCAAATCATGGTTGTAATTTTGGATAAAATTAGGCACAAGTATAGGTAGTATATTTTAAAATCTGTATTTCATTTTTTTCATTTCACATGATACAGGATCTGCAACACATTCCCACAACATGAATTCAGCAACTTAAAGCTAAAATCACAATTTAACTGATTTATGATTGATCCATCTGATTTCAGTGATTTCAGAGACACATGAAAGGTTTCCATGAGTTTGTATGGTTCCGTGTATGTTTGAAAAAATAGCCAACACCCCCTAAATCAGAAGCAACATTCAGTACATAAAGTACAGTAGCATGTAAATGTGAACTAAGGAAGAGAGGGAGTGTTTTTTTTTCAGCCTCATGGTGGCAGCAGAGTGACATGTTTGGGTTTCTCCTCTCAGAGCAATGAGGGGAGACTTAACAAGGAAATAAATTGTAACCTCATCCTCTGAGCCTTTGAGGAGTCCGTATAAAAAACACCCTTATTGCCCCCCTCCCACCCCCACCCCCCACTCTCTCTCTCTCTCTCTGTTTTAAGGGGGAGGGATTGTAAGGACTGCTCCCTATTAACAAGAGTCTGTGAGAGAGATGTGTTGAAGCGAGGCCAGCTCAGCTCTCAATCTGAAGAATGTGTTGGCATATACAAGGGGCGCCACTCAAATGGAACTTTAATTCATTTACACAAAAACCAGAACAATCATAAAAACAGACCTCACTGCCGCGAGCTAACAGCTAAGGTAATAAAGGCTGCAACATAACTACCTTTAACCTGAGAATTAGCCTTTTATAGCGTTTTTCTTTCAATATCCTTGAATGAGAGGATGGCACGTCCGTCTCTGAGTGTGTGTGTGTGTGTGTGTGTGTGTGTGTGTGTGTGTGTGTATGCCTGTGCGGTTGTGTATGTGTGTCAGATGGTAGAGGTGGGCTGTGAATGAGCCTTTGATGTAGCCTGCCAAGTTTCCCCCGTGGACAGCAGCTGTTATGATAAACATGCTGTCTAGTAGCAACAGATCCTCCCAAGATGGTTCCCCACCCCTCCTCTCCACTCTCCTCTCTCCTACTTTCTCTCTCTTTTCTCCTAATCCTGTGTTTAATGGAAGGGAAATGAAAACAATAGCCCCTGCCAGTCTGCGGGCCAGCAACAGCTTTGCCAACCTGACAGTAAGTCAGAGAGACGGAGACTGTGAGAGAAAGACTGCGATGCACCAAACACAGTCCAGACAGAGGTTTTTTTTTTTTTTTTTTTTAAAGGTGTTTCCACAAGGGGGTTACTTATGGAGATTGATTGTGCATGACCATCTACAGTTTATCATCTATCCAGCCAACCCAGAGAACAAAGAAATGAGGCTTTATGTGTGTCTAAAAATGCTGGATGTGCCGTCGATGGAAACCAACTTTTATCTTTTACATGAGCTGCCTGATGCACGAGCCAACTCTTCACCACAGAGGTCACAAAACTCAGTGGAAACGATTAAAATTCCATCAGCTGATCTATTTCTGTAATTTTCCAGTCTAAAATACATTTTTCTTTCTGGCTCACTCAGACCTGTGACCACTATGACAAAAAGAGAAATACTATATTCTGATTTTTAAAAAAAAAGATTGGAAAACCGGTGCTGGAATTTCACTCACACCAAACAAGGAAGGATTTCTCCTCAAAAAAGTTTTGGATCCCATCATTTAGCTTGTAAATGGTAAAGGCATTAACTATTACAGTAACTGGGCAAAACTAAAAAATAATTTATTTACAGTGTACATATTTCAAAATATTTAAGTCTATTTTTACAGACTTCTGCCTAAATTGTCAAAGGTCTATTGGAATATAGCAAATCAATTATTTGACTCATAAATTAATCTATAAGTGATTCATGCAATGAAAAATGTTAAAAATAAATGCAGATATTAAATAATGACATAAATTTAATTTTACTTTTGTATTAATTTTACTCGTTATTTACCTTTCCATTTAATTTTCCATGTAGACTTTCCATTCAAATGTTCTCTCAACACATGGGGAATCGCTTTCGAATATGTTTTTGTAACAAAGAGCAGCCTGTAAGGTAAGAAGGACGCATCCCTTCCAGATGATGTGAGCTTTTTATTTTTAAACAAATTCTATTTTTGCAGTTGCTCTTTTAAATTAAGAGCACCAATCTGTCTTTTGTCATCCAGAACCAGATAAGAAATGATTTCTGCTCTAAAGGAGGAATTTTTGTACGTTAAATTATTTGTCATCCCACATTTCGATGGCTTTCCAGACCATTTAAGTACTGTGGAAAAAGGCTTGTCAATTTATTCATCTGTCTATTACTTAAAATGAATATTCCAAATAGTGTCTGTGTTAAAATCTACAATAGAGACCATACAGAACCAAAAGAATATTATGGTTATTGTTAAAAAAAAAAAAAAAGCATTGCTGAAGAATTTCAAGGGTTCATTTTCACCTCCAGTGTATTCAGATAATGACATGTACAAGTGGTCACAGTACACCTCCATGAGGAATGCAAAGAAATTAGTCAACACAGTTTTTTTTAAATTCTCAGCCGCACAGATTTACTCATCAAAGAGCTGTCAGGTCTCGTAAAATGATGTTATTCAGCTTTTGGTTTCCGTGATCCTTGGTTCTCCTCAGTCATGCCCACATTGTTGAGCGATGGTGGAGGAAGGGTTAGTGGACACACATACACACACTTGCACTTTGGTCACGACAGGCCCAGACCACAGGCACCCATGTGGAACGAGTCAATGAACAGAGCCTTCTTCCTGCACTGGGCTGTTCTGTGAGTAAACCAACTCGCACAAACTTTGTGTGTCAATTCCCTTTACTTACTCATTTTGTTACATGCACATTTTTCACCTCTACCACTATTGAAAAGCCGCTCAAACCACTGAGTGTGTCACAATAGGTTGTTTTGGTCCTGTTTTGCGTGCTGACCGTCTTACCTAGAAGGTTTTGTTTGTTTGCTCTGTGACCCCGCAGTGAACTTTTTCAAGCTGGCCTGATGCCCAGTGAGGGACGTGCAGCCCATTTGGCCCTTCAGTACCTGTCCGACACACTGATAGGGTTACCGAGTGTAAACAGGTACTTCCCCATCTATTCCGGAGGCCTGAGAGAGTAAGCGTGTGCAAGAGAAGCACAAAGATCCTCTTACATTTTCCACTGGATGCACAAGGCCAAGGCACCCTGTGTGCACTTAAATGCATGCATACATGTGTGTGTTACTGCATGCGTGTTTGTGTCTGTGCAAAAACACTTGGAGATTTGAGGTTTTGGACAGGAAGTTGAAGAAGACTCCCCACTCAGAGCATTGAGCTGATCCAGAACAAACACTTCTCAGCCTCAAACAAGAATTATGTTTGATAGAATTTGTGTGTTTAAGTATGTTTGAGGTGTAATTGCGATGGTTCATTCATTTAAGACTTATCTTTTCCCCTGCGAAGCTGTCCCGTGCAAGCCAAATGTATCTCTGAGAGATATCATGTTGCATGCTCACCCCGTCTCTCTCTCCTCTGCCCGATACCCCTCAACCACACTCTAATGCACACACAACACTGAATCCCCCCAGGCTTCAGTCAGCGAGCCAATCCATCATGAGAAGTTTGTGCTGATGAAAAGAATGGGAAAAAAAGAGCAGTATGTCGAAGAAAGAGAGGGACAGACGCAGGGTTAGAGAGAAGGAAGGGGAGAAGATGTAGAGCCCCGATCATGGTGATGGATGAGGGAGAGGATGCTGGTTGATGGCTGCTCTACCCTTTGAATCCTACGTGAAAGAGAACTCAAGCAAGGAAAACATACACATGCGATGGCTGGTATGTAGGGATATTGGAAACCTGGAGAGAAGTGGAGGGTGAAGGGTGAGGTGTGAGTGAACATGGGCGAAATGTGGAATCTGTTGCACATTGGATTTTTTTAATTCTTTCCAATTACTAAGTCCTGCCTTGGTAAGGAGCCATGTGCGTGAGAACTGCTGCATAGTGATAACTCACTATGTCGGTTTTCTGCAGTAAAAACATCAGACAAAAGGCTGGATGATTTATACTGGTCAGAAATCAGTAAAACTCAGACAGGGAGAAACCACAGTACTGTCATGATCCGAGTCCAACAATGGAAGAATGGATAAATGCAGACGCTGGACTGCTTGGAAATACAACAATGTATGACAGGCCTTACCACAACTAGAATATTATGTTACCAGAGGATGAATATTGGAGAATTGGCATAGGAAAATAGCCTATTACCCAGTCTATGTGTGCATGTATTTAAATGCTGTATAAGGGGCTGAATATGGGCACTAATGCTAATAACAGCAATTGCATCTCTAAACAAATAAAGACACAAAACAAAGAATCTGACATGTTTATTACTATTATCAGCTCAGGACTCCTGGAACATCATGGAAGGCTGAATCTGACTGGAAGGTAATAAAAGTTGGAGAAAGAGGGCAAAGGGTGGAGAGAAGTGAGAGAGGAGATGGAGCCAAAGAAGTTTAAAGGAGTGGAAAAAAGAGGGAGAGAGAGAAAAAGAGAGGAGAGATTTCCAGTGCAGGGCTGTGTGGCTGGCTGTGTGCTCCTGTTCTGCTCGGCGGCCGTGGTTGGCTAAATAAACAATCCTAATTGGCTGTGGAGCCCCACTAGTCTGGGGTTTCACTTGCTTTCATCCTCGGGAAGCTGCCGGGAAGCTGTGGGAGAGCTGAGGTGAGGCATCATGATAAACACACATGTAACCAACCACACACATACACAGAGGAACCCAGACACACATGCACACATGCACACACACACACACACACACACACACAGGGAAATGTGATTAAATGCATAGAGGCTGCTTTATGATTGTATTCTCCCTCTGTCGTCAGGTAAATGGGGATACATGAAAGTTTGTAAATGAGCAGCAGCTTCCTCGGCCTGCAGTTTAGCTAAGGGAAGAGTTATTTTGTCACCTGCTTGGCACATCTGGGCATGAGCAATGTAATATACACACATACATTAAAACACACACTGAAACATAAGCACAATCTCACATATAATTCATAACACATAAATACATCCCAACATAGACAAACACAAGAGTAAATTCCTGGACAGTCAGAGCCCAAATGATTCAGTTACACTAAATGAATTATAACAGCGGCTCTGGAACACAAACAAACCAGCAGAATTGATCCATCATGGATCATTTGAATCCATCTGCTTATGTTTGGTAAAGAAACTGATGATTTCTTTTGTAACTGCATGAGCACAGCGAAGAGCAGTCCAAAAAAACAGAACATCTTATCCAAACGAGAACTGTCAGCTTGACTATCAGATTGAACAATCATACCTGCTTCTATCTGCTGATGTATAATAACAAGAGAGGTGAACCATGGTGTGGGAAGGTGGTTAATATGAGAATAATATAATTAGTAAAATGGATATATGGATTTGGCGAAGCTATCATGGAAATTCAAGATCAAACCCGCCACGATGCTCTAATTTGCTCTTATCTTTCTGAATATAGTTTTTATTCAATAAAAGCGAGGAATGACATTTCTTACTTTGTTTCTCTGCTGCTTTCTCAGATAACACAATTGAAATTTCAGTGTGATTGAATTGTGTTATCAGAGAAAAAGAAAGAAGAACAAAGAGCAGCTCTTTCAATCTCAAGCATAATTCTGGTCCATAGCACAGCATTGGGAACTGTGAATGCAGTCGACATGGAGGAGAACAGCAGAATAGAGAGAAGGAGAGGAAGATAGGAGAGGAAGACACTTGATCTCAGGAGATGCATACTACGGTCACTTGATATCTCCACTTTGAGCTCACTGTTTTATGAATGAACATATTTTTGAATGGTGGAAGTGGCTGGTTAGAAATTTAGAGCAGTAACATGTTATTCTTGACCAAATGTCTGTCATGTTGTGTATTCCTATATTTAGGTGATGCACTTTGCAGCAGCAACAAAGACTTGTGTAAAAAAAAAAACCCTTAAATTAGTTAAGAAACAAGAGTCTACACTTTGAGCTAAATGCATGCCAGCGTGTTCACAAAGACAATGCAAAAATTTAAATGTTAAAATATCTACCATCTTAAAACTCTCACGTTAGCATGTTAGCATGCTAATGATTGCTGAAATTCAATTAAACACATTATAAAAGCTGATATGCATATCGTGTGGTTTTGCAGGTATTCCACCCAATGACAGTTATTGGGACATGTCACTTAAAATCACAGATTTCTTCATTGTGGTGAAGGAGGGAAGTCTGGGGATTCCCAGAGTCCTTTGGATTCATTATGTGGGAACCAGGAATATTTGTCCAAAAATTGGTTCTAGTCCATCCAGTAATTGCTGGAATATTTCATCGGATAAATGTAAACTTTGACCTGCTGGTGGCGCAAGATGTCAGTAGGGGTCGTTAGCGTTCATTGTCACGGCACAATGAATGTCTGGGCAGAATTTCTTGGCAATTCCCCTCGCAGCGGTTAAGACAATTCAGTCTGGACCAGTGTATTCAGCTGACCGTCAGCTGATAATGCCATTTCTAGAGCCACACCACAAGAAATACAAAGTGAAACACCAGATCTTTGAAGGATCACTGGATATTTTTTAAACTGAAAGAAAGTCGTTTTTGAGGCTTCCCACATTAATAAGAAATACTATTATATATGGTGGCTGCAGCACATAATTCAATGTGTGTATATTTAAAAAAAATTAAATCTCTTTTATCATTACCACATTTATAAACTGTTTTAAAAGATCCAGCAAATAAGACACAATTGTTTCCTTGCTGTCTTCCAAGACGTCCTCTGGAAATTCAGAGTTCACGGTGGTTTAAAGGCTCTGGAAACAGGGACCACGCTGTGACTCAAATGTGAAAGGGCTGAATGTAAAGATGGCTGCGACCCAAACGTAGCAGCCCAGCCTGCCTCCATCCTTCCTCCTGTCAGAACTTTTCCCCTTCTTTTGACTGCTGGCTCGCACTCAGCATTCACACTGTTCCTCGCGTGACCAACACACCCCAGGAATCCAGACAAGCCATGAGAGGAGATTCTGTGTGTGTATGTGTGTGTGTGTGTGTGTGTGTGTGCCTGTGTGTGTGTGTGTGTGTGCAGAGAATTAAAGACTCCTTATGCAAGTTTTGTGTATGTCAGGCACCTCATGTATCAGACAGCACCTCTGTTCACTGCAGCAAAATGAACAAGGAGACAAGAGGCAGCTAAATGCTGCACTAATAAACACACTTTAACGCGCACATAGACACACACATTACATGGGTTAAAGAGCACAACCTGAGAGGAAAATGCTGACTGTTGACAGCTGTGAATCCATGTGCTTAACTCTGTTTGCTATGGGTTGAGAATAAAGGCCTGTGCTCCTCTCTGGGGCAAAGGACAAGTCATCTAGCAGCTAATACCAAAAGAAGTGCACGCGAGCACACCCACTCATAAAGACATACAGAGGCACACACATGCACACACGCATGCAAAGAAAGGAAGGTGAGAAAGATGGAGAGAGAGCTAGAGCGAGGTGGGGTGGATATTGAGTGCTGAATAGACTGGGAGGCAGGGTCTTTGACAAGAACAGGATTATTTGATAGGGATGAGGGTGGGCGGTAATCACTTTTTCCAGGGACCTCTCCGAAGATGTCATGTCATCAGCATTTCCCTAGCAGCTCGCTTGCTGTGAGAGAGAGAGAGAGAGAGAGAGA
>JAPZDZ010000001.1:16106983-16117053 GCA_029783805.1 Acanthurus tennentii | reverse complement strand
GTGTGTGTGTGTGCATGTGCATGCTTATGTATTGTCAAATCCCCACAGGGCTGATGTTCTCATGTGTTTACTCCTAGCGTAGAAACTGAACACCGGGCTGTAATCAGAGCTGCAGTGAGAGGATCACAACAACAGTGTTCCCTCATTATGGCTCCAGCAGATCACCTTTACCTCCTGTGTGAGTGATTATGGATCCCCTCGGTAGCCTTACTGGCAAGCAGTGGTGCGTGTGGGTGCAGGCAAAGCGATCTGTACATCCGTGTGTGCGCATGCTAACATGTGTGTTCTTTAAAGAGCTTTGTTTATCTATTTTTTTTGCTTAAAAGCGACAGTGTGGCTATGAACAGCTTGGTGACTGACATTCTTTCAAAGCACACAGAAGCTTCTCATTAGACTTGAACCTGGACCAGCACATGTCGCCATACAAAAACAAGTCTGTAGTTCTCATGGCATTGCTGAGGCTCTATGATGTGAGCACATTCAAATTTATGCATGCAGTTTTGTAAATGAAAAAAGTAGCGCTTATAAAGCTGTCTAGGCCCCAAGATACACAGATAGAAAGAAAAAGAGAAAAAAGAGATAAAAAGAGATAAAAGAAATGTAATCTACTGAAAGTTTGCACATAGTTAACAATTAAACTAAGCTCTTGTATATCACATGGCTGTGGCTCAGGAGGCAAAGAGGGTCATTTACCTATCAGAAAGTTGGTTGTTCAATCCACACGACTCCACCAGTCTGCATGTCAAAGTGCCCATGGGTAATATACTAAACCCCAAACTTGCTCTTAATGGCTTTTCCATCAGTGTGCCTGCAGGTTTTTGTCACTTCTAATGAGCTGGTGGCACCTCCATGGTAGCCTCCGCCGTCAGTGTATGAATGAGGGTGTGAATGGGTAAATGCTGTCTCGTGTTGAGAGGCACTTTGAATGGTCATAAGACTTGAATGGCTTACAGTAATTATGGTATAAGTATTGCTATAGTAACAAGACTACAACAGCAACATCAGTTTTCTGAGGCTTTACTTAGTATGCTGATTTAAAGGTGATAATGTTTACAACATTCATCATTTATATTATTTATGATGTGCTAATGGAAACATTTAAACCACAAATGCTAACCTTACTGTTTGTCTGGTGTCACATGAGACGAAGTGTCACAGGATCACCGAAGTCATGAGAGTGCAGAGTCCGGGAACCATTAATGACTCTTTAAAAGTTTGTGCCAATCCGTTGAGTAGATTTTGACATATTTCAATTTGAGACTTTCAAATTTGACCTCTGCTGGTGCCATAGGAAATATCAAAGAATCACCAGAGTCATTAGGATTCATTCCGAAGGGGACTTGAATATGTGTACAAATTGTCCATCCAGTATTTATAGAGATATTTCAGTCTGGACTAAAATTGCTAGACCAACCGTCAAACTGGCATTGCTTTCCCATCAGCCCTGCTGCTGTAATGGGAAATAACAACAAGCTCCAGATATGTTAGGTAATAACTAAAATTTCCAGCTGACTTGCATGTAATCCATTTGTGTATTAATATAGTATTATAATAAGTATTGAAAGAACCCCAGCAGCTGGAAGCTATGCTTAATTTGCATGCTTGCACAATATTTAAATAGAAGCCTTTGAGTCCTGTTTGAAGTGCATTTTTCCTCAAACTGCTGCTGCTGTTCTCAGAGGCAACTGATTACTCAGGAACTCCAGTTAGGTACACATCAGTTTCATCTGCTCCCAACTGATTCCCATTATTGAATTAGGATAACTTGGCCCTCCTCTTTCCTTCCCTCTCTGTTTTCTCGTTCCCTTGCTTTTTATATTATTGCATTATCTCCGCCTCCCCAACCCCCCTCCCCTCCCTGGTCCATGTGGCCCAGTAATGAGACAGTGACAGATTACGCCAAACAATACTCTCTCTATCTCCCCCATCTCCCCTCCACTCACACTGAGATAAAGGCCTGCAATGAACTTCAATTTGTAAGTGCGGTGTGTAGATGTGCAAGTAATGTATGAAGCGTGTAAGCTTGTAAGCTCAGGTGACGAGGCTGTGATATGGTTCATGTGGTGCAGATTCTGTTTCTAATCCCATGTCAGACATTTAGTGCCAATTTGTAAGAGAGCTGCTAGGCAGACTAAAACCAGAATTAAACATCAGTAAGGAGCAACATCAGAGGGTAACTGGGGACATGAGATGCCATCACATCATTTTTGCACAGTAATGATGCTATACTTTAGTGCCGTAATCATTCTGAGCTGTTGAAACATGGATTTCATTAGATTGTAAACATATTAAGAACACCTTTCAATTTAACTTAGTCAGACAATGTCCATTTTTGTTGTGTTATTGGCCCGTCTCTTCAGTTACAAAGCCATCTGTTGATGCTGTGGGGATGCTATTTAACATGTTTATTGTTTGGGCTCAAGCTCAAGTCATTATGTATGATCAGACAGTCTGCTGTTGTTAGAATAGGTAGCAAAAATATCCTAGTATTTTACCAGACTACAGTCCTTTACCTAGGTAGAAGTAGCAATACCACAATAAATACTCCTTTACACATAAAATTCCTGCACTTCAGGCGCTACTTAAGTAAGTGTATTAAAGCAACATCTAGATGTACATAAATTTAAAAAAATAAAAGTACTCCTGCATCAAAATGCCTCCTTTCAGTTCAGTTCAGTTCAGTTCAGGTCAGTTCAGTTCAGTTCAGTTTATACTTTATTAAGGCCGCAGCTCCTGGGGACCCACAGCACAATAAAAGAAACAAAAGGAATAAATAAACAATGTCTAAAAAAGAAAGACAGCAACAAACACAAAAGGCAAATGCATTCTACAATGATCAGACATTTGCACTGAAGCTGAAACGTCTCAGCTTTCACATCATGGACAGGAGCCTGACTGAACCAAGTCCAAGGATGTTTTCACTGTTTTACCATTACATGTCATTTTATTGATTTTGTATCATGGATGTATTTAATAGCAAGTGTTACTTGATTGTTGTAGTTGGTTGAGACCTCAGCCTTCTGGTGATAATGCACTGTGGTTATATCACCAATTATGCATAGTATTTTTTAACTTCATTATATGCTCTTGTTTGTAAAATCTATATCGAATTAACTCATAACTATAGTTGGCATATAAATGTGGTTGAGAAAGAAATTCGACTCTTTTCTCAGACTGACTCAGAAGGTACAGCATGTCATCCACATGTGGATGTGTCCTTGAGCAGAACTCTGAACTCTGAATTGTTTCCCATGGTTAGATCAGTGCCTTGCATGGTAAGGCATGCGAGGCCGTCAGTATGTGAATTGGAGGCAAATTGTAAAGCACTCAAAATAAAAAGCGCTATATAAAGGCAGCAATTTGCCATTTACTAAAAATCTGAAAAATGCTCAAGTGACATACAGCTACCTCAAACTTGTACTTCAGTGCAAAAAGTGTGCAGTTTTTTAATTTTTTAAATTTTTCCTTCCACCTACGGCTGTGATGCACCACATTATCTTTTCAACTGAAGAAGAAAACATAATCCTAAATTGCAATAGAAAAACAGGACTCAACCTTGAACTGTATCCATTCATTATAAAATATAAAGAGTTTTCACTTTCATAGTTACCAGGATAAAGTCTTTGCATTTTTCATACACACAAAGCAGCATGAACACTTGCCTTCACTAAGATGTTAGATGGCCATGAAGGAAGTAAGGAGGAAAACATTTATACCTCAAATTGGCGAATGAACATAACAAGGTGTTGATATACTGTTTAACTTTAACTTTAGAACATTCCCAGTACCTAAACACACCAACTTTTTCTTCTGTTTTGTCCCTTTTTATGCGTCTTTATACAAATGATCTATTTCAGCGGTCCTTTATGCATATCTGTCGTCCTTTAAATGGTAACCAGTGTTGGAGTGTTTATGCACAGTATGTGTGAGCATGTGTTGGACTGTGTGTTTGAGAAGAGCTTCAGTAATCCTGTTGACAGAGATGCAGCTTTGCTTTAGCTCAGCAGCAGCTGTCTCGTTTGGAGCAGAGGGGGTCCAGCTCTCTTTAGGTGTGGGAGGGTTGTCTTTATGCTGCCTCCACTCTCGTTGACCTATGTCATAATCATTAATGATTTTTTTTTTTTATATTTTACCCTCCCTTCTGCGTTCCACATTTTCTTCATCTTTGTGTTGTTTTATTACCTGTTCATGACAGTTAGTCACCTCGTTTGTTTGTTCCAAGTGTTAAATACGTGTTTAACTTCACGCACGCACATTCTGTCTACCCTCCCACCCCTGGTTCTGGTCTTGCAATGGTCTGCTCCGCCCCTGGCTCAGTGCTGTCTCTCTGTCTCAGAGCACACATTCATTATCTAATCTTGTTCTATGTTTAATTTACAGCCTTGGCTGCTGCTGCCATATGCTCCTTTTGTCTCTGCCTAAAACACTCTCTGACACACACACACACACATACACACACACTCACACAGCTCTGTGTAGTTTAGCCTCAACCATCAGCATCAGGAAAAAAGTAAAACAAAAACAAACATGCCAAAGAAAGCTTGCATCCAACCCCTTTAGCAACACTTCTCAACCCTCCCTTAAGCTTGTGTTGACACAGACAGAGGTGTGTTTGTCTGATTATGTCCCGGTGCGTGTGTGGCGTCTGCTGTCTGGGCGTTCACGCAGGGTTGCTTTGAGGAGACTGACTGACCGGTTTGAGGTAAGAGACTTTTATACTGGCCGGTATTCTTCACTTTTCAATTATTTTTCCATCATCACTCCATCCTCTGACCTCAATTGCTCCTTTTATGCCTTCTCTGTATGTGTGTGCTTCATTGCCTACATCATATGGAAGGCGTGGTGCGTTTGCATCAAGGGCATACCTGTTGCTTTGGGTTTCACTTTTTGTTCCTTCCTTCTTTTCACTATTTTGTGCTGCAGCAGTCTAACTCTGACATTCGGGGTTTATGCTGCAGAGCAGGGATTGCAGACTGTGTGCTCATCCAGGGGCAGCTAATGTAGTGTCACTGTAAAATATAAATGGGCCGAGAGCAGTCGTGCTGTAGATGAGCACTCCCAGGCCTTTTTACACAGTGCCGCTGTGTGAAGAGCCCCTATCCTTATTCATTTTCATGGCTCTACAGTCCTGCTATTGACTTAAAGTGCAGCGATGCAACCACCTACTCCGGTGCATTTGGGAAATATAATGAGCTACAGCGACAGGAATTTAAATACAGTGGAGTGGTGAGGGCAGAGATGAGAGAGGGAAACACAAGTGGAGCAAGAGAGTGTGTTTCCTGTTTGCTTTGCTCAGGATGAAAGTGAATTGCTGCGTTTTTCTCTGCTCACTTTATCCCAGCCGCTGCCATTTTTTCCCCTCTCTCTCTCTCTCTCTCTCTCTCTCTCTCTCTCCACAGACCTCCCTCTTTCACAAGCTTCTTTCCTTGCACTCCTGGCCAGTAACACATGTTTTGAAATGACGTATTCGCACAGTGAGACACTTTCAGCAAGGTTGTGTATGTGAGAGAGACACACACAGAAAGAGAGTTTGTGGTTAGCAGGGCTTTCTCTTTGGCTCCAGAGGCCCTGGCCAAGTCAGCGGTGAGGTTTGGCTCACTTCTTGCAACACTGCAAACACAGGCTTGCACACACAGTCTCTCTTTCTTTGTCCCTTATACCTCTCTCTCTCTCTCTCTCTCTCTTTCAGACTGAAACATCCATTTAAGTGCTCTTTTTATTTGACACACAGTGCACCCATCCTCTTTGCAGTCCTGACCCCCAAAAGTAGACCCTAAGTTATTCCACAGGTTCTCTCGTTACATTAAACCTCTACAGAACCAAACTCTCGTTCTTTCTCTCTTTTTCTTTCTTCCCCAGTGAGTTCCTTCCAGTGTATAATGAGACAAAGAGCCATTGATTTAGCAGGGAGTACAAGGAGTCAGGCGTGATCGATCTTGTTAAGCCCATGGACACACTCTCACAAGGACTGGAAGAGAGGGAATGTGAAATGGTTGCAGGGAAGAGAGCGAGAGGGAGCCAGAGAGATGGAGTAAGAGAGAAAACAGAGGTTGGGAGGTGTGATCAAGAGATATAGCCTCCTAATGTGGTCACAGGAGCTATGCTTGGTTGCTATTAATGTGGCCTTAAAATACATCACACACCCCAGCAGATCCAGATGGGGATCACTACAAGGTGTGCTGCAAAGGAGGTGTGGGGGGGGATTGTAAAGATGGTGGTAGTGCAGTGATGTATGACATCTTGTAGAGTTTGCTAGTGTGTGTATGTATGTGTGTGTGTGTCTGTGTGTGTGGTGGTGCATTTTATGGTTAGGCTAAGGTCTGCCCCTTGGGGCCTGCCTGTAAGCCAGCTGTATGCATGTTAGTGTGTGTAAGTGTGCAGCACATGTGTTTGTCTGCTGACTCCCCAGCTGCCCACACTACCATTTTGAGGAAGGAGCTAACAGCCACTAGTCTGGAGTATTGACTAACAAAGAGAGCAGAGCACTGGGTGTTAAGCACATCCCGAGCGGACAGGACATAGTTTAAACTCTGGTTTTAGGATCTAAAATATATTCAGCTAAACATGCTGAAACTATCTGAGCCCAGCGTGCCTCAGTGTGTCCATAGCAGGCATCCAGGCTAACAACAACAAAAGAGGCTGCTCTGATGGAGGCTTGTTGCTTGAGGTACAGGTGAGACAGGAAATACATTTCTGAGAGGCCGGTTTGATAAACAGATTCTGGTTTGAAGGCTTTCAGAATAAAGGTAGACAACATTTACAAATAAGTTTTAACAAAGGCATGTATTTTCTCTGTAGTTGCAACACTTACAAACTAAGCATTAGACGTACATTTTTTATTCTATAAGCCAGGACTTCGTGCTTGCTTGCACATGAGTAGCCTTCACTGAGTCCTGCCAGATAACATTATGTTGTATTATATTGCATTGCATTGTGTGAGAAGTGAACCCCTCTGTACTGATGACCCCGCTGCATTGCTCAACACAGCTCATTTAAGTAAATAAGAGGGTTGCATTATGTCAGGCAGGGCTTAATGTGGCCTTACAGTCTACTTCATACTACGCAAGAATTCATACCATTTGTTTCTGGTACGTCAATATTGTGACATATCGTGGCTGTAATATACAAGGTGTTAGAAAGGAGGATGGATGGTGTGAATGCCACGGCTGAACAGGAGAACCTTCATTAGACAAAACCCCCCGGCAGTTCTTGTAAAGCCTTTCAATAGCCAGCTCCAGAGAGTCTTGGTACCCAAACTAAGGACTGGGCCCTCACCAAAGGGTCATGGGAATAATCTGGGGGTTTGTGCATTGACTTTTTTTATAAACTTAGCCTTTTTTGCTTGAGAAGTTCTTTAATGGAAATGCGAACAATTTATAGATGTATAAAACATTTCAAAGGGCCCCCACTCTGTAGTTTAGGATCGCAAGTAAAAGAAAATGTGAATCACTAATCTAGAAAGATGTAGCACTGGGCAGCTGGTAGTTATGGATGTCACTATTTCAATGTAAATCAGGGTATTACTGGAAAAAAGCAAATCAACTTTCCCTGACTAAAATAAAAATAGTAGTTAAACCAAATTTGAGAACAGTATCTGCCTGTCTCTCTTTCCCTTTCTTTTCTTCTCCTTTCTCTTTTTGTTCCTTTCTTTAAGATTTTCCCCTCACTTTGTCTCGATCAGTCTCCCTCTCTCAGGCTCTGTTGCCATTCATAGTGCCGCCTGTCATCCAGTGACAGCAAGAGCGCGAATCATTGGAGAGCGGAGCCTTTAAAGGAAGCCGCTTTTTTATGAGCAGACATAAAAACACATGAAGCCGGCGCCGTTTAAAAAGACATCACACTTCCCAAGACAGCCTGCAGAGAAACAGAAAGAAAGGAGGGTTATGGGTGGTGGAGGTGGAGATGGTGGGGGGGTGGCTGAGGATGCAACAGCATACCACACAGAGAGTCAAAACGAAACAAAGCACCTCACCCTTTCCAGTCTACTTTCTTTCCTTTGTAGCTCTACTTTGCTTCCCATGTATATAAGCAGAAAAGAATCTGCTGTTATTCTTAATCAAGACTCTAATTTCACACAGTTTCGTACAGTTTGTGTCCCTATTTACACTGCTGTTGCTTTTTTATGTAACGGGACACTGCAGAGGATTTTAGTTTCAACATTCTCCTCAGTTAATGCTCAAATCTGTGGAGATTTAGTGTTGTGGAGCGTTTTCTCTGAGTCATCTTCCCTGACTCTTTCACCCCATTGCTAAGTATCTAAAGACGGAACCAAAAAAAAAAAGACACAAAAACACAGGGACATATGTTATGAGGTCAGATGATTACAGCAGTGTTAGTGAAATGTGTTTTCTCCCTATTGTGGCTTGGCTCTGCACTCCAGAAGTGGTTTCGAGTTGGTGATTAGCTGTAGCACGATGCACCTCCATGGAGCAGAAGCTGGCAGGCAGTGAGGCCCATGGAGACAGAGTTCTGCCCAGGCCAGAGCCATCCGACAGGCCTGGGGTTTGGAAGCCAGCCCCTTCTCACCATAGAGAACTTCCCCACTTACTGGTGCACAGCTGGGCCCCAGGATCACTGGCACTGCAGCCAATGTGTGTGTATGTGTGTGTGTGTGTGCTTAAAATTATCTCCATACCGTCTATGAGACTCACAAATATCCCTGTTGATAAGATGGACTGTGAGATTAGATAAGGCCTCTCTTTCTGAGGGCTAATATTCACCGCATATATCAAACTTCCAAAACTAATCTTCAGAGTGGGGAAGAAGTGATGACATGAATATGAACCGAAGCTTCTTCCTCTTCCTGATGCATTGACGTAAATGGGTCTCATATGTATGAAATAAGCTGAAAGGGTATCAGCTTGAGAAACTGATATCGTGTTTCTTATTCCATGCATCTTTCTCCTACATTACCCACAATGCAGCTTGATCACCAACAGCTTGGTTGAAGATTTCGGTCTGCTGTACTAGAAAAGCTTATGTAGCCTCGAGCCCCTTGCCTCAAGCAGAGATGCAGAATGGAAATCTGGTTAGCTTCAAATGCTGAACACCACTGATTTTTTTTTTCCTTTTTAAACTTGTAGTCTTCAGCCCAAAAACCTGAGGGACATCACTTGACGCAGTTAATTAGGCATTGCACAGCTCACCTCTGGAGGCACTAAATGCTTTATTTCACATGTGCTGTAGCGCTGCCCAAAACCTATAAACAGAGTCGTGTGTAAAAGCAATCTTTCAGAGCTTTCTTAGACGGATGAAGGATGATAAAATCTGAACTATCAAACCTTTATGATTTGAATTTTTTCCATTTTTGGCCTTGAGAGTGTTGTGCCTCTTGTTGGTAACATTAACCACTTTTGGTAAGCTGCACTTGTCCCAAATGCTTTTTGAGGGCAGGGTCTTGATTTAGTTTAAACTGAAGCTTTCCTGCCACATTCATATATGCACAAACATGGATGCACCAGTGCACACTTACTGTTCACAACAACACAAACTCATGAAGAAATCTAACATTTCTCTTGATTTATGCTCAAGACCAGCAGATGTTGTGACTAATTGCCCTAAACCAAGAACCCCCAAATTTAAATTTCATTTCAATAACTGACAGCCAGATGATAATATATTGTACTGTATGTATTATGCATAGAAACTATTAAACTGTGATCATGTGATATCACCTGCTGTCTTTTGGTTGTTAAGATCGCGATTGACGGCCAGACATGGTGATGAATGTTTAAGCATTAAACATGCATGAATGCAGAGTATGTGTGCAAACACACACAAAAACACGCACACACACACACACAAACACACACACACACATACACTTTGTGATAAATCCATCATGGCCTCTGTGTCCCATTCTGCCAGCTGCTCACTGCACTGCTACTACGTCTGTCTTGTTGCTAGGATACATACACACTCAGGGAGTAGCTCACCCCTTGTCATACACATTCTGTTTGTGCCCATACGTTGCCAAGGTGCCTCTAAACAGTGCACACACACACACACACACACACACACATGCACTCACACAAAAATTTATGTTGCCCCTCATACCGTTCAGTGAATCA
>JAPZDZ010000001.1:16080374-16099948 GCA_029783805.1 Acanthurus tennentii | reverse complement strand
AGAGTAGCCAGGCTCTTTTTAACTTGGTCTCCGTGGAAGAGAGATGTCAGTCTGTGTCAGTTCGCTCCACTTACCAGCCTGTAGCAAGAGAAACAGATCTCTCCCTCCCTCTCTCTCACACTTTTTTGCTTTTTTCTCTTTCGCTCCCTACCACACTATTTCCATCTTCTTTCTTTTCTCATATCTTTTGGTGATAGCTTTTCTGCCTCAGTTGAGAGAGGCAGCAACACTCCACAGCTCAGGGGAGAACAGCAAGACTAAGTAAAAGACCAAGCAGTGAACCAGTTATTTCTAAAAGGCAGGCAATGTAAAGCGCAGGCCTTCTCCTGATCACACCCCGGGTGAGTGAGAAGGGGGCTGCTCCAAATGCTGTAGAGTAAGGCCCCCGAAGGCAGGGCACGCTGCCGGCTCTGCAGCAGTGTTTTCCTCAGTGTTTTTTAGGAGGGCAGCACACAACTCTTCAAACACAGACGGGATCAGATCCTCAAATCCCCTGGAAATGTCAAGCACGTTTGAGAAAATGTCAGTAGAGCTGAGAACACGCGCAAACACACATCGGCCCGAACGTGTGCACCCACAGACACTCGCTCTCAAAGCCATGGCAAGATAGGCAACGTGATATAGGGCAGTCGCGTCCTGCGGCTGATATCAACCTCATCTCCTTCCTTTTCCCCACTCCTAAGGCAGAATCACTGCGGGCCTTCATCCCCCAATAATCTGTTGCATTTTCACATGAATAAACATCTGTTTTTGCAACTCTCTAACATAAAATGATGTAACACAATAGTGATTTAGCCGGCAGTGCCACTGTGGCGAAGATGGAACAACGACTGGAATTGGTACCAGAGGAAACAGGATGAGTTCATGATTTATTACATGGAGGTCTTGAAAGAATGTGTACTCCTAGTTAACTTCAGCTGTTTGTTAGGGAATATTTCAAAGACTAATTTATGAAAAAATTCCCCTTTTAATGTGGAACATTTCTGAAATAATGCAATTAATTTAACATCAAAAGGCCTCATATGTGGATCCTTAGTTGCACCAGGTGATCTCATCTCCAGCCTCTGACATCATCCTGTCTCCCTATTGATCTAACTTCACCCCCCGCTGACTAACTTATCGACATCCTCAAGTGTCTTTCCTGTCTAGACTGTCCACAGTGTTTATGGATGGCCCTGTCCCCTGGTGACACACACACACACACACACACACGCAACACACACATGTGCTCCCACCTACTGCGCTTATCGATGTGTCCTCTTCCTTTTAACTCTGTCCTCTTCCATAATGAATCTGGTAGGTGTTGAACTGCAGATGTTGTGCAGGGCTCCAGTATCGATGGGCACGGCCGTGATGAAAAAGCTTGTCCCTGGAGAGGCCTGGATTAGGTCATAATGAGTGTGTGTGTGTGTAAAAGAGAGAAAGGGAAGAGTTATTTTGAGAGGGTGCATGTGTTAACTGGGTGATGTGCATGTGTAGTGCCCCATTACACCCTGTGTGTCACTACTCAGTAGTGAAACTGGGTCCAAAGTAGGGTGCTCCGGTGCAAGATAGTGTCAGCAACTGTTTCAAGAGGTTGACGGGTGAGATGTGAGACGGGCAAATGACTGTAGAGGCTGTGACCGTCTATAATTACAAGTCGTTCTCTCTCAGTCATACATGTATAATGGCGCTCACAGTTTCCCCTGTGCAAACCTGCAGGCCCTCTATGTTTACTTGCTTCATATTAAGATCTGAACTCAGCTGCTAATGTCCTCAGATCCTTTGAGGGCACACAGTACTTCTCACCGCTGTGTGATTCCTGCTGGCAGGCTCTGTCCATGTCCTGCAACATCATCCATTACCATCTTCCTACTTACTGATTAGAAGGGATAATGTTGAACTGTGGAATTAACCTCAATTAGTATTACCTCTCTAGATCTTTCTCATTTCACCTCCTTACTCCTGCGCTGGATCTTACATGTCCCTAATCTATTCACGCCCTGTTCAGAGGGCATTCATCAACGCAAGTGAACATATTACCTCAGACGTAGTTCTTAGATTAAATAGGTCATTGTGAGCTTTATTTTACTTCAATCTAACCTGCTGTTGCATCAAAGCACAACTTATTGCTAACTTTCAGGAATGCTAGCATCATGAGTTGGTCAGTAAACCACTTTTTTGTCTGTGTTGTTTGCATTTATTAATGTGAAACACTTTGAATCATATGTTTGTATTAAAGGTGCTGCATAAATAAAGTTGAGTTTAACTCAGGCTAAAAAAATGTGAAAATAATTAAATGGATTGACATAGAAAAATTGACGATAAATTCATAGTTTACAGAGGATGAATCTTATGTACTTTAATGATCCACCCTGAGGTTGTAATTTGTCATTTTAAATAAAATTTCTCAATAAATTTTGGTCAAACATTTGGTGTAGACATTCAGAGTAAATGGAACTTTGTTACTTTTCCCTTTTTTTTCCATGTAGCATCATCACCAGGTCAAAATTTGAATCCCTCTGATACTTTGACCTCGTAACTCAGAACATCACAATCAACCTCAGCTGTACTTTGTGTTTGATTCAAATAAGCTAATGTCAGCAGGATGGCATGCTAGGCTTACATTACTTGCTTAACGTAAGCACGTTAGCATTGTCCTTGTAAGAGTGTTAGTGTAGTGATGTTAGCGTTAAGCTCAAAACACTCATGCTCTAAGTACATCTTTGCACAGCCTCCAGCATGACTGTAGATCTGTAATCTTAAGCTTAGAACTGTCTAATGGTTGAGCCCACAGTAACACTCCGTTATGTAATACGACACACTGTGAGTAACCATGCCCTTCCCTAATTATATGAGCATAAATGAGTCACTGGAGAGCAATGATGGCAACAGCTTAAATGTGTACCATCAAATCTTGGCATTCCAGCTCGTTCTTTAAGGCCAACGTGTTGAGTGTTACTCTCAACCATCTGTTTCTGTGGACGAGATAAGTAACAATATCTCAGTGGTTGTATTACAAAGGCTCATGGCCCTGACTCAAAAAAAAAAAAGCTGAGTTCAAACACTTAGTTTTGTCTCTGTATTCTTCTTTTTTTTTTCTTTCACAGTTTAGTATAAAGTGTGGAGAACTCATAAACAAGCCCCTCGTGTTTGCACTTTAATTAAAAAAAGAGATAAAGGCGAGGAAAAGAGTTTAGCAGAGAGACTGAAAGAGGGGGATAGAAGACAGAAAAGGTTAGGAAATCTGCATTGTTTGTTATGCTCTGTGGCGTAGAGGTAATCCCAGGCTCAGACATGACTATTTACCTGCATACTGTTTTGCTTACACCTGATGTGTTGGGGATATACAGTAGGCTGGGGAGGCACACCCCACCTGTCTGATGAAGAGGGTAAGATAAGTAGGAAAACTTGACAAAGCAAATATGTGATAAACACACACACACGCACACATGCACACACACACTTGCATGAAAATCCCAGCACTTCAGTGGCATAGCCATTACAGAGTGTGTGGGAGAGCTGGATCGTTAGCTCGAACAAAGGGTGAGTTTATTGTTAAGTGGGGTCTGCTTAAATGGTTTTTAACTGCTGCTGTGGCGGAGGCAGCTGCCTGGGTTGAAGTGAGGGCAGGTGGGCAGGTCTGAGAGAGGCAGTTGAAACAAACTTCCATCAACAACAACGACTAAAAGAAAAAGAAAAAAAAAAAAAAAATCCCCCTGACCGGCAGGTGGATTTACATATGGGCCAACAGCCAGAACACTTGTTTTTTGTGTCATAGTTGCTCTTGTGGTTTTACCCACTCAGTCTGTGACTGTAGTCAGGAAACATCGCTGCAACTTGATGCATTCAAAAAAACACCTGCATATGGGTGTGTTCATGTAAGCACGCACACACACACACACACACCCATGCACACTCAAAACGAAGCACTAACTACTTCCCCCCTGGCTCCTCATGAGAAGTCATTAGTAACGTGTCTGTGTGTTTTATTTTTAGCAGTGTGTGTTTAGGAGGGGTAGTGGAGTCTCGTCAGTCTTCAGGGCCCTCCTCTGCTCTGTCGCTCTGTGTCTCTGTCTCCAGCTGAGAGCTATGTATATTTCATAAGCCCAGGATGCCTTTTTGTCTTAAGATGCGCTGCACCTCCCCTGCCTGTCTCTCTGCTACTCGTCAATGGTGGGAGCCATCACAGCCTCTTTTTAAACTCTCCCCCACTTCCCTCTCTCTCTCTCCTCGCTGACAGCCACCCTCTGCTTCTCCCTTTGCTTTTCATGGTCAGCTTGTCTCTCTCCTGAAGGCTCATCCCTCTTTCCTCTTTTTCAGTTGTGGAGGGGGGGGGCAGAGTGGAGCACATCCAAACAGACTTGGGCTGTCAGAAAAACTCTTTCTCTCGCTCTGTCTCTCTCTGTCTTTGTCTGTCTGTCTGTTGTGCAGCTCTGTCGCTCCTGGGAAAGGGACACTTCTTCACCCAGCGCTGCATCCCCCTTTAGTTGTTGTCTTTTTATAGAAGAAATCTGAGTGCTCTGACAGCAGCTAAAAATGGTTGCGCCAGTGATGGGCTACATCAGCAGTTAATTGCTATATTTACACCTTTGCTGTCTTTTTTATTGTGTAGATTTGATTATAACATCAATATTGCCATTGTAGCCTCAATAACAGTGGCTTGTGTGTGCTGTTAAACATTTTCAGTGCCCTTTTTACTCATTGTAGCAGAATTGAGATCTTGACTTGTTGGTAATTAGCGCGTCAGACATTTATTGAAGTCACTCAGTGATTGTGTTGTGATAAGTTAATTGACCTCTATCTTACAAAAACAACACTTTGATGCCAAAGTTCCTCCTTTTTTCCTGTTTGGTTAATTATGTCTTTATATCTTTCAGGCGTCTACTGTGATTGAGAGTGCGACCGGAGGCTATAAGGAGGTGGACTCAGGGTCTTCTCAACCTTCAGGTGACCACACTCCCTCTCACCCAGTGACTCTGGAGCCGGAGAAAGCTGACCGAGCTGAACACCCACTTTCCAGTGAGTATTGTACTCCCAAAGGCCAGGCAAGAGCCCACACTGTTGCTATGCTTTTAAGTGTTGTCTTATATGCATCATTGTTTACTCTTCTCTCCTCTATCTATTTTTTTTTTTTTTTACATCTGTTTTAAGCAGTTGCTCTGACTTAAAAATAATGCTGTCTGGTCCCCTTAAAAAGGCCTGTTTACAGAAAGAACAGAGAGAGTCACTTCACACCGATGTGATCTTTGATAAATGTTCATACAGACACACACACACAGTTAAATACCCCTGTTGCTTTTCTCCAGTCATTAGCAGCATTATCTGACACATTTGTCATGCTTCATGTTGCATGTCTTGTTTTTGTAACTCTGCGGGGCCTCAGCAACATGCAGCACTAAATGCTTTGGTTTCACCTTCATCATGCAATCACCAGGAATGAGCCTTACCCTCTGAATGGATCTCTTACATAAAAGGCATCTTATCTCAGCTTCCTTTTCCCTGTTTGAGGTGTCCTCCTGACCCTGCTGTGTGGCAACACAGGAAACAGCGAGACACCTGGAGTGCATGAGATGAGGTTAAAGACGGCCCTAACACTCAAACAGTGGAGTAACAAAGCATTTTTTAAAGTTCTTCTTTTTTGGCATGGGCTGTCAGGTCATCCAGCATCTCACACTATTGTAACTATTTGACTAAATAGTTTTTTCAAAAAAAGTATTTTATCTCCATATACCTACAACAGCTGCCACACTCTCATCCAACCTAGATAAACTTTATTTTCCATCTGTCGGCATTACAACAGTCAACCTACACATGCTGCTGTGTGGGACAGGACTATCATTTGCCTGCAGTTTGTTTTGCAAATGTGCAGGGGATCTGCACCTCTTTTAAATGCATTGTTTAATACAACTGCTTTTAAAGATCAACAATGCAAAGCAACAACCTCAAGCTCCACACAAAACACACACACACACAGACAGACTCTCAAACATCCCTGAGTTGATATTCATCAGTGTCAACACACAAATGCACATTCCTCTCTCTTTCTTTTTCTAAGCTGTGGATTACTGGTTTTGACATCATTACGTTTCATCTTCTTCATCTACATACAGTAAAGAGTTCGGCCGGGTAAGATGAGTAAGCAAGTTGTTGGGACGCTGCAGAAAGAGAGGATGGTAGTGATAAAGTGAGAGCGAGAGATGAGGTGGAAGAAGTCATGATGAAGCAGACACGGACACAAGTGACATGTGCGTGTGTATGTGTGTGTGAGAATACCCCGAGGGAGGCCATCACCACACTGGGTTTTTGAGCTCAGCGCGTTTATGTGGAAAGTGCTGCTGTCTCCTCTTATCAGTGTAGCTGAACTGCCTTTTCTCTGGATATCTATTCCCTCTCTCTCTCTCTCTCTCCTTTTTTTTTTTTTTACATAAACGTTCACACTTATAAACACAGGAGTTTTGTAAATCTAATTTTCTTCACTCTTCACTCTCCTCTTCACTTCCTCTCCTCCTGATCCATATTTCTTTCTCTCTCTTGCTCACTGCCCCCTCCAGCTCAGGCCACTTTCTCTCTTTTCTCTAAGGCTATTGCTGTTTAGCCGCGAGGGCCCCCACGTCGTTTACAGAAGCTCATCTTCAGCTCTCTTTACAGCCCACACACACACACACGCACAGATGCACGCACACTAGCTAAACCACAACACACTCGAAGACGTTTGGTTAAACCGTCATGACAAAGCGGGTCATCGCACACACACAGACATACACACACACACACACACTCGCAAAGGACTGAATGTTACTCCCAGTGGTCTAGTGAGGGTTGAGAACAGGGTTTTCATGAGTTATTTAAATACTCTCCATCATGCGTGTTGAGCTGCTGCTCACACTGACATGACACGGCCCATTTCCTTCACTCAGGCTGAAAACGTGACACAAGACACGCTTGCCGTGTTCACACACAGCGGAGTAGAGAGGTGCTCAATCAGTCTTGATCTCAGCACCGCAATGTATTGTTAAAGCATGCTGTCTCCTTCTCTCTATATGCAACTGGTCAAGGCAAATATCTAAATTAGACCTGTGACCATTAAGATATTAAACATTCACACAGTTAAAATGCAGACTGCAGCACTGTGTAGCATCGGCTGCCTCAAGTCATCAGCCTCTCTTCTTAGCCTTAATCCAGCAGTTACACAGGCGGCTGTTTAATGATTGAATCCTAACATTCTTAAAAAACATCAGATGTGAGTATGTGTGAGTGTCAGTATGTGAGAGAGCGTTAAGAAAATCTATTAAAAAAAAATAATCAGATCAGAAATGTTTCCAAATTGGAGGCGAGAGGATCCAATTTTTTTTCTTATTTCAAATGTCACAATATACAAAAACAATTGCAGCTAGAGCCCCTATCAGACAGGAAGCAGACGTGGAGTCGGGGGGATGTGACATGCGGGCTGACCACAATGTGCCTCAGGCCTGTGGTCCCGTGAACACATTCACTGAACACTTCACATACATCAGCAGTCGTTTAGGCTCAAAACAACCACACGGTCAATACATCACTATTAGTGGTGGAGAAACGAGGTAAACCTCCCTGCTGAAGTGTCGACACAGATATCTAATGGAGGGAGAGACACACTGGACTAGTATAAATGGCACAATATATGGTGAGAAAAATTTATACCATCATGCTCTTCTTTTGTCTGCACTGTTACAGCGTCTATCACTGCTATCTCTGGTGTGAATTCAGCCTTTTTTTTAACATTTATTTATTCTGTTCCCCTCCTCTGTCTCACAACCGTCTTCATGCTGATCAAACACATTTAGAGATATGTAGGTTTATGTGTGTGTGTGTGTGTGTGTGTGTGTGTGTGTGTGTGTGTGTGTGTGTGTGTGTGTGTGTGTGTGTGTGTGTGTGTGCATATGTGTCTTGGGATTACACATGCTGATGATATCATTGTCTTGAGATAAGCTGTGAGTGTGCTTTGATTGCAACGGCACAGCTGGACTTGGCAGACTTGGCAGTCTTGTGCGCTTGGCTGCTGGCCAGTTCAATACAATTACAATCACCCACCGTGGGAGCATGAAGCACCATTGAAGAAGGGGTTTGGGTGCTGGTCGGGGCACAGAGGGGGGTAATTCACAGTTTCTGGCAACCCGCATTTGCCCGGGAGGAGGATCGATGTCTGAGCAGTTGCTTTGGCCGCTGTGGTTAATGTTCTACATTAGGAGACTTGCATGAAGAACACAGCAGTCAGGTTAAGTCCACAAACAGCTGTGTTACGAGAGCACATACACAGCACACACATACGTTAAATGAGAAACAGTCTGTCCACGAGACGTGGGGCGACAGCCACCCATCTTAGTGTCTCTTGTATAGAGAACAGAGCAGCAGGTTAGGGGATGAGAGTAAGGATGCACATATAGAGTAGAGCTGAGGGATGATGGGAGCAGTGTGCTTGGAGACAGGGGAGGAAAGTATTGGGAGGATGGTGAGAGGAGGACAAGGACGCTGAATGGAGAGACGACAGTGTTTGGAGAGAGAGATCAGAGGGTGACAGAGGGGGCATTGGGAGGAATGCCACTGGTTGCCTCCCTCCTTCTTCTTCCCTTGTCTTATTTCCTTTTGTCCCCCCTCAGTGGGGATGGCAGAAGGGTGGGCTAACTTCGAATGACGGCGACAAGCTTGCCACCGCTCCCATGAAGCACAGCAGATGGAAGTGTGTCTATGTGTGATTAAAATGCCACTGGAGACCAGGGTATACTGAGTCTCTTGGCAGCACCATGCTTGGCAGAGCGCCACCTTACTGCCCTCGTTTTCCAGCCCAGCAGAGTGGGCGTTAAGGTGTGTGTGTGTGTGTGTGTTTGTGTGTTTGTGTGTGTGTGTGTGTGTGTGTTAAGAGAGGGGAGGCAGCCTCAACAAACAAATATTAATTCACAGTGTTCCCATTGTTTGCTCCATTATATCTTTTCTTCAGGGGGCAAGTGAGCTGGACGGCCTGTGTGTCTGCTTTTTCATCCATCTATTGGAGTGATTCAGTAATGTAATGATCACAGGATTTTTTGAGAAACAGAGCTCTGTTCTGCAGTGTGGCGCCAGCCCTGGCGGGCATGGGGGGAATTAGTCAGGAGACAGTGGGTTTGGCACAATGCCACTGTTATTAGCCACTCACAGGGTGGGCACGGGGTTATGCCCCAACTCAATCACTCACTGTGTTTGCATGTGTGCGCTTAATGTGTTGGTTTCTGTGCGTGTGTGTTTGTGCCTGTCTAGCATTTGAGTCAAGATTCTCCTCTGATCACACTGACCTTATTGTGCAGTCACTTCTGGTTGATTTGTACTCTTTCCAACACATTCCTTTCCTCCGAATGGCTGAGAAACAGGCCGTTAACCCCCTCTCTCCCCCCTCACTCACTCACTCACTCACTCTCCCTCTCTCTCTCTCTCTCTCTCTCTCTCGTCTTCCCTCCGGATGGGTTTGATTTAGTGACTGTGGTTTTCCATCCAGAGCCTGAGAGCCAAAATGAGTCGACTTAGGGAGAGACCTATAGATTCACAGCCAGCGAAGCACGTCATTACTTGGCCATAGCTCATCAGCAGATACATCAGCAGGCTGGTGGGCTAATAGATGCGAGCTGTCGCTGTTCAGGAAGTAATAAACCTCTCTTCATTTCATCCTCTTAATTATTTCCTTTTCATGGATTGCATGAGTTGCACTGAATGATGACAGGAAAAAAAAGAAAGCATTTGGGGACGATGTTATTATGACGGATATACATTTATACTGTGTGCAATGTGGAGCAAAGAACTTCTCTTTTGATCTTGAAAAAAAAAAGTTACATTAGGTCTTTGTGAGGTCACCTGATGTGAGGTTAAGGCCCAGTGTGGAGCAGTGAGGTCAGGTTACAGACATGTTTCAGCAGTAGCTCTAAAAAATTAACACTTAGTGAAAGACCTCCAGACTCTGACCTCTGACCTCAGTTCCACCAGGAAACAGGTGTTCAAACAAGTTAAGCTCGACTGCCTGCACACATGCACAGCTGGCGGTAAGCTGTGTTTTGTATGTATTTCTATCCGTTTTTTCTTTATTTATAGCACACCGAAAAAAAAAAGAGAAACCCTTACAGTGCAATACACCCCCACAACAAATTATAGGATCAAAAGATCCATAAAAAAAATGTTTGAGTATAATTTTATCAATGCTTTTAGCTTGAAAGCTAAAAAAAGAAATTGATTCACTGGTTTTCCTTTGTGTTTGCTCATGCTCTTGTCATGTTTTCCCCCCTCTGTTCTTGTTCTCCGATCCTTCTATTGTCTTCATATCTCTTTTCTCTCCCTCCCTTTCTTCAACCCCATGACTTCAATCATCCCTCCCCTCCCACCCAGCCTCCCTGTTTCCACCTCCACCCTCTCTCCATTTTTCCTGCTCTTCGATCCCTCTCTCCTTCCCTCCCTTTTCAAACTGTCCTCCACTGTCAGGCGACTTGGCTGAGGCTAAGTGCTTTTTGCTGTCTCTCTGCAGGTGGGACTGTAATAAAGCTTGTCAGTGGGAGGTGTGGGTCGCACTGTCACATGCTCTTTGCCTCCCCTCTGTTAACTCCCTTCTCCATCTCTCTCCAACCATCCCGCCCAGCCCTGCTAACCCCCCTCCCGTCCACCACTCTCTTCCAAGGTCCTCTGCTTTTATTTCTCCTCTCTCATTTGTCTGCCTTTTCTTCCCCATTTCGTCCTGCTCTTACACGAAACCGTGCTCCTTGACTTGTCTCTCATGTCTGTCTCTCTCTCTCTCTCTGGTTTCCTTGCCAACGGCACTTTCAGGAACATGATGAAGAAGAGCAGCAACAGAAGACACCCCTCTTAATATAACAACCTCACACGCATGCTATCACACACACACACACACACACGCAAACACACAATCTATGTAAATGACTCCAGGTGAGGCTGTATTGTTTGCCCAGCTGCTCCTGCTAACCAGCCTCTCCTGTTCCACTGTAAACCAGCAGGCTGCATGGAAATCAGCTTCCTCTACACAAAACAGTTCTCTGTTCCTACTTGTCTTTTTATGTTTGCACACACTGTCTGTGCTTGTATGCATGTGTATGTGCTTGTTACTGCACATTACACTGAAAGGGCATCTAGGTTAAATCGTGTACACTATTTGCATGCATGTTTTTCAGGCTCATTTAAACCCATATACTCAGTCCAGGTATGTGTGTGTGTGTGTGTGCGTGTGTGTGGTGTGTGCGTGAGTGTTTGTGTGTGCCGCTCCTACAAGAAACGGCTCGTACACAGTAATTTACTTGTTTGAGCCACAGGATGGCAACACTGAGCCCCTTCTTTAAAGGAATCTGTCTTTACCTCCTCCTGTAAGCCACTGTTCATTCACATGCACGCTCTCACACACACACACACACACACACACACACGCCCATTCATGCACACACACGCACACACAGCCCTCTTTAGTCTGAGTTAGCTCGGGCTTGTGTAAGGTGACAGAGTGCGGTGAATAATTTATTCCTGGCCATGTTAATGGCTGACAGCGAACATGGCCTCTCTTCTCTGCTGTTGGCCCATTACTAGTACATTCTGTTTCACTCTCACACTTTTTTTCATCTCACTGTTGTCTCCTTCTTTTCCTATATTTTCTATTTTTGGCGTTGTGGTGATGTGATCTACCTGTCACATTTTTCTAATCACTGTTTCATTATTTTACTACAAAAAAAAGGAAAACGTAAACACTCGTCTTACAATTGTCTGCTGCATAAATTTAAGAAGGACTACAGTTTCTATATAATAAACTTCAGTCAACACAATTTTCTGATGTAAAAATGTTAATAGCATTGAGAAATAATCACCTTTACCTCTTTTCTTGTCCTCTTTCTGATTTCTGTTGATCTCCTCGGTGTGCAAATCCCATCCAAAAGCATCTTTCTAAGCTAATAAAAAAACAAAACCTAAAGAATGAGATCAACCATTAAATTGCATAAACAATTTCCAATTACATGACAGAAATATATCTTATAATCTCTGAGCCTTTCTGACCCTCTTTCTTGTACAGATGGTCACGAAAACAAATTATTTTAATGATTTTCTATTTTCCAAGGTGAAAATTTTATGATTTTGTCTTTTTTTGTTTGTTTGTTTCTGGACCAAACAAGAAGCAGGGGATGTAACTGGCACCATTCTTATATTTACAGTCTCTACATAAATGTTGAGTGGTTAAACAGGGAACAAGTATATGTGTGTGTCTGTGTGTGTGGGTACATGTCTGTCTGTCTAGTCCCAGTCAAGCACTATTAATGCTTTGATTGCCCCACTGAGCTTCAGTTCTGTGTGTGTGTGTGTGTGTGTGTGTGTGTGTGTGGATGAAGAATTATATGACCCTCACACTAATGCAATCATATGCACTAAACAAATTATAGCTCCCTCCCTCTCTGCCTCTCTCTGTCTTCATCTCTCTCTCTCTCTCTTTCTCAATTCAACCAGGAGGATGTTGCATGTCAAGTACGTGGTTTTCAACTTGTACAGCCTATATGTGTTTTTTGTCGTTCCCGCCTCACTCCATTTTTCTCTCTGATACGATCAGTATGAGTGTGTTCGGGGGCGGTAGGAGCCGTGGAGCCTGGCGTGGCAGGCTGCAGCAGCACTGAGGTCTGGCCAGGCTCAGGCAGGCTCAGGGGGGATTGGGAATGACGTGTCCGGGGTGAAACACAACGTAGCTGGGACTCCCCACCAGCCGCTCTGGCTCCAGCCTGGCTGATAGAGTCCAGCTGGGCGTGGAGAGGAGCTGCTCCATCTATCTCCTGGAACCCTTCTCTCCTCTCATCTCCTGAGCATCTGTCTGTCACATCAAAGTGCTCGTCTCCTCGTTTCTGCATTCCTTTTTTTTTTTTACCTCTTTTGTTTTCATATTTTCTTGTTAGCGACATTTATCCATTTGTTTCCCTCAGTCTGCCTACCCCACCTCCTCTTCCCTCTTTCTCTCTCCTGCTGTTTTTCTTTTCTTTCCACTGCCTATCACACATATATATTTCATCCTCCTCCTCCCTCTCCTCCTCCCCCATTTCTCCAACTCACACAAACACATCCAGAACCCTTGAAGTGGGGTCATGAATGAGGCGTGCTGTTAATTAGTCGGCAGTGGTTGTTGTAGCAAAGCGATGGTAGGGTGTAATTAATTAGGTGGCATGTGCACAGTGGGAGAAAAAGAGGGAGAGGAGAGATGGAATAAGAGAGAAATACCGGCTATCAGTCCTCCTTTTATCCTCTGCGCTCAGATGAGTTCCCCTAATGAGAAAAAATGAGATGCTCCCAACCAGGGAAGAAAGCATTTTGTCTTTTACATGTTCTCTCTGCCTCTCCTCTGCTTTGACGCTCTGTCACTGCCTTGTTCTCTTTTCATCTTCCTATCACATCCGGGCTATAGCTAGTGGGGTGCCACTGAGTTGTAGTCACCAGTCACAGATCTCCCACAGTAGAACTGAAACAGCCCCTGGGACGTGTCCAGACACACTCGTGCTATGCTGATAGACAGCTACAAGTCAAAGCAGAAACTGTGTACAAGCAGAGAAGTTCATTCTGTGCATTTGTAGGCTTTTTCAGATGCCCATATTGTAATGGCAGCTTTTCTACTGCATGTAGCTGCGGTTTTATTTATGGGGAAAAAAGAGTTAGACAGAGAGAATATATATAGAGAGAGAGACAGATGGAGAGATTTCAGAAAAGGCGTAGAAAATGTGGGAGGGAGGCAAGAGGTGCACAAACACTCAGAGCTCTATTGATCCTCTCCTCAGTTCAACACTGACTCCTTGACCTCATTCTGAAGCACCTCTGTGTGTGCGTGTCAACAGCCGTGTCTGTGCAGCTGCGTGTGTGTCAAAGGCCTGAACCATTGTGCGATGTATCTGTTTACAATAACTGCAGAGAATCTCAACCGGTGTCAACCTGTACCCTTTCACGGCATCATGAATATTTAGACGCACACAGCGCCCCGCCCTCGCACTGCACTCTTTGTGCACTCAAATACACCTCCAACAAACACATTTATACACACACACACACACACACGGAGACACACACACACACACACTCCTCCCTTTTTAGTGTAAACTGATAGTTTAATGGCTGCCTGGCCTGTCCTGTCCTGTGTGACAGCAACTGTCCAAGTGACAGGTTTATGAGCAGTTTGGCGGTGTCAGCGGAGACGGACGGCTATTTACAGCCTGGCGTTAGACGCCTCGGACACTGGCAGGTTGTATAAATTCCCCGTGGGATCAGCCAGTGGATAATACACATTGTCCACCACGCTCTAACATTAAATCGTCAAATACACACGCACTGCATACAGCAGGCGATCACTCAGTCAGCCACTCAGTGCTTCCTCTGCCTTGTTAATGCCGCCCTGCACACACACAGACAAAACCTCACGCGCGAACATTACACACATGCTGCAGATCTGTATCTCAGTTATTTACGGCCCCCTGCCATCATGTTAACAACTGGGACTGGCTTTTCCTCTCTTTGTCTCTCTCTCTCTCTCTCACTGCCTCCCAGTCCGTCTCTCGTCCCCTTCAACTATCATTTAGCTTTACGAGGTGTCCTAAAAGAAGCCCGAGGTGCGCCCCCCCCTTCCCTCCTCCCCCGTTACGTCGCAGGTATTGATATCCTCCATAAGTCAGACGTGCCTCTCTCTGTTACTGAGGAGAAATTGATGACAGAAGGGTGTGACAGGAGGGAAGTGGAGCTGGCAGGGAGTCACAGGAGTTTGGCTGTGTGTGTGCATGTGTGTATGTGTGTGTTTGTGTGTGTGTGTGTGTGTATCGGAGTCTGTGTGAGGCCCTTACAAGTGTGCCCTGCATACAAACGGACTTATTAAGGGAAAAGAGAGGAGTCAGTTTGGCGAGGTGCAGGTTAAGCAAAGGAGGAGAAAAAAAAAAAACTGGGACATAGACCGCGATCTAGACAGATAGGGAGGAAAAGGGAGACAGATCCGTTTCTTTTTTTTTATGAGCTTCCCCTCTGTATATGATACGGTTGCTATAAACAAGAGGTCAGCTGAAGAGTGGCTTTTTATAAGGTCCATCTCTCAGAGAGAGCATATCAAAAAGCCCGTGAAATCCTGATCAGCCTCTGTGTGTATTTGTGTTTGCTTGTGCGGCTGTGTTATCCATCAGAGCCATTAGCAACCATCTGCCTCACACTCTAACAGGAGAATCCGAGCCGAACTCTCTTTGCGTTGTGTATTATGCTTGTGCGAGTAAGCCTGACTGCCACCATGTATGCTTTGTGTGTACGGAGCAACAAAAGCTATACGACCTGTATCTGCTGGTAAGGCGCAACAACAACATGGCATTCTTATTATCACAGAAGCACACCTGGTCATTGTCCTCCATAGAGCATATACTTCTATCGCACTGTGTTTTTGTGCAAACTGCATTAGCATACAGTGGGTGAAGCTACTCCGGGAGATTAGAGTAATCTCATATGAAGAGATACTAAGTCACCTTCATCATGTGGTTTGTCCTAGGTTGAGTCATGTGAACTTGCTCGGTACACAGAATTTTGTTCCTTCAGATGTGGTTAAACGGTGTGATTAGCGAACTTGTTTACTGTGTGGGTTTGTCTTCTTTGTATACTTATCTGCCTGCCTGTGTGTTTGTGTGCTCAGACTGCTGATGTGTGTGTGTGTGTGTGTGTGTGTTTTTTTCTATTCCACTGGGGATAAAGAAAAGGTTTGTTTGATTAATTAATGCTGTTAGACATGAATGTAAATGATCAAAGGAGCACATTTGCATTTTTGTGTTTAATTATTCATGAGCTGCGATTGCTCATGAATTAGGACACCTGTGTGAGGACTTTTTCCTCTCAAGCTCAGACACTCACTCATGCACATATGCACACACACACACACACACACATACATACAAATACATCCTGGGATGTGACCTGGTGTGTTTAACCAGACCTGCTCATCACCCCTATCTGTGTGCACTGCTGTGCACAGGGATGCAGGTCACCGCAGGTTCATGTTGGTATTATTAGGTTATGTTGGCGCTCTGGCTCGGGTTCAAACGTTCTGATTAGGTTACCGCGTAGTGCTAAAGCTCAGACTGTCACCCTGACTGTATGATACATCTCCATGGAGACAAGAGAAAAGCTCCTATCTAATTACCCATACTGCTGCCATCTCAGACTTAAGGAGAGGGCTGGGTGGCGTGAATAAGGCAAGAAGAGCAAGCGAGGAAGAGGCAAGGGGCGGCACGCAGAGGTTGTGAAAAGCGGGATAACAGCGAAGGAAGGAGGAAAAATCAAGTGCAAAGAGAGGACTGTGATGCTAACAATAGAATAAAAGCAGGTATTATTTGTCTTCTTTCTTCCTTCTCTTCCTCATCTCTCCCCTCATCATCAGCAGCATCCAACTGCTGCACAAATGGGCCCTTGTTGCCATGGATATGAGCAATGGTTCTCCCGTTCTGCTCGATGGGGCTCAGTGATAAATGGCGGGATGTGGAGGAAGTTAATAATTTATCTCGGGGAGGGAGCGACCGTTCTGGGGAGCGTTACCTAGCATAATGGGTTAAGTGCAGCGATTGCTGCGTGCCGAGCAATAGACTCTCAGGAGGTGATATATGAAAAATGAATAAAGGCTGAGTGGAGCCTGCTGGGAAGGAATTGTCAAGGGATTGTGTTGGTGTGTCTGCGAGGGGTGGGTATGAGGGGGTTGACGGGTGTTGTGTTTTGGGAAGAAGGCTTTGTCGTTTCTTGAAGTCGCAGGATTGCCAGGTAAAGAACAGTAGAGACTTAATAGAGCTTCCTCCAGGCTTTCAGTAAAGATCTCCTCCCACTCTACTTTTACTAGAAATGAAAAACAGCTCAATATGCTTTGGGCTTTGATGTGCGACAGCGGCAATGACAGATGAGGCTGCTGCAGAACAGAGGTGCAGGGCCTATCCATGTATACAGCGCTGTCATTATCAATGACTCATTGACACTTTTATATACATAAAGAAAGGAAGGAATACATACATAGACCCTTTCTGTTATTCATTATCCGACAGGACGTGTTCATTTTTAAATAACTTTGGTCAATTTTTTGTTTTATTCCTATCCTTTCGAAGGAGACAATGATACCTTTTAGGATTTGCCCAATATTGTGATTATATGGGAGAGAGAAAGAGAGAGTGCACATGGGATAGGCCCACACCTCCTAGAGCATTAGCACAGCACCTGCTTCACATCTTCTTAGCAATTTATGAGGTGCCACACTCTTTATGCTGCCTCCCTTCCCATCTCTCCATCTTACACTCCCCTCCTTCCCGTTCCTCCCTCTTTTAGCCCTGCTATCTCTCCTATCTTGCATTCAGAGGCTGATGGTGTATGCCCGGGGTTATGCGGGGGTCATCTTATAGTGTTAATCCTGGAGAACGTATCGGCTCAGCTTGATTTCATTATTGTCCCTGTGATGCCCCGTATGCAGGGGCTCAGAGCTACTTAGAATGATCCTCTCCTTGTGATGGAGGGGAAAGAAGCTGTTCTGCAGTCTGTTATTTGCGGTGGAACTGGAGTCTATTGTGTTGGACACTCTGCTGCGTTGCTGGAGTGGATTTGGAGCATAACAGGCTTGTGTTAAAACATAGCAGAGCCTCGCATCTTCCCCTGTATCGCCTCCCACTGATTATTTGATGGGTTTTTCAATGCTCACGTCTGGTTTTCAGCGGTGTAGTTTGAGTCTACACTCCTTAGGTGTGCGTCTTTGTGTGCATGCATTATTGCGTGTGTGCGCCCAGTGGAAAATATGACTTTTGTGGTTTCTCTTCATTTCTTCTCCATTTTGTTTCGAGTGTCTGTGTTTTCCAGGAGCCCTTTTTTTTTTTTTCCTCTGCCTCCTTGTGGCTAATAAGTGATGCAGATAGCTCTGATGGATAGCTTTGCCTGAAACAAACACACACTCACAAGAGGCTACATCTACACACACACACACACACACAACCCCCCCGACCCCCCGGATTTTGTGTTTGTGTGTACTTTTTTTCTCCTGAAATATAGCATGTGTTTCCAATGCGGATTCTAAAAACAAAAGGTCCAGCAGTGACGTCTGAGGGAAGAAAGCAGGGAGGGAAGGAGGGAGAGAGGGAGGGAGGGAGGGAGGAAAATAGAGGAAAAAGAAAGGATAGGAAGAAAATAAGACACTGTGATTATTCACCGCAGGTGGATTAAAACAACACCACCCGGAGTTCAGTAATCACATTGTTCAAGTAAAAATCCAAAGGAGAAGGAGGGAACATTTTGAATTGTAATTTCCGTTTGTTTGTTGTCTTAATAATGCTGTTGCTTGTAATTTTTGCAGCAACATTCGCTCAGAAATGACTGACAAGTTTGGCACGGGTTGAACTACTGACAGAGCAGCCAATTACAGACTTGTCAAAGCAAAAAGCTGCTGTTCCTTTTTTTGTCTTTGCTCTCCTGTTGTCCCTTTGCTCGTGTCATTAGAGATTTTTATGAGCTCTCATTGTCATCACTACACAGTGGGGTTGGACAGATGTTACGCCGAGCTGTGACGGGGTCAGGCACGTGCTGTATGACACACAAAAATCACTCACATCTAAGCACACATGCGCACTCTTCCTGACACCCTCCACACACACACACACACACCCACACACACACACACACACACACACAGCCCAGGGTTGATGTCAGAGCCCTGCAGGCCCCCAACTTTTGTGTCACCCTGACTGACAGCTTCATCGAAACCCCACCCGGCTGCACACATATGTGGACACATTCATGCACACCGATACCCACACACAAATATTCACATGTACAGACTCATGGCCCCCCCAGGTTGCCTTGTTCCCAGCATCTGTTTCCCTCGGTGATTAATTGCAATTAGTGAGAGGTTTGAAGGCCTGTGGAAGAACACAGCAAGAGGAAAAACATCAAGATTAATGAGAGGAGGCATTCATCAGAGAGAGAGAGAGTGAGGACAAAGAGAGAGGAGAGAAAGGGGGAGAGATAGAGGGAGAGGAGGAAGAAGGGGGAGGGGAGGATGGAGGGATGACAGGGTAAGAAGAGAGGGGCTGGGAGGAGGAGGAGGAGGTGGAGAGGAGGGAGGGATGCTCAGATGTTAATGACGTAGGAGATGGGAAAAGCGAAGGAGCGTGACATAAAGCAAAAGAGGGAGAGCGAGAGCAGCAGATAAAGAGAGGAAAGAGTGAGAGAGTGAGAGGGAGAGAGCCAGTTGTCAAAGCTCAGGCCACAGAGCGACACCACAGGGGACTGATTAAATATGGAAATTATAATTGCTAATTGACCTTTATTAATCAGAGCAGTACGGGGGGTGTATTGCATTTTTGTGTCTCGTGTCATACTGTGTGTGTGTGTGTGTGTGCGCGCACACGTGTGTGTGAAATCGTGGCTGTATAAGCACGCTGAATTATGTGTGTGTGTACTTGACTGTGCTTGTGTATGTGTGGCTGTTTGATCCCCTCATGCAGCTCTCTCTTGTCTCAAAGAGCTCTCTCATGTTTAAACACAGCATAATGGGAGAAGCAGCTAGAATAACACACACGCACACACCCACACACACACAC
>JAPZDZ010000001.1:16012030-16031477 GCA_029783805.1 Acanthurus tennentii | reverse complement strand
ACTCAAATGCAGAAAGTGTGTCTCACGATAATGAACAAATAAACAGCCTTAATAATCAGAATAGCTTTTAAGACCCTAACCTATATACATTTCAACACATCCTCTAATTGGACTCAACAGTTTTGCTGCTAACTAGCTGCTAATTAGATCAGTGAATTCCTCTCAGTCCCTCTCTTTTACTGTCTTTACTTGCTATGAACAAAACACTTCCTAGTGTTTAGAATTGTTAAAGAAGCCTCAGGCACTCAAGAGTGTAGTGAATTAAAAAGCCTTCAGTGCATACATCATGGCTGCTTAGTCATAATGACTGTTAAAAAAAAAAACCCAAGTGCTGCATTTTGTACATATGACTATGGCATCCTCATGGACCCCTTTGTAATGGTTCAGATTGTACTTAAAAGAAAGGTGTTTCTGTGTTGATATTCTAGACATTAGATCAGCTGCAGCAGCTATAGACTGTGGAGTGCCTCAAGGTTTGCTGCTGGGTCTAATTTATTCCTATTTACATTCTTTTTAATGCTTTCATATTACACATAGTCATATTATTGTGTTGTATCAATTAATTCCAGACACTATTCCAATTTTTTAAGCTGTGATCCTACATACAAATATCAAAATACTACCAACCTGCAAAACTGGCTGTATGACATCCACAGATAGAAGCCGCTACATTTCCTAAAACAGCGATACGGATCAGCTCATCAAGAAAATCCTGCCAGGGATTTGGTTCTAACTAGGAAACATAACCACTTCACACCAGTCCTCCCTGCTCTCTTACACTTAGTACCTGTTGCTTTCAAAAGAGATAAAAAAATTTCCATTCAAAGTCCTGAGAGGGCTTGCCTCAAGTTGTTTAGATCATCTATTATCCTGTTTAACTTGTCAATTGCCTTATGTTCTCTAAGATCCTTGGATGTGTCACTCTGGTTGTTCCAATGTAAAGATTAACACACCAAGGTGATACAGTAAGTTAATTCATTCATATTTAGTTTACTTATAAAGTTTAAGGTTTCATTATTACTGACGAGCTGAACCTAATACATGCAGGTAGCTATACATTTTACATACATTTGAGCTTTCTTTAATTGGTGTGTTTATGTGTTTTGGCTGCTCAACACCAACACAGATGCAGGAGCCAAAGGCCAGCGCCCTCGTTAAGTCGCTGTCAGAGAGGGTTTGTAACAGCCCACTGGAGCCCATCTGTATCCTAACACAGACACACACATGCACACCCAAGCATATCAGTTCCTCCGTGTGTTGGTGCAAAAACACAGCATTTTATATTTCGAATATGTCTAAACATTGTGGCTTTTATGTATGTCAGTTTCTGTTCACGTGTTCGCCTGCAGATGTGTGTGTGTCTGTGTGTTTAAGTGGGGTGTCCACAAGTCTGTGCTGTAGGTGAATGGTGAAGGGCAGTGACTCTGTGCTCCAGCTTTAGCCTTGGCTGTGGATTCAAGTCTTTTGGCTGCCATGTTTTCCTCTGATCTACCTCCCTGCTTTCATCATGAAAACCACAGAGAGCAAGGCGGAGGGAGACGGAATGGTTTAAAGGCTGGCAGCAACACCATGGCCTTGAGGTGTTATCTCTGCCCCTCACTGTGTTAGAGAGAGAGAGAGGATGGAGGGGGTGAGGAGGGAGAAAGAGCCGGGAGTGATTGCATCCAACTTTTTCTTTTTTTTTTTTTTTTTCCTTCCGGTGAGGAGCAGGATGGTTAGCAGATGGTCTTGTTACCAGCAAAATGAAAATGAACGCAGTAAAATTTGCCTGTGTTAATTTCTCGTCCCCCAGGTGAGACCTCGAACGCTCACATAGAAACGCACGTATCACAGACACACACACGCATGCGGGCGCACTGACATGCACGGCCTTGCCCTGCTGGCTTTAAACACGCACCATCTGCATGCAGGGAAAGTGTGTCGGAGGAGTGTGAAGCGTGTGCTTGGCTTAAGGAATGTGTTTCAAATGTTCATAGCCATAGCTTATGTTGCTTTGGAATGTAAAGAGTGTTACCAAACGCTTCTGATGTCATCAGTCATTAGTAACCTAGTTGTCCAAAGATAGTGAGTGTTTTTCTTTTTTTGGGGGGGGGGACTGACAGAGCTGAAATGAGGGCTGAATTGGCAATTAGAGGTAAAGGGAAGTGAGTGAATCTGTGCTAACAGGGAGGAGGAGATGGCATGTTCATCCGCAGATGAAGACTAAATCCTTTCATTCCCTCCTCATCTTCCCTCCCTCCTTCCCCTGCTTGCTTAGCGGTGAGACGAGAGCTTCTGCTTTGTAACGTCTGCTTCTTCATGTTTATGTGTTTCCAGGATCCGTGCTAGTCCATAGCTTATCCCTCTGAGTGTGTGTGTTTTGCAGGGATAGAAGCGCCTTAGCCTCCCTTATCGTCTTACAGTAGGGGCGCTCACTATTGCTGGTGAGCCTGCAGGGGGGAGAGAAAGTAATGGCATGAGGGGGGCTGAGGAAAAAAATTACCTTTACCTGTCACTGTCATAGCAGGCTTTGTGGCAGTTGGTTATGATGACTGATGCCACAGTGGAGTCTTTATATAAAGCACAATAAATGACATCAATATAGTGTTTCATATAGCACACCTATTTATCAGCTAAGTTCACCGTCTGGCAGGAAGGAGAAAAGGGGTAAAGAGATGTTAAAGATGCTGCGTGCTGCATTGAGGCTTGATGCTCCAAGGCTAATATAAATTAAAATAAAAAACGGTTGGAAAAGAAGGAAGGAGAGGAGGAGGTAAAGGAAACAGCCTTAAAGAAACTGCTTTGAGTGTCTTTTTTTTTTTCAAACGCCATGACCGTCCTCCTGAAACTGACAAAAGGCTGTGATAGAAAGAAACCTGTAAACCACTCAAATGACATATTCAGTGGATGAATCCTGACACTCACCTCGCTCTCTCCCTGCCTTTGTGAAAATAACAACCTTTTCATGAATGCAGATGCACTTACCTTGGAGCTGTGTGTGTGCAGCATGACGCTAACGTTTCCACATTTCAGGGTTTAATTTCCACATGGAGTTGAGATGTTGAAATGCGTGTAAATGTGTGCAACACGCTTTGGATAAACCCAAATGGCATACATTAAACTCATATGTATGTATAACATGCACACTTGCACACGCTAGTGTCTCTGTAGTGTTAATACCAAGCCACTATACTGCCCACGCAGCCCTTGGATGTGAATGAAATGAGTCATATGTGAGGACGCTCTTCACAAACACAGCACACAGACCACATATGTTCTCCTTGAACGTACAAAGCACTCCTACATACATTGTGCTCATCATTACACAACAACCTCCTCCCCTGTATCACTGTTAACCTACATGCACCAACGGCTGAAAAAAGTAAAACTATGTGCATTTAACACACTGTGAGATCTACAGTACCACATCTGTTGCTATTAAACTAGTGTGGTAGGTTGCAGGTCTCGGCAGAGTCCTTGATGTGTGCAGAGGAGTGATGATGAGCTTAATGCAGTCTGTCTGTGTCCCGGACGTGACCACCACATTAATATAGCACTAATACAACGCTCCGTCTGCTGCATGCTAATCACTGCCACACTCTTTCTCACGCTTTCTCTTTCATGTAGTCTATTGTTGTGAGACATGAGGCCGACGGGTGAGAGAGGACGGACATCTAAAGGCTGATTGGATTTAACCTGTTGGCTGTCACGGCACCACCACAATGTCAGATGCATGCTACATGCATTTTCTGCAGTGCATGTATTTGTGTTGTGTTACAAAAGTAAACGTATTTGCTGCAATCGCAGGTTTTGCATATGAAATACTTTGCTGGATCACAGAATTCAAATTTGTCAGTCAGTGTTGCAGTCTCTGCACACATTGCCACAAGTTTTTGTGCAGTCGAAAACCTCAGCCCGCTAGTGGGAACATCTACAAAGGTCCAGAACACATTGAATGAGAAACAAAATTTGGTCTTTACACTTAACACGCAAGGCCTGGACATTTAGTGCCGCTAAACAAAGCCCTCCCACCCCTCACCCCGCTACACACAGCCACATCTCAGGCTGGTTGAATAAACAAGGCCACTTCAAAGCAGCTCAGTGCCCATGCCAACAGGCCTGAGAGGAGGAGAGGGAGAGATGGGCCGCAACACTGGAATGAATCAGGAGGGAGAGAGGGTGGAGGGATGTGTAAGCGTGACTGCTATTAATGGCCTAATAATGTATTTGACTGTTTTGGCAGTTGTGAAAAGGGTGAAGGGGGGCAGAGGGTAGAGGAAAAGGGGCTGACAGCGTGTCATGGCTGGTTAAAAGCAAGCTGGGAGAAGAAAGAAAGGCCTTGTTTGTTGGGCTAAATGCTGTAAATAACATCAGAGAGAGCAGCTAAATGGAAATCAATGCAATTACCCTATTAGCATGGGCTTGAACTCACACTGGCGGCTGCTACATCTCTCTCTCTCTCTTTCTCTCTCTCTCTCTCTCTCTCTCTCCATCATCCTCTCCATTTCCTGTACATGTATCACCCTGTGCATGATGATATGTATTTGCGGATGCAGACAACCAGATAAATGGCACTTTAAAACAGCAGCTTGCGTATGATAGGAATATTCAGTGTGGAACAGTGGAGTCGACACACTGAGTTGTCCCATTTAACTCCACTTCAAGCATAATGATTTTGTTTAGATTTGCATAACCTCCTTAATCACCCCTGTTTTAATACCTAACAATCGCTGGGGCAGATTATGCTGTTAAGTGGTAAGTCATAATTAGGTAAATAATTGGTTTGGCTATCATGGTCCCTGTGCCATCTGTTTGAGGGGTGAGGGTGTGTTTATGTGTGTGTGTGTGTGTGTGTGTAGGAGAGGTTAATGAAAAAGATCCAGCGTTTTCATGTGTTATGTGTTGATGTAAAAAAAAAAAAAGATATACAAGTCACGAAAAGATGATCATTTTACATAACACCCCCGCTCTTTCATTCCTCCGGATCCCTCTTATATCTCGTAGTTTAAACTCTAAACTGTGTCAACTACTTAAACACTGAAAAAGGGTCATAAAAGCTCACTTTCAGACTCAGTATCACATTAAAGTCATTGTTTCTTTTAAGGCATTCTGAGCTAATAGCTGTTCCATCAGTTTAATTGTTTTGTTTGCTGTCAACCTACAGTGCCATAGCACCCATGATTGCCACGCTGTGTGTTAAAATGGGTTTGCACAAATTATAGGTGTGTGTGTTTGTAAAACAACTCAGACACCATAATTCTTTCAGTGCACATCTTCTATTATGCTGTTTATTTCTCCCTCTGTTCTTTATAGAAACACTCACCTGCTTATGCTGCTGACTGACATCCATCCACATTTCTTTATCATTACTGGTCCCATCTCTTTCAATTCCTCACTCTCTATTTGTATCCTCCCTCATCCCCTCCTCTCTCTCTGCACCTTTTCCCCTCCCTTTGTTCTTTTCTTCTCCACTATAAGCTTGACGGTAAAATTGTAATTTCAGTAACCTCCCCTTGTATCCCCTTCTCTCTCTTCATCTTGCATCCCCTCTCTTTCAGAGAGTAAAATAGTTATTCTGGTGCTTCTCTCTCTGCTTCCGTATTGAAAAAGAAAAGGTGGTTGGACTTCTCCACAATGGGAGTGAAAAGGGAGCAATTTTATCTAATTAACAGCTGAGACTTGAAGAGGATTCAACTTTTAACTAACAGCAGCTCAGGGGTAAAGGACCTGCATCCCAGGCAAAGTATAGAATTAGAGTCAAGCACATTAGGTGTAAAAGTGGGTATGCACACAATTAGATGAGTATATATTATGTTGTGTTTGTCTTTTTGTGCTTTCATATGGGCAAAGTGCATAGAGGGTTAAGGGTGCTGTGAACATTCACACTGACAGCTAACAATTAGCCGCTGCCAGTGCGGCTAATAGAGGAGTGTACATTGTTAATTATGTCACAGCAGAAAGGTGGGAAGGTGGAATACATTTGAATAATGGGAGGAATGATATAACAGCAGGCTTTTAAATTCCTTGGCCCCTTTTTATATGCGTAATGAAGGGTGTCTGTGGATGCGTGTGTCCAACCCAGACCCACGGGCTTGACATTCATAAAGATAAAACACACAGGAGCACACTGGCTGTTGCACATGGAGAAACATACACATTTACCATCCCCCTCCCACACACACACACACACACACGTCCTTTCTCTTTCACTCACCACACATACACTGAGCGGCGTGAGAGACGGAGGGTTGGTCTAAGTAGTGCGCTCGTGCCTGGTTTTCCAGATCAATGATGTGTGGCTGGGTGATCGATGTGAGGGCTTAGCGTAGTGGAGAGAGCTAATGGGCAGGTCAGTGGCTCAGACACATCCTGGCTCCCCCTGCCTATTACCACTACGTCTGTTAATAGGCCTCACCACACTCCCCTGTTGCTAACACACACATACACACAAAGACACTCGGAAAGTAGGAGGATATCAAGGAGGGAACACAGCCAAGCATGCTCAATCCACAGACCTACTCCCTAGTCCCTGTTTTAACCCAGGTCTCTCCCACACATCTGTTTTTTCCTCTCATTTTTATTTCCTTGTTCAGTTCTGTGGCCTGCTTTCGACCTGTTTTTACAACAAAGCTTTAGAGCTACACCACATGGTGCTGCATGTGTGTGTATGTAAATAAAGGGAGGGGCCAGATAAGCAGCATATTTACAGCCATGTAAAGTAAATATGAAAGAGATTACTGTGCAACCCCCCCCTCTAATCTCCTCAAAGTCTACTCTAGCACACACAAGCCTAAAGTTTGCCCATCCCCTGCATTTCTAATTGGCTGGAAGATACAGAAGTGTGTTGTGATTGGTCGTATGTGGCTGTCAGTCAGGAGGTGACTAATGGTGTTTGGCTGTGAGGCCACGTCTGGGTCAATGGGTCAGACCAGGAAAAAAAAAGGCATGGTCTGAATAACTAATTGGATTGTATGTGTTCAGTTTACATTTTAAGTTGGTGATCCTTTGTTGGTTTGCTTGTCATTGTTTCGTACAACCATTTAGCCCAATATAAAGCCAGGATTTAAATTCTTAATATTCCGTTTTTTTTGCATTAGCATCTGCATTTTGAAGATATATGACTTTATTAGACTTTTTTTTCGTACATTTAAAAAACTTTATGGGAATGATTGACTGTTAAAATTTAAGAGCAGAGTCACAATTCTGTTTCCCGGGATTAAACTTGGATCCCAACTAGCTTTTGAAATTGGATTTGTGCCTGATAAATTGGCAATAAAGCTGCTTATTGACAACATTATGCTCATGTTTAGAACAGCTGTATGGTAACACAGTGATGACAGCAGGTCAGTAAAGCACAGTAAAAACAGCAGGGCATCACTCTTCCTTCTTATTTCTCCAATTTCTTGCTTTCTCAATCAAACCCTGTGTCGTCTATTTTTGCTTAATCTGTCACTTTGTGTATTGTGGCCCCTCTTCTTTCTTCTGTGTGGCATCTGATCTGCATGTTAATTACCTCCATCGCCGTAATTTAATATCTGCCTGAGAGGAGTGTAGAAAACGCACCCAGAGGCTCGGCATATGCCCTCTATCCCTCACTCACACGAGCACATACTGTTTGTGCATGTGCTTGTAACATGCACAGACAAACACAAAACCTATTGATTTTCTTCTGCTTTTTTTTTTCCTTTTTTTTTTGCTTGTCTTAGTGTTGTGCGGGTGATGGAGGCAGGAGGCAAAGCCTTGGACATCTGGATTGTAGTGTCAGAGTAGGGGGCCCTGGCAGGATGTCCAAAAGGGGGGGGGTGAAATCTTTTCTAACCCATCCTCTGTGTGTGTCTCCCTATGGCGAAGGCTAAAAGCGCTGCCACTTGTCGTCCACATAATGGAGGCGAGGCAGGAGGTGGGGGGAGTTTCTGCCATTTGTCTTTGAGAGGAGCGAGGGAATTCAAAAAGGAGGTGAAGGCGCCATTCTTTTTGGATGCCGAGGGGGAAGAAAGCGTGCATGCTTTCACAGTGCTGGGCAATTCATCCACCACACGCCTCTCTCCACTACCCATGTGTATACAGGCGTGCACAAGATGTGCATGCAGACACATACATATGATATACACACACTCAGCAGTTGTACAACCAACACTGCACAACGTTTTACAAGGGCAGGAGTGACTTGTGAGTTCTCAAGGTGTGTGATTCCATCAGAGCTCTAATAATTATAACCACTTTTATTACAACCTCCCAAGCAAACACACACATTTACACACACTTACACACACACACACACACACACACACACACACACACGCACTCTTGCTCTCTTTCTCAGCCATGCAACAAGGCTGTGTCTCTAGTGGCTGATAGATTGTAATGAATGTAACAGCAGTCAGATCCTTCAAAAGCCTCTCAAAAGCTTAAGCCTCTTTATTAAATTAAGCTAACGATGCCTAAGGCCAGGTCCGCTGCTGAGAGAGAGAGAGGAGGAGAGAGGGAGAGAGAGATGGGGGGCTAGAGAGAGGGAGAGGTGGTGCAAAGGGAAGTAAAGGCTGCAGAGATAAGGAGGAGGAGGAGGAGAGGGAGGAGGAGGAGGAGGAGGAGGAGGAGGAGGCAATGTTAGGACCGAAGATGTGAAATGTCAAGTAGTCAAATCAATGAGGGGTGGTGGGAATGGGGTGTGTTTAGTATCAAAGTTGAAGAAGAAAAGGAACCCTGCAGCCTTTTTTATAGCTGTACAGTTATGAGGCAAATGCTCATTGTGGGAGATTCACAATGCAAATGTATATTTTTGAAAAATGTATGCATTCAAGTAACTGTCGAATAAACATAAATATTTAATAACTTTGTGAACTATAAAAAGCTGAAAACTCTTCAGTTCATGTATAAATTAAATTATGCAGATGCTAAATCTTTATTGTTAATTGTCTTATTGTTAAATGGGTTCGAAAAGTAACACAGTGAGAGCAACATTTCTGACTACTTTTATGGTACACTATTCTCAGCTTTTGGGTGTATATCTCCAGGGCTGCCCTTGACTTAAAAAACATGTCCAGCGACTAATAGCCAAAGCATTTTTCTTGACAAATTAATTAGATAAATTTATTGATTTTTTTCCCCCAGTATTTCTGTCCCTCCAATGATAAATTTAATCATGTTGAGGGGCCTGGTGCTCATTTAAGACCAAATAAATTTGTGAATGTTATTCTGATGCCACAGATGTGACTCTAATTTTCTAGTAATGACTTATCCCTAATAGCAATGACTAATCACCAGAAATTATTTAAGACTAACAGCTCATTAGCAATCAGTCAGTTAAAGACCATACAAAAATGACTAATTGACTTAAAAAAATGTCAACTAAGACATTTTAATACCCAATTGACTGATTATTTGACTAATGAAACAGAAGGTGTCTAGAGAGCCCTGGGGGTAGCAAGTGAACAGACAGCAGGCAGATCAAAGTGTTACATTGCTAGCTAGTCTGGCTTGTGATTAGTTTCAACCTAAAGGCTAGCCAGCTCACAACCTAGTGCATCTCACTATCCGTGTTGCATGTAATGGGTCTGTGTGTCCTGATCTTTCCTGTGTGTGTGTGTGTGTGTGTGTGCACCCTTGGGTATCTGGATGGGGTGCGTGTGTGTTGAGAACTCATCAGCCTCCTGATAAGCAGCTGTGTCTGCAGGTTATCTCTGTCAGCCAGTCTGGTCTTTGTTGCTTTCATTTGGTTTTTGTAAAAGGGTGAATATCTACAAATTGCGGTGGGGTGGTGGGTGACACAAAGATTCAGTTTTACACTCTCACTTGTCATCAAAAGGTGTCTTCCTTTTTTTCGTGGGTTCTTCCAAAGTCTACCCGGAAGTCCTTCTTTCTTCCTTTGCGCTCGCAAGGAATAACTTCCGGCCTAAGTGAGTTAGCCACAACACAACGACGCCATCTTGTGTATTGTCAGAAGGTCCCTGTTTCTCCAAGCCTGACGACTGTATGCCTATGAGGCACCTATGAGAAGAAAAGGCTGAGGTCTCAGTGCTGCATCATTAGTCAGATACCTTGTCCACTTGCTTGCTGTCGCTCTCTCTTGCAGGTCAAGCAGAGGTGAGGGATACACTATCACATGGATGAAAGACAAGACACGCAGTCTATACCAAGCACTGCAAAAATGCATACACACACATATTATATTCACTTACACATAAGACAGAGGGTCATGCTACTGAGAGGAGAATGCCGTGTGTAAAGGCTAGTGTTTCTTTCCTCTGCTCTGCCTTCTGTCAGCACAGAGAAGTGGGCTGTGGCAGGAGACACACAATACATCATTAGGCTTTCATTTGATCCAGTGCATCACAGCAATTAGCAATTTACAGCACAATACGAAAAGGGTCTCATCCCACTTCCTCTGCAGTCATCACCTGCTTAATCCTTATTTTCATCCTTGGCTTCTGGAGAACACCCTGTCTTTACTGCTTACAAGTGTGGCTTTGATTTCACAGCCTGTGCAGTCGCTGGTATCTAATCCACAGTAAAACCATTGATAAGCCAGGCAGGGGTAGAGGTTGTCAGCTGAGGCTGCTTGTGCTTTTAGTGGGTGGCTGTCCCCTTGTGGACACTTGGTGAAATTACTCTCTCCTTTTTTTTCAGCCTACTGTATGGTCATACATTATTAGTTAAAACAAAGGTGTCGTAATCTTAACTATCTGTTAGTTGAATCTTAAGATTAATCTAAATTTAATTTATTTTTTAGTACTTAATTTATATAATAATAATTGTAAAATATGAGAATTATAAGAGATCTACTGCAGGAATATTGTATGTATTGATGTTAATAAGTAATTTTGGAGTAGTATAATAATATTTTGCAAAGTTAGTGTAAACATTATGTTGAGAACAAAAAAAGAATTCAGAGGAAGTGTTTATTTATTGAGAAACTGTAGGAAAAAAGCAAACTGTCATCCTCTGCCTTGTATTTTGCGTGGTAGCATTAAAAAAAAAATTGCAGAAATTAGTTTTTTTTAATCCACTCATTTTGAAATATCAGCTTAATTTGCTTTAATTGCCATTACATTAAAAGCAACACAAAATATGAAACAAACACCAGCAATTAGGCAATGTTGTTTGTAAAACTGTAAACACAACAAACTTTTATGTAATTTAATTTAAAAATGTTAGAATAGAATGGCCGTGTACTTGATGTCTTATCATTTGTCATACTGAACTTACAAATATTACGAAAGTCACAGTTTTGCGGTCAGTTTTAATGAACAGGAAGTGATTCTCTCTATCCTGGTTGGGGATGGAGGGGACATTCTTTATCCTATTCGGGGGACAATGCGAGGTCAGCCCTGTGGACCGGAGGCGTGACGGAGAGGGGGGGGAGCAGGTGCTTCTACCCCCCGCCCCCTTAGGCTTCTCTGTCTGTCTGTCCGGCCCGCCGGAGAGGAAGCCCCACCTCCCGGCTCCCAGCAGCCGGCCGCCTCTCTCCTCCTCTCGCCGGCGCTCTGCTCTGCTTTGCTCCGTCCCTGTGGTCTCGCTAGGCGTCGGAGCTTCCTGCGTGACAACAAAAGTGTAGAGTCTCTGTTCTCGACGGAGGGATGGATCCGCGCTTTCACCGCTAACGGAGGGAGAAATTTACTCATTTACACATACTGGATTAGTCCATATACTTGTTTGCGGTAAGTGAACGTGTGAAATTTGATTGTGTTCTCAAACCCGGAGGTTGTTGGTGTAAACGAGCGAGCATACGTTGAGGGTTTTGTTGAGGAAGTGATTACGATATCGAGGAAACGGGTGATAGTTTTTTTTTTTCCTTTTTTTCGAAGGTCGGTGCCGAGCCCTTGGGTAGACTATGCACGCGGGTGTGTGCGCTTGGTTTTGTATATGCGTGCGTATGTTTATGTGAAAGAGAGACAAGGAAGACAAGATAAAGAGAGAGAGTGCAATAGAGAGAGAAAGAAAAGAGCCACTCCGGTGCGTTCAGGTGGCGATTTTTTGGCTTTCTTTTGTTATCCGGTGTTTACATGCCGTTTTGTTAAGCACATTCAGACAATCGTGTTTAAAAATGCAGACCAGCCTAAAGGACTGAAAGGAATAGCGGGCGACCCCCACCCCCTCAAATTAACTTCTTGTAACATTGTTACCGGTGCGCTGTTGTGATTATTATGTAAAGCACAGCCCAGAGGGTTTCTGCGTACGGCATTTACGCTCACTGTGGGCCCTTTTATGTAAAATTGTATTATTAGCTTCACTTGGTTGGTAATTCGTGGTCTCCAGTCATGCTGGCTCCAGTTAAAATTATTGAAAAGCGTCTGGTCAGAGCTGCTCACTCAGAGCAGGAACGACTGTGTTTGAAAGGGGAATTTTCTCTGCAAATGTGACTGTGACTGCGATGGTGACACATGTTGACCATTTGGGTGCTCTGGGGTTAAGGATCTGACCCTGCGCCTGTGTGTATGTGTATGTGTATGTGTATATATGTGTGTGTACGCGTGCGCGTGGCAGGTGGACCGTGTTGAATCACTTCCCACGCGCTCCTTCACTTCTCCTGAACTGCAGGCGCGTACAACAGCTGCTATGTGTCGAACGCACACACACACACACACACACACACAAACCAGACACACACACACATCACACACGGTCTACAAACACAGCCGTGGAGCAACAGGCTTTACTGAACACTGTGCTGCGGGTTGAGTTGAAGTTTATCTGCAGCCAGAAGCAGCCTTGTTGTGTGTTTTAGCTGCTGCTGATAAGGTTAGCTATAACTGCAAGAGCAGGGAATAAGAGCCTCCTGTTTTTTATAGTGAGACTGTCCTTCTGGTGTCTCAAACAGCTGCCGACTGGTGCTGGAGATAGGTCATTCAAAGGCATCTGTCTGCCATGTAGGGTAGCTGCTCTGTCTTTTTTTTTTTTTTTTTGGAAAAATTTGGCATTATAGTGGTGAAAAATTATTTATTATTTTTTTAATTAAAAGGGCTATGGTCCCTTCTCTCATGCAACATTCAAAAATGGTCTACAGGCCAAAGCTCAGGAAAAAACACTATGGAACTTTCAGAATTATTGAGTGACACACTTATATTTAGTTGACATTGGAATACAGTAGGGGATGTTGTTACATGTAATTTATTGCTAACAGCATTAATAGAATTTAAGATTAACCTCCTTTTTAACCCAATACAGCACCAAAATCACTTAGAATAAGAATATGAACAGTTTTTTTAGTTTAAACAAAGTTTGTAAGTGCAGATGATAATGATCTTACTGTGGAGGTTATATACCTAAGTGTCTATTTATTAGGTGCCAGATGTCAAAGCGTGTCAGGATGTAAACAGAAAAATGTCCTGCAAACCACTTTTCATGGATTTGAGCATTTTTTCTGTTTCCTCGTTACCAATTGGGTTTGATGAATGAAAAATTATGGTGTGTACCATTGTACCCTATTGTCACCAATTGCAAGGTAGATTGTGATGAAGATCTTGATCCAGATTAAGCTGTGGTGGATGTGTGAACTCTCAAAGGGACTTTCTAGTTGCATTAGTGATTTATTAATGTTGTGGTCGAAGTGAGGCTTTAACTATGACCTTTACCACTGACGGCAGTCAGCGTCATCACTGCACCATTACCTCTTTTACACAGGAAAACCCCTATGTGATCACATGCAACCTGTCATTTGAACCGGTCATGTTAGACCGCTGTCACTAGTTAATCTCTGATCGCCGCCTTTCAGCGTTATGAGTGTTAGAATTAATATTGTTTATTTTTTTAACAAACTATCAGATCAGTGAGCATCTCAGGGATCAGTCAGAGATACGGATACTACAAAGGATTTTGACTCATGACATGAATGTTAAATAAAACAAAAAGAACATAAGTCAGAAATATAGATTAAAGTATTTTAAGTTCTTGTGCCCAACATATGTAAAGCTTAGTTCATGCATTCTGTGTGTTCGTTCAGACATGTGGAAGCAGCAGATGCACACTGGATATTTTGGTATTCATGAAATATTTGCCAACTGCACTTTTTTTAAAATTTAGTTCCTCTCATGAGCCAACATAAACTCCACCAGTAAAAAAAGCTATCATTTCTGCACCTTTTGCTGAACAAATTTTACATAGAGGCAATGCAATGAAGTCTGTTGTTTTTCTCATAATATTATGATTTTAACGGCTGTGTTCTAGGGATGGACATTTTGAGCAAAGATATGATTCACTAATCACTGGGAATCCCCTTCTCAACTGTACAGATGCACATAGATAGGCTCTTATAGATAGGCCAGGTTTTCAGCAGCACGCCACTGTCATTTCTTTGGTTTGAAAGCACTCTGTATTTCTATATGGTATATGTAATGTCAGGTAACCATGAATTTGTGGTCTCACCAGCTGAGTGCACAGATCATTTACATAATCATCTTATAGTCTCTCTTGTTTTGTGATAATGTTTTTTTCTTGATAGTACCATAAAGTCTTTCTCAACAGCGCCATTAAAATTCAAAGCCTTCGCCTTCCACAAAGCTAATGGGAAGAATGTCTTCAGCTATCATCTGTGAGATGAGGGCTGTTGTGTTTGCTCTGCATGTCTGTCATCAAACTCACTTTGTCTGGTGCCATGGACTGTTGATCAATGGGTGACTCCCCTCTTTCTACTCAGTGCTTTGCTCTTAAATGACTGTGCATAGTTGTTGAATTGTGATGTGTTAGCGTTAACTTTTAGAGTTTGCTTTGCACCTCATTGAAGTAGTTTCACACAGAACTTTATGATGGCTGTAATCTCTGCTGGGTGCTGTGCCGAATACTGTACTGCCTTCATTCAGAAAAGTATGTACTACGTATTTTACCGGCACCTGCTAGTAATGCGATACTGCTGTGTCCCAGTAGTGTTCACATTAATACCAGGGGCCAGTAAAAAATAAGGGAGAAAGTTTTGAAAGCCAAAATGATAGTCACACAGTAGTTTTAAAAAAAATTTTTTTTTTGTTTGTTTGTTTTTTAAAGGTAATTACTTTGCTGGTTGCGAACCAATAACACCTCTATCCTAGGAAGTCCATTCTGTTCTGTGATCAAGCAGACTTGTGTTTCTTGAGCTGTGTTGAGTGTCAGAGTAATAGCCAAAAAAAGACGTTGAATTGTACAATGGCAAAAAAATGCAGATCTGGATCTTTTCGGAAGAAACATTCTTCAACTGTCAACCAAATATTCTGAAAATGAAGTTTTTTAAGGTCCTTTTCACAGAGAGACCAGCCACCGTAATGAGAACATGCATAACCTCCTTGCAGGAAGTAATAAAAACTGAGTTAGCTAATTCTAGGTGGATTTATCCTCCCTTGTCACAGGCTTACAAGTGTCTGATGCTTCAACACATGATAAGAGTATATAATTACTTATGCAAATCTTGCTCTGAGGAACAAAATTTCTCGCTTGTGATCTGCCTTTTCCGAGTTGTTGAACCCTCATCCTGCGATAGCGCCTATACCGGGCTGGCATATATTCAGGTGTCGTTGTGCTGTTTGTCATGCTGCGGTAGCCTGCAGTGCTGTGAGTGTCTGGGGGCTAGACAGCAGCTGTGTTGAGCAGAGTGTTGGTGACAGTTTGTCTGTGGCAACAGCACCTGGCTCTGTTTAGAGAGTGATTAGGAGAGTCCCAAGCAGCTCCCCATACTGTTTACACAAGGAGCCTGGAGTTAAAGGTGACCTACTTTGCATTTCCTTATCAACAGCCCCCATTGATAGCTTTGAATAGCACAGACTGTAGAGAGGCCTTTGCATGGGTTTACATAGTTCCCTATTAGAGAGAATGGGATGTGTTTGACTGAGCAAGGCTTGGATTTGACTAGCATTACAACAATGTCCTGAGGTGGTATGAAAATGTGGGTGCACACACACCGCTCGTTTTTGTGTGCACTGCAGAGTTGCTGTGTGGTCTGCCTGTGTGATGGAAGAGAAACCACTGGGAGGATGTTTAGGAAATAAAGGTTTCCCTCGGCCAACATGTCTCCAGCTCTTCTGCCACCTCTCTCTCTCTCTCTTTATCTCTGCCTGCTTCTCTCTTTTCCTCCCTCTTGATCAGCCTTCTTCTATCTCACAAGCTGGATCTGTCTGGGTTCGTCTGTTAGGTTTTTAGCTGTGGTTTACCCTTTGTCATGGCTTTTCTCTTTGGATGTGAGATTTCGGCGTTAAAGCATCCCCCACCGGGTGTTAAAACGGTGGTAAGAGTAAGCTGTAAATGTGACGACCAGTGAAGACAGCTGAACAAACGGGTCATAAAGTATTTATCTCAAAGAAGAACAAACACAAAGTGGGGTTGAAATAGACACAGACAGACAGACAGACATGTTCTCAGGTAGAGAAAGAAGTTGTTCTAAGGTGGCAAGAGAAGAAGAAAGTTCTTGTGGTTCATGACTTTTGTTCTCATGCCTGCTGCTTTTTGCTCTATATTTCACTGATAAAGCTGCTTATCTCTTTGTGTGTGTGTGTGTGTGTGTGTGTGTGTAAGCTGGCCTGAGTAGAGACACGTTCCTGTGTCACCCAGTGTTGCCGTTTAACAATCCACCACCATGTGTCATGTGTGTGTACACACGCAGGAGGTGGAGTTGGTACACATTTTCAGAGATGTCGAGGCTGCGGTCCTCATTCACACCCAAACAGAATGACAAATACATTCAGGACTAGACAATAATTTGTACTTACATGTAATTAGACTTGTTTTAGGTCACACCATTGGCCTGATTTCTGAAACAGCCAGAGAAATCAGCGGGTAATCTAAACAAAATGTGCCCACAATAACACCTGCTTTTACAACTTGTCAAGTTTTACAGTTAGTTCCCACCTGCTGTTGTTGACAGAGAGATGTTTGAATGTGTGAGAACAGAGTCAAAATGAAAATCATGGCCTCAATTGGTTCACCCAGCCTTTGGGTAATGAGGGTTGTCCCACTTTGCATACTCACTTTGTCTTGTCACAAGGCTTAAAAATCCTTTGACTTATCTCAGGCTCTTTGTGTAGATCTCACCTGAAGATAAGTTAAAAAAAAAAACAGTGACAGATGAATGCTGGCGGAGTTACCTGGTCAGTAGGGTTTGTTTTGTTAAAGCATATTTACCTTCCTCTTTCTTAATCACTCTCATATCTTCATCTGTCAGTGCTGCGGGTGTGTCCTGTGGGTGGTGAGCAGTTGTTAAAAGGTGCCGAGTCACCTGATTTGCCCCATTGCTCTTCAGGAACAGGTAACAGGCCTGCCGCTAAACCTGTCATAGCACAAACAAACGGAAGGAAGTAGGACTTTATGTTGCTTTTTTCTGAAGTTAACCTTTTGTTTTTCCTTTCTTAACCTCTCATCTTTCTCTTATTCCTGCCTCCTCAGCTTGGTTGTTTCTTTGTTTGCATTGTTCTTTCCACAGTTTGTTACCGCATCATTTTTCTGTATTTGCCAAACTCTCTCATCGTGCCTCTGCGCCGTTTAAGCGAATCGCAATGCACGCCGGTCGAGTTAGGCAGAGTCACGCTGCTGCTCTTTCTTTGTGGTTGTGAATTCCATGCTTCGAGTCCCATCCTCTGAACTGCATTGGACACATGCTGCTCCCATATCCAGTGTGATTTCATTTAGACAGCAGCACCCAGCCCAGCGCTGAGCAGTTGAGTAATAACCAGCAGCAACCTTTTCACAATGTTAACTTTGTTTGTATTCGCAATCTTCAGCTTGGATTAAATTCTCTGAGGGGAACTGGGGGGAAAAAAAAAGAAAACATTTTCATTCACACACACACATACACACAGAGAAAAAAAAAAAGTCGATCTTGTTGCATTCACCAGGCCAAACCCTGTTCTAGATATCTTAAGATTATATATGTGTGTCTGTGTTTGTGTAGTTGATGTTTGCTGCTGTCGTTGTGATACCCCGGGGCCTGATAAGCATTGGCCAAACAAACACATCACAAGCAACATGAGAGCAGTAGATAAGCAGATTGTACACTCACTCAGTACGGACCATACTTGACTATTGACATCACCAAGCAGGGCCTGTTTCATTCAATGTGTGTCATTCGATGTGTGTGTGAGCCTCTGCACGAATCATACAGTGTGTGTGTCAGTGTCTGCGTCAATCCATCTTGTGTCTGTGCTTTCTCCACTCACATTCTCACAGGATAACCCAGCATTGTGCTAAAGGCAACTCTTCCACAAAGGCCTTTTCTATTACTATCACATCGACATCTCTCTTTTTCCGTCTATCTGTGTCTGCTTATGTCTCTCCTCAACATGTCTGTCTGTCTCTCGACCTCTCTCTCCCTCCCTCTCCCTCTTTCTCCGTCTCCGAGATAATCTGCTATATCAGCTGACTGTCATATTGTATGTGTCCGTTTGTCAGCCTGCCTCCTTGTGTGTGAGTGAGGTCAGACATGTGCCTGAAGAGGAGAAGTGGGTTTTGTGGCCAAGTGTTTTAATCAGCTCATGGACAGAGCTGCATGCCTGTGTTGGTGAAGGCCACAGTTGCTGTGTTAAACGTGCTCTCACTGAAGACTCTAGTTGCCAGCTAGACTTGTTTTATCTGGCTGGTATTTGCGATACTTAAAGTGTAATCCATTTTGGACGCTGGTCTTTTTTTTTTAACATTTCTTTTTCTATCTCATTTCACATCTTCCATGCGTGTTGTTTCTAATCTCAGTTTCAAAACAAACCGATATGTTTTTTTCCCCTTTTGTAGCGGAGCTGACTGACAAAAAGTACCATAACTTATTAAATGGATGAAAAAAAGTACACAACAAAGCTGTCAAAACATAGCTTACATGACTCACATGGCGTTAAATAATAAAAAAAAAAATATCTGCACAAATGTCGTTTACTGGGCGTGGACCTCCAATGTGAATACTGACCTCTTTAAAGATTGGTCGACACTTAAGACTATTGTCCTTATCAATTAATCTGCTGTTTTGTTTTGTTTTCCTTTAAGTGTTTTGATCTATAGAATGTCAAAAAAGTAATAATAAAAAACAGCCATTACTTCTGTCGTTGCATTTCTAATTTGCCTCACTGTAATTTTTTTTCTCGCTTGAAGTGAGACCGAGGACTTTCCCATGTTTCCAGGGTTGTTCAGCTCTATTTAACACGTTTTGTTGCTCTGATGGTTTTAGGTTCTTCTGACTGCAGCACAGAGCACATGTGCTGTGGGCCTATGAGGTTTCTTCCACAGTCCACATGGACTTTTTTCAGCTGATAAGAGTAACTGATAATGACCTGCCTCTCATGGCTGATCCTGATAAGATAACTGATCGTTTAATTTGACATTTTATGTTTTTAAGAACTTTATAACCTGTTGTTCATGCATAGTTGACGATAAGAAAGGAAGTATTCAAAGCTTTGACGGAAACAAAAACTGGCATCACATCCGCTTTGAAGCCTTGCACAACAAATTGATACATTATTGAAAAAGTATTGAAAATTGAAATTGCGTTGCCTGCCTCTGAAACATTTAAAACCGTCTGCACTGGCTGGCT
>JAPZDZ010000001.1:15968481-15980242 GCA_029783805.1 Acanthurus tennentii | reverse complement strand
ACACACACACACACACACACACACACACACACACACACACACACACACACACACACACACACACACACACAAACACAAACACACACGAACACACCACCTAAGACAGATTGAAGCTTATGTAATCGTGAATAAGACACATACAGACAGGACTAATGCCACGAAGATACAAAGATTTAAACGTTGAGCTCTGTCTCTTGACAGATAATGAAAGGGTGGTGGAGCTGCTCCAGGCCATTAAAGAGAAGAGCGTAACCCTGGATACCATCAGACATGCCCCTCATCCGCTGTGTAAGAGCCCTCCAGCGCAGATTTCTGGTGAGACAACAGTTCATGAACATCAACATATACCCTTTCTCATTGGGTGACAGTGGTATTTCCCTTCCGTACAATGTATCTGGATGAAAGATGTATGTAACGATACCCAAACTTCCAAATTCAGTGTTTATCTGTAGTATTTAGGATCGTGACCTCATCATGATTAACACATGTACGAACGATTGCAGATCCTGCATTCGCCCAGCCTCCCTCTGAATCAGAAGACCACCACAACATCAGACCACATAGCCCCTCCTCACATTGCCCAGCGTCTCCCAATGGCAATCCAAAACCCCTTGGGGACACATTAAGACCAAAGGAACCCCCCTCTCCAGCTGTCCACCCAGACAAGGCCCGGGGGCCCAGCGAGGGGCCGATCTCCAAGAGGAACTCCAGTCTGCTGAACAGCTTGCGGCCCCCACTCCCCCTACAGGCTAAAGAAGGCCTTCACAGTGTCAATGGACGCAGCAAACCCTGGGACAGCTTCACCCCGGAGGAATTTGCCCAGCAGTTCCACGAATCTGTGCTTCAGTCCACTCAGAAGGCTCTACAGAAACACAAAGGTAACCTGCACAAGTCATGATGATTGACACTTGTCTTTAATAGAGACTGATGGACAGCTGGACAGCATAGTAATTAGAGAGACCACCTCTTAGAATTAAGACTGAGGTACCATCTACAGATCAGCCAGGACTTATTTTCCAGCTAAGTAATGAGTAATTTAACCAGGGGTTTCCTTTCTCTCTACCTGAGCTGAAATGTAATGGTGGGCTGTGGCCCACAGCAAACTCCTGCTCTACTGTTCAGATGCAAAGTGGTTCTAAGTGAACTAACTGACTGTCACAGACTGAGCAATGTCCCTCTGACACTTTCCGAGCCCAGATAATGAAAAATAACTTTTAAAAAAAGGATTCCACATTAAAAAAGTAATTTCACACCATGAAAAAACAAAACGGCATAAACAGTAGTTAAAATTATTAGTCTTTAACTTGCACGCTTTGTCCATCAGTCAGTCCTGAACTCAGAAAGAAACAAACTTGCACATTTAAAAAGATCAAAACAGTCCCAATATGGGGAAATATATCCACCTTCAGAGCACGGAAAATTGTTCCCAGGATCCATTTCCTAACTCTACAAAATCCAAACAACCAAATACAAAGTGAAAAAAAACTCTGAACCTGTGAGGTCATCAGGGTCAAAGCCCCGCGTTGCTCCACAGAAAACTTCTTTTAGAATAAATTCTATCGTCAGTCTGTGGAAGCTGTGGAAAAACAGAACCAGTAGGTTATGTTGAAACTGTGATTGCCATTTTTCACTTTTGCTGGTAAATTTTTACACCTTTCATTTAATTAATTAATTTAAGAAAAAAACATGTAACACTTTCACTACCACTGAAAATAATTGAAATTAATGAAACATGACAACCCTCCCTTTTCTCCCTTGTTGTCCTTTAGGTGGAGCCACGGGGATGTCGGAGTCGTCCCACCTCCAAGAATCATCTGTTCACTACAACATTCCAGAGCTTCAGAGCGCCCCCAGCAGGCCGCCGCAGCCGCATTCGCAATCTCACTCAAATGCACACTCATTTCCCCATCCGCCGCCGCCGTCACACCCTCACTCTCAGCCCAACGGGCAGCACTTCTCTGGACCCCTACACCGGGAGGCCTCAGGGACGAGGGAGGACCTGTCAGGTCCAGATGACTCTGAGGAGGAAGATGATGAGGAGGAAGAGGAGGCTCCTGTTTCCAAGTGGCAGGGGATTGAATCTATATTTGAAGCTTATCAGGAATATGTTGAAGGTAAGCAGTGGTTATACTCCTGTTGCTAAAAATCTTCTAACTCTGCTGTTTTCATGGCTCTGTTCTTTATGTAGGTTAAATAAAAAGCCATCAATATTCAGCTGAATGACTCCTAACTAACCGTTTCTAAATTCATCCCTGTGAAAAATGTTTTTTATTGTTTGTTATTTGAAAAAAAGGTGCAAATTAAGAGACTTGATTTTTAGTTGTTGTAGTGTTGTGTCATCACTAGAGGGAGGTATTCATCCCCTCTGTTAAAAAAACTTCATATGCTGTATGCAAATGCATGTGTATTCAGGATTTGTAGCAGACATTCAGTCAGCATGAGTTGAAAAGCCATCTGATCAGTCTGAGAAACACAGAAACATCTTTTCTCTGTGCTAGTTGCTTGTGGTGTATTAGCCATGTAGCATCTGCTGTTTAGAAAGCATGTGGTGTAATTTTTTTTTTTTTCTAAACCCAAACTCTCTTGTTTTTTTTCTATTCCATGATTTGGCTTTGTCCTCCAGAGCAAAGTTTGGAGCGGCAAGTGCTACAAAGCCAGTGTCGAAGACTAGAAGCTCAGAACTACAACCTCAGTCTGACTGCTGAGCAGCTGTCTCATAGCATGGGGGTAAGAAGCACACACACACACACGCAGACACACACACACACCTTCTGCTTTTGCCTTCTAAAAATGCTTTGGGTCATCTTTAAGTACCTACCTCCTACACGTTTCACTTGCATCTCTACAAACACTTTCACATTGACCTGCATACACAGTATATACACAGGCTTGACACAGTGAAACTTAAGTTAATGGGTCACATTGAACTGGGCAGCATTACTGGAAAATTTGAATTTATTTGAATGCTCATTTGTAGTGCGGTGCTTTCAATGCAACATGAGGGGACTTGCAGAGCTTAAAGATTCCAAATATTAAAAAAAAGGCTGTAATGTGGCAGCAGAAGTAGTTTTACAAATCATGTTTACTCACAGCATCCCAAATACAGACAGGATCCCTCTTTATTTTCACATTGTTGTGATTTTCTGTCAACTTTAACATTTTTCGTGTCTTCCCTCTCTGCCACCCTGGTTGTGTAGGAGCTTTTGTCCCAGAGACAGAAGCTGGCAGTGGAAAGGGAGAAGCTACAAGCAGAACTGGAGCACTTCAGGAAGTGTTTGACGCTGCCACAGGCACACTGGCCGAGAGGCGGCCACTACAAGGGCTACCCTCCCAGGTGACCCCGACACGGCGACCTTATGGCCCCCGGGTGCCCTGCCACCTCCCCTTTCAGACTGACACCGAGAGTTTATTTTTCACGGCCTGGTCCACGTGGCTCCATGGAGGAGAATATGGCTGGCTAGATAACAAGAAAGAAAAGAATGAATGAATGAATGAAAAGAATGAATGAATGAATGAAGGGAGTGAATGGACAGATGGATGATACAGGACCATAGAGTGAAGGACAGGCAGTCTTTGGATTGTGGCCAGCCAGGGACTGTGCCACAAGCCACTAACGTGTGCCAATGTAGCCAACCCCCGAGATCAGCGATAGTATGGGGCAGGAGTACCTGAAGATCAACACCGACACACACAAATACACACACGCGCACCTGCTTTTCACACAGTCTTCAGCCCCTGCTGCTCTGTTGTTCAGTCCCTGCATCCCTCGCCACCACAGCTACACAGACAATCCTGCCAATGAGGGAGCAGCTACCCCCGGATGGGTGTCAGCAAAGAGACTTGAACGCTCCAAAGGCTTCTGGCCAGTCGGGACTGGTTTTTATCACAGTGGCCATGAGCTTTTGAACTGGAAATGCACTTAAGAATAAAAGCTGAAGAACTACCTGGTGGTACTGTGTTACAACAAAGAACTGTTCAAATTAGGGAAGAACTTAGAAAATGCACATTTTTGGAAAGAATTAAGGAAATGTTTTATTTCGAAATAGAAAATTTGAGAATAAGAATTTTAAAAGGTGCTTCAGCCTTGTATTGTAAATAATATGAAGAAAGAATTTTGTATGTTTTTATTACTTTAATCATTGTTCTTTTAAAAGAAAAAAAAAGCCTGCCATTTTTATATGTTTATGCTTTTTTTTGGGTTGGAAAAGAAAGCCTTGCTTTTAGTGTTTGTACTGCTGCTGGCCAGAACAGCTCATTTTGAGACATTCAACAGAGTGAGAGAGAACAGATTACACTCCTCCTCTTTACTCACCTGGCACTGCGCATCTGAGACTCAGTCACAGCCGCCTCATCTGGCATCTGAGCTCAGCAAAGCTTACGTAGAGGTCCTGAGACGTGGCTCCTGCCCTCCCATCCCACTCCATCACAGCAACATGTGTCTCTCTGTTTGGATGCCCCTCACAAAATCTCGTCTGGTCAGCTTGACTAGCTAGCTTGTGATTTTCTCATACAGGAACCAGCTGAGATCCACAGCCACATCATACTTTTTATTTTTTACTTTAGACATTTGACATACTTGATTTTTTTTTGTTTTGTTTTGTTTTTTTTTTGTAAAGACATGAAGAGTCTCGTAAGCCGCCAGCTGATGAAACTGGTTCTTGATGCTTTATTCTTCCATTGGACCTTTCAGTTCACTTTGTATGACATTAAATAGCATTGGAGTCAAACAATAGGACGGTTTGCAAAACGTTACGCCTTATAAGATCGAGCCCTTATCAGCAGCCACGAGAGGACACTGTGCCAAAATGAAAAACGGTAGCATTTTGGATTTTTAATTTTAGCAGAATTTTAATCTTGAGTTGAGTTACAATTAGGTAGCCAAACATTCAAACCAGAATGGCCATCTTCCATCGCTGAACACGTTACTCCACTCATCTCCTCTCTGAATTGACACAGTTTTAGGACCCTCACCATCCACAGTTGCCAACATGTTACAGATATACAAATCACACAAAAAAAAACAGTTTAAAAAACGGGCATTTCTTAGCACATGAGAAAGAAGACAGGTTCAATTTACCCAGCCTCAGACCTTCATTCTTGATCCTGAGATTCAGCTACAGGTTTTACACCGACTCTCTACCCTGTAACCTGTGTTGCCTCAGCCTTATGGTTGTATGTGTGCGATTGGAGACTCCAAAGGCCATCTAAAAGGAAAGTTTTTTAAGGGCTTTAATCCAGCTGCACAAGTTACGGTGGCAGGATTATTGGTGTGAAAAGAATGAGGGGTTTCAGTTTTTCAAAACAACAATTAAATTTCAAAATTGCGCAGAAATCCTATTTATTAAAAAAGACCGAAAGCACAACTCCTCCCTTACACACAGTGTGTTAATTACAAGTGCCTCAAGAATTTGGGAGCATGTGAATGAGTTGCAGTCCACATGGTGGACTAATCGACACATAACATCACTGATCAGGGACTTAACATTTTCCATCGTAACATCCACTGTATGTCTCACACCTTTTCAAACATGTGCATGTCAAGAACCAACGCAGAATTCCTTTTATTTAAAAGCATCTCATCTCTTAAAAAAAGAGGCCCGAGCCAGTTCAGAGGATCAGGTGGACACAGAGAGTAGTCTGTCATTCTTACAGAGCAGAAGGGAGTCAAGAGCGCAGCCTATCGGTATATGAGGGAGAACGCATGCTGAGGTGAGCTGCCAATGACCTGGGGAGGAAGGTCCAGTATGGTGAGCCCCTTACCCAGCCTCCCTGTGTCTCCAACCCACGCACGCCCATGCAATAGCCCCATTACTCAGTGGAGGATGTCTAGATGCTGTGAAATCCTGTTTTTAAAATGTACTTGTTTGAATTCATTGTAATGTAATATATTCTTTGTTGAATGTAGTAATTAGGTATTTATGAATATATGGCTGTGATTTCCGACAAAAAAGAAAATAAAATATTTCAAAAATGTTAAATATCAACCTGTTTGTTTGTGGGTGCTGGTAGGTGGGCAGTTTAATGGGAAGGTGGAACAGTACAATCATACATAAAAGCATAAAGGACTGATATTTCTGGACTCCTAATTGATCCGGTGACCAAGTGTTGTTTGTTGTTGTTTCCTTATAACTACAACGGCATTGTTACTTTTTAAAAATGTTTGGTACCTCGTCACTATGAGTTTAGATAGCTCTTAATGCTTAACCTGAAATTAGACAACTAGGTAGCCATTTATGACAGCTCAAACTAAACTTACTTTTTTCTTTGCTGTAACAAACCAGACACTGACAATTATTTTCATTCATACTCAGGTTGAGTACAAAACAATATGATATTTAATACCGAGAGTCAAAGTCTTAAATTGTCAGGAAAAAACAAGTTAAAAAAAAAAAGTACATTTATAAACTCTAGACACACACACACATTTATTTTGTCACTTATTGACAAATACAAAAATAGTGGCAGTTTTAAACAACAAGCATCCTAAATTAAATTAATTCTCCATGTTTTTTCACAGGTACACACTGACACAATCCCTACAAAAAATAATGCAACCCCTTAAAAAGGCTGAGTAACCCTCCGTTAGCTTTAACTAGCCATTTACATAAATGTTACGGATTCAAATTCTGAGAAAACAGTCTTTGGAGGAATGAAGGACCTTGCATCTCAGTCTTCTCAAATCCACGTGGCAGGATCCAGACCTGTTCAGCAGGCCTGGATCTTGTGGCTCAATAATCCATGAACTGTCCTTTACTCGAACCAGGCTGCAGATTGGAACGTAGTTTGTACATGCAGTTGAGAGAGTCGAGAAGAAATGTTCGTATGGTGTTGATCTCCATCAGAGTCAGATTGTCCAGCTAAAGAGAGAAGGCAGCAGAGTGAGACAGGAGACTTAGTTTTAAACAAGTAAAATAACATCCCTTCTTTAATGAGTGCTACGGATTTGTGCTTACATCTGCTTGATCTTAATACAACAGTAAAACAGGAAGTGATATGGCCACAAATGAAGGGATAAAAGGATAATCCCTATTATTTTGCAAGACTGTGACTGTTCCTGTTAATCTTTTAATAAACAATCAAGGCGCTGCAGGGTCGAACTTGACCTGACGAATGCACAGTTTTTCATCACTTGAAGATGCTCTTTAGAGCATAAAAGTAATTCCAAGGCGCTTAAATTGTTAAGAATTTCAACACAACCTCCGGTGACCATTTAAATATTTGATGTCTGATCAGTTATTTGATTAGTTGCTTCAGCTCTACGAAATAATTTAAACAGTTTGTAGGAACTGTATGCTTAGCGTATGATTTTTCATCATCAGTTGTACCTTGGCATGAGCTTCCATCTGACTGATGAAGCTGTCTGCAGAGAGACGGAGTTTGGCGACACGTGTGTCCCAAATATCTTTGACCAATGTGCGGATCTCATCTGCTTTTGGGATGTTGTCAGATGCACTACAGAGACAAAGAAATCATCATTTAAGGTACACTACCACATGTACAGGCAACAAATGAGCATTTACACACACAATTCACTGTAAAAAGTATGAGGACGATAAGATTGAAGGCATTATTTATGCAAGGAGATGCTTAAGTGTATATAACTTACAAGTTCAGCAGCAGTTTGGTCAACTCCATGTAGTAAGGACTGGGAACAGGTGTGAAGGCATCCTCTTTTCTCTCAAGGTCTCGCATCTCCTCTAGTTTCTCTGTACAGTAGTACAGTGGAGCAGGCAGGTCAAAACAAAAATTCAAATAAATCACATTTCCAAAAGGAAAAGTAGGGAAAGTATAACCCGCATAATTAATATTTGCTCAGATTTTCCAGACATGAAAGTTCTAATGCTTGAATTTTTGACACCTCTGCTAAATATTTTAAGGTTTTTTCTTTCTGCTAAATGTCTGCAGCATTCTTGTAACTTCAAAAGTATGTAGCTATTCTAACATCTTCAAAAAACACATGTCAAAATCATGTACGCATCGAATTATACATCGTACCAACATCCATCCACGCTGGAGGAACTATTCTGCATTTCTGCCTCTGCTTCAGGTTAAGAGCCAGCCACACGGGGACATCAACCGGAAGTCCAGGGTTGAAGGGACCTAAGTCACCCTGAGGACAAAACAATGTCGTCAGGCTGAACATCAGTTAGAGCTGGCTCGCTGCCGTCTTCATTTGCGCATAACAGTGAGCATTATCGTTGTGTACTTTAAAGCTGACTTGGTTGAATGGTTTAAAGTAACACTAACGCAACCGATCCAAAGCCTCCAGATTACAGTGTGTATAAAGAGATGGTTGAACAGTAGCTTAATGTATCAAAGTCAACTGTTCAACCATCTAAAATAGCGTTTCGACAAATAAATATAACTTACTTACCCCGATTAAAAAGACCTTGTCTAGACTGAAATTTGGTATTATCTTCACTATCTCTTTCTCGGCGAGGAACTCTACCTCCGCGGGATCCATAACTCTTTTGCTAAATTATTTTTCCCCAAAAACTTTAACCCCACGTCTGCGTTTCTTTCTTTTCCCGCGCTGAATCCTGCACGAACCTTCGAAGGAGTAAGTAGGATAGGTCAGTTATGTCATCATTAGGAGACGTAATGTCGCGCGGTAGTCCCTTTGTAACGCTTTATTTACGTAAACATCGTCGGCGTGTTTATGTGTATTCTTTTGCAATTAGCGTATCTGAACCTTACGACAAGTTTTAGTTTGTAAGCCGTTTTTTTTTCAACCGTTTGCTGACTTGTCAAAAGCTGGTAGCTGATGATGACGACACTGACTACTCCTCAAATTTTCACTGTGTCCATCCCGGAAGGAAGAGGTGGGTCATGTGACAGCGACAACAGTTTTAGGTAACAGCCACTAGGTGGCAATATTTACCGTGTAATAAAAATGAGGCCACTAACTCTCTAAGGACGAATGCGAGTATTACTCAGTATTACTCCTAATTTTTTTTTTCTGGTATTTTTCTAATCATAAAATTTGCCTTTTATTGTCCGCGGTATTTTTTATCCTTACAAGTTTAGACATAGGGATAGACAAATGTAGGCAAAGGCAGCTGGATGAAGTCATGTATGAAGTACCAAATACAAAAGTACTTGATTACTTGGTCCTCAACTGAGGACTACGTCCTCAGTACATTTGTAGTCTTGCGATGCATTTAAAATTTTACAAAGGTACAGAGATATCATTTGTAAAATATATCTGTATAGTTGTAAAACATATCTGTAATGTTTGGATTATTACAAATGTGTAGGTGCTGAGGCAACCTTTTAATGTTGTGGTTTATTTAGGCAATTTTAATTACTGGTTGAGGTAATTTAATTGGCTTAGGGTATTTTAATTACTTTTTAAACTGATGGGCAGCTTAATAATGTGTAACATTGTATTTCATAAACTAAGCATATATTTTGTTTGTATATTTATATTCAATGTAACTTCCAACTATAGCTGTAAAATAGATATTGTGGAGTAAAAAACATTTTTTCTTATACAGTGTCATAAAATGAATAAAGTATCATGTAATGGCCACTAGGATGTATGAATATTGATGTAACAAACCCTTATCATTTTATTTAAAATGTATATGATTAGCCAACATTCATTGTATATGATGACTGATAAAATTTGTTTTAATCTTAGATCTATTAGATTGAAAACACAATGTGTAGGGTGGTGTGGACTAAATGACAGTCCTACAGTTACGTTGAGCACAGTTACAAAGCTTTAATTTCAAGATCAATAAATATAAATCCAAATTTCAGTAATTTGTAGCTTTCTGAAAATTTATGCCAATTGTATTTATTGTAAATTAACCATCTTTGAGTTTTAAACTGTTCAGTAGGATAAATTTAGATATAGATAAACAGTGGGCTCTGGGTAATTGTGTTGGTCACAATTTGTGATGTTCTAACCAACAGATATTAGAAATTTTAATCTTATGTTAAAAATTACATGTATTTATACATTTTTTAAGTATAGGCAGTGGTTTGGTTTGAGTCTGTTTTCAGGGCATGCAGAAATCTAATTACAAAGCATAAAGAAATCATACTGAAGACACAAAGGGTTCTTTTTATCACAGAGACCACACAAGGGGACAGATGAAAAGGACGCATGTGAAATATTTCAGGGCAAAGTCTATGACAGATTAGACATTATGGTGCAAATGATAAACTGAAGGAACACTATGAAGGTCCAAAAGGCCAGAAAAGAGAAAATAAGGAAAGAGAAACTTCCCTGCCTATTTTAATTTGAGTGATTCATCACTTCTGTGTAACGGCATGGAAGGAAATGAAATCTGAAATAGTTTGTGTGTCCAAGTGTCTAAATCTGATAAGTTGGTTGATTTCATTATTTACAGGATATTTATTTTAAGATATTTGCAAATAGCTGTGACATTGCTGCAGTAACAATGCAATTTCCTAATGTACTTAAAAAGTAACATAAGAATCTCCACTACTCTTTTCCTGCATTTCTGTTTCACCATGTTAGTCACATTACTTTTTTTTTTCTTTTTTGGTAGATTCTGTCTAGATTGAGACAAAAAATATCTTTAATAGTATTTTCTGTTCTCCCTGGTCTCAGCAGATAAGACCCTGACATGGGTTACTGATAAAACAGCATGGCCACTTAAATAACACTTATAGGATATTTAAAGTCTCACCACAGTAAACCAACCAAAACTGATGCCTAAATCTATTCTCTGAACTCTCATGGCAGTGTACAAAACATCTGAAGAAACACTTTACTTAATATAAGGAAACAGGCAAGGCTTGGATAATTTTACAAAATGAGTTTCATTGTACATTCACAAAATGTCTGTAAAAAATGTTCAGTCCACACATTATTTAAGTAATTAGCTCTTACTGAGTAGTTCTAATTGTCAAATACAAAAGTAATTCTGCATGGTCATATAATTAATTCTGTTTTTTCAACATTACTTATTAAATAGGAATAAGATTGGCCATTTATACAATCGGTATAAATAAATATGGTTAACTAATTAAAACAAGTGTCTAATATAAAACAAACTTCACACTTTCCTGTGATTCTGTTCAGTGTTGCATTTCTGAGCAAATCTCCCACAACAAACTCAAAAGCCAAATTGCCAACATGTATTTCATCCAGAAAGACATTCTGTAGTGCACCAGTGACAATAACGGAACACACACACATAAACATTTTTATGTTAGCATTAATTATTAAATGTCAAAGCTCATTTCACTGTCATTGCTGGTGCATCTACATGAGGACTTGAATTGGCATGTGACATAAAGTCAAATGAGACAAAACCTTTGAGATTGCTTTTTACCTTCCTTTTCCTGTCATCTAAATGCTCTTTTTGATTTTCTTTTATTATAATTTGCTGCTAAAAAAACTTTAGACTACAGTTTTACATGTAAACTTTGTTTTAAGAGCTTTAAACAAACTAGAATTTTAATAAACAACTTACAATATATTTTTAATCATATCTCAGCAGTACAATCATTGCAAAAAGTTTTTAATAATTTAGGAGTTAATCAATATTTGGCCACTGGCCGTAAAATTTAAGAGGAAAAAAAATATAATGAGTGAACTAAAATTTGACTCGCAACTTCCTAAATGCACACAACTATGAAAAAACACAAACCATTTCAGACAAAATGAAAAAAAATATTAAAACAAAAACAAAACAAAAACATTTCAGTTGCATTCAAAACCATAACTGCCTTCATCACTTCGGCATCACCTTTTTATGTCAACAGTGCACGTACGGCGGTC
>JAPZDZ010000001.1:15950194-15962713 GCA_029783805.1 Acanthurus tennentii | reverse complement strand
CAGGTCTGCTGTGAATGCGGACAGGTTGCTGAAGGTGAGGGCGGGTAAAGTACAACTGAACTGACGGCAACACGCTGTGATGTCACTTAACGGATGAACCCGCAGCTGCGATTGTTTCACGTCAAAACATTCCGGAAGACGTTACTGCACAACAACGGTGGCTGTAGCTGGGAAGAGGCTAGCGCTAATTGAATAACAGAACGGTTTAAGGCGTGAAAGTGTAACTTAATAAAGTTGTTGAATAGAGGACAAACGTAACGACTGAAGCAAAGGTTGTTTTGAGCTGGAAGTCAGTCAGTTTAGCCTCGTTTAAGTCCATGTTAACACATCGTAGCAGTTCTAGATATCAGGGTCTTGCAGTTAGCTTATCGCAGGCTGGCTCAAAGTCATCATGGGAAATGGAATGAATAAGGTAGCGTTTGATTTTGTTTCATGTAAAGGTGTTATGTTGTTGTCACTGGCTTTTTGTAGTAAAACGGTCCAAAACGTAGCCGGTACATGTGTAAATTAAATCAATCACGTCACATGTTTTTCGCTGTCCCACACTGTAGACACACTGGAGATGCACATTGGAAATTGACTATAAATGCCTAAAGTGACTATTTATGTCTGTTTGTGTAAACAACTCCCTAGGCTGTTTCTGGGTTAAGACCTGGTTATATTAAAAACACTAGTTGGTTTAAAATGTAGCTATAACTGATGTTTTATGAACATGAATCACAGGCACAGCTGTGACATGTGCTTTCCTGGATTTGAATTAAATTCCTCAGATTGAGTTGCAATAGATGCCAATGATTATGCTCCATATACTAGGATGGTTCAGTGGGTAGAGGTACTGGCAATGAGCTGGAAAACTTGTTCACACTGCTTCCACCATTCTCAGGGGCCTGAAAGCAAGGCACTGAATTCATGCCATCCAGGGCTGATCCTGACCTCCAGCTTTCTCATGATGGCCTCAAGCAACTTGGCTCTTAAGATGAAATTAATAGACTACTACAACGTCATGTCTACTTAATTTCACATTTTCAAGTTTTTCTTCGTACTCTGATAATGCCATGATAATCCTGATTTCTTTCAAATGATGGCAAAAACTTCACCATGCAGTTTCACACTGATGCCTAGTGAAATAAAGTTTAACATGTTCAGCAAAATAGACTCAAACAGCATATTGCAAGTTCATTTTTAAGTAGACTTTGTATTTGCAGATACATTTGTCGTCTTTATTTCCCTGCTTAACCATCTAAAGCTATGTGCAGGCCGTGTAAGTTATACATGTTATTAGTGGAAAGCTGGCAGGTAATTATCTTCAGACAAATGCTGCTTCATGGTTCTAGTACCAAAGGTGTACGCAACCCACAGTGGCTGCTCGCCACACATCACTTGGTCCAGATAATCATGCATCGCTGCTTCAGGCCTTGTATGGCTGTAGGGAATGTTTCCTTTGGTGGTACTTTGTTCTTAAGCCCTAAGCTTTAAATCCAATCTGGCTCAACCGAGGACATTTGCTCTCTCCTAGTGAAGTTTTTAAAGCTGAATTTTCATGAATATCTAACCTGAATGCAACATGTATGCTGCTTCACAGGTTGTCAATGGGCTCTACATTGGGAATATAAGAGGTAAGGTGAACTACGATTTTTGTTTGTATATTAGATACATGCAGTATAGCTGTGTTGGACAATGTTTTCAATACAAAAGGCAAAAGGCTACCATTAAAGGACATACATGTATGGATGAGTTTGTGGTAGTGTTAGCACGTAGTATCCCATTTGTGCAATAAGTATGCCTTAACATATTGCTTTATTTTATTGGCATTTTAATGCACCACTTAGTAATTTTTCAAATACCATGGACAGCTACAACTTGCACTTTGTGAGAGGTTTTAAATTTAAGTGCTGTGTCTTTAAAGGCTGTAACCATCAAGCGTTCAAGTCAAGTTTTTGTCCTCCTTCCCAGAACCAATGATTTCAGAGTGAAAAGATGTAAATGCGCTGTTGACAATTAATAATAACAGACAATTAAGAAGGTGGGAGGTGTTGCTTGACATAAATATTGACAGTTTAGTTGACAGTTATTAGTTTATCAGTGTGTCACTCCTTGGCCTCAAACAACCCCAGTTAATGTGGCATTAGCAGTACTCTAACTTTAGCTGCTGCTGAGGAGGCTTCTCATGATGGCACAAGCATAAAAGCTAAAATTAGTCCAAGTGACAGGAGCAAGTGAGCATAGTGATGGTGCAGAACAGTAAACTGCTCACAGATCTGCCTCTGCAGGAGCTTACAATGACACACGTCAGAGTTGTTTGCATCAACGTCACTTACAAGACTGGAGACATTTATTCCTCTCTGTCTTTGTCCCAGATGCAGAAAACAAAGAAAGTCTGTCTAATAATGGCATCACCCACATCCTTTCTGTGTACAACAACGCTAAACCCGTGTTTGAGGTTAGTGGAAAATCCATGTTGTCTGGGTAAAACTACTTGTTCTTCCTGTGGAAAATTTACATGGAAATTTTGGACATGATCGTTAATCGTAAAAGTGTTATGTGTCCTTTCAGCCAGCTGGGGGTGGTGATGAGTTATGGTTGGAGCAAGAGAGTTTTGTTCCTTAAACAGACAATTTGTTTTCTAAGTAGTGTGTTTTCAGGGACAGAAGGTAATAATACCAAAAAGCATATAAAGTTTCTTTAACCACTTAAATTTGGTGTAATTACTAGTTAACAAAATGCACTACATAATTAATTCTGTTTTGTCTATGTATATGTGTGTGTATATATGTATATATACATGTGTCTTTTATATATATATATATACACACACACACACACACACACACACACAAACACACATGGCTTGAAGGATTCAAAATTCCATTTTGTTGTACAATCCTTGTCGCACCAGGATGCATAAATTATCTTATTGAGTTGTTGGTATCGTGTTGTACTTTAAATGTGAAATATTTCATTTATTAACATACAATATACTATATGTCAATAAATATATACTACTATATATTCTGATTTCTTTAGTTGGCCATTATTTTAGCCTGTACTGTAAATATAGATGAACATTAAGAGGTAACACACAGATATGACATGCATTGCCTATGTTCCGGAACTTTGTCATAATTGTCATCTGTTTTTTCTCTATATTTGACAGGACATGACATATCTTTGTATTGAAGCATCAGATTCATCCAGCCAAAACCTGTGAGTAAACAAGTACTCACTCAGATTCAGACAGAAACACTAATGGTGCTCTAACCTTAGATTTTAAATGTCCACATCCATGTGAATTTCTCAAGCACTGATGAATCATCCAGTTTATTTCGACACTATTACCCTCCAGATTAGTGTGCCCAGGGTGTGACAGTCAAACGCAAACGGTTACAAAGATTATATGAAGGTATTTGACAGTTTAGAAAACTGATTCTTTAAAATGTGTCATAAATGGCATAATTCCTGATGTTTTTTTTCAGATACGGAGTACTTTCTGGGCATCAGTGATTAGGCAGTTGATGTGTAGCCGCCAGTCAATAACAGTGTGAGGTCAGGTCTCAATATAAAGCTAGCAATCAGGCTAGATTGCTGTCATGTCTCTCTCTTCTTGTGTTTGTTGTAAGTTACAGGTCTTTGTGTCTGATTCACCAAGGGCACACGCAAACATACATACACACACGCGGCAGGGAGGCGAACAGCAGAGAAAATGAAGCCTACCCTCCAACAGTGTTTACACAAAACTGGCTTTACCTCACCCTCCTGCAGGATTGTGTGGAGATGTTTGGGTGTTTACTTGTGCTTTAGTGTGTAACCATTGTAATACTGAAATTAAGAAAATAATATTTCATTTCTCTGTCTTACTTACTATCTTACTTATGTCTTTGTTCTTAGTAACACTGATCCCTCTCTTCATTCAGTCTATGGCTCACTTGACCACTACTGCTCTCACAGTCTGGTTGAGCCAGAGTGGAGGGGCAGAGTTTCGATGTTGTGTCGATGTGGAAGAGTAATAGACAAATCTAAATGTATGAACCCTGTGAACCCTGTTTAGTACAATAGACACTGCAGTATTAAGTCAATTCTGTTGTGCTCCCAAAGATTGAGCACTAACAAGAGTTCTTAAATTTCTGTGTTTTGGATGTGCCAGTGTGTGTGTTTGTGAGAGAGAGACAAAGTAAATGTGTTGAATGTATCATTGTTCATCAGGGGGTAGACTAAGTGTTGAAAGAGGCATGAGCTGTCCCTCCACCCTTGCAGCAGTGGCTAACGCAGCGCATTAGTCATCACATTTATTATTTATTTCTATGCAGGGTCTCTGACCTTATGCAACACCAGCTACAGTAATTCTGGATCAACACTCGATGCTGGCTGAGGACACAAAGCAGAAGCTTCAATCCTGGCATGCATATTGCAGACATTGATGGAAAAGCACAGTCTGATGTCGTGCAACCCCTGTGAATGATCTATTTTGAATTTAGTGTTAAAGCTTGTGAGGGATTATGTCCTTGTTGCTGCACTGGTGTTTTCTACTGGTTCACCCAGGTTTTTTCACAGAAGTGAGGGGGTTACATTCTGTAAATCTCCAATGCATTATGCCATACCTTGCCAAAAGGAGCATATTGCTCTTTATAACCAAAGGTCAACAAAGAGTCTGTACTAAGAGGGATTTAGTCATACTAAACTTAGAGAGAGGCTGGAAAAAAGCGGGGAAATACTTTCATGCAGGATGAGTAACTTGTTTGCTGACAAAACACTAGCCAGAGATGTTACACATATCCTGGTTTAACGCAGGATAAACACTGTTCCTTTGTGTGAGAGAGGTCAGAGATCTTGGAATAGTACTTCTCATTTAAAAAATTCTTTTTTTAAATTTTCTCCTTTAGAGGCCTATCCACCATGATCAGAAAAAAGATTATATTAGGTTAATAAGTGAATAAACATCTAAAGGTTTAAGTTTTTGGCCTGGATTGGGAGAGATAACCTTGTTCTTTCAAGACATTTGGTTGTCATTGTAGCAGTCAAAGATGTTGTCTAGGGTTTTAAAAGGAACCCCAGTTGATTTACATTGTAAAAAATAAGAAGAAATAAAGAGAATAGAGCTGGTTATAATGTAGGTTAACAAGAACTTAGGTTTAGTGTTTGAGTGGATGTTTTTTATTGGGCTGGGTTGGGTTGGAGGGGTCTGACCTCCACTGTCGCAATCAAGTGTCCTTCCCTCAGGCAGCAGAGGAAGGAAACCTCAGTGTGACATCTGGCTGTTGGCCTCGACCACCCAGTGCTTTAATAAACCCCCTCTGTCACAATCACTGGTCTGACTGACGGGAGTGGTGAAGCCAACTGACTCCTCACCATGCTTACCGCCAGCAAGGGAGCCCCAGTGGCCAGGTTTGATGACTCCTCCCATGTGTAAGGTCTATGACAGGAACCATCTTTCTCATCTAGGTTATTTTTTTGAATTTGTAGAACAAATGAAGCACCAAAAAGCTGTTTGAAATACCTGAAGGCTCCTTAAAGTCCCTGGGATGGATGTCATTTTATCTGTAAAGCCTTTAAATCATTGTTACTGTTTCAGTAATAGTTCACCTTGTAAAAGAGAGGATAGCAGAAAAAAATCAAAATGACTGTAAACTTAAGACCCTTAAAATAAACAAGGAAATTCTCTTTTAAAGCTTTATTAGACAAAATGTAAGATACAAATGTTGGCCATGGCTTCAGACGCATGTTTCCCTATGACTGCCAAGCATATAAAGCAAGCTAAGTTTTTAGTTTAAGCTTGCTTAGTTATCAAGACACACATTGTCATTGAAGTTTGCCAGATAATTGTTGAATTGAAACCTAGTGGATAATGTGATGTCTGCTCTCTGACTAAATGCTTTTTCACTGGAATTGACTTGTAGTTGCTGACTACAGTGTGCAGTTATTTCTTCTTTTAATCTTTTTGCAACATGTATGCATTTGTGGGGAGGCAGGTATTCCCCTTTTTTGTGAACAATCTCAAGACGAACCTGCTATGGTTTGAATGCACGGTGTGCACTGACCATGAAGGTGTAAACTCATTTGCATCAAACATTTCCAAAATGACGTGCATTTGTGCAAAGTCTATATATCCAACAAAAGTTTTTTTTGTGTGTTTGTTTTAAAAAGGATTTCTCATGTAACTCTATTATGTCTAATTGAATATGCTCATTTTGCATTTCAATTATTAAATTGATGAAATACATATCTTTTGTTTCACTATTATTCTCTGGAATTTAGCCTACTGAAAACCTCAAATCTTTGTCACAAGGTAATTTTCTGCATATTAAACAAGACGGCCGGAAACCTCTGCGTTAGGAAGTGCTGAGGAGACATCTTTTGAGGAGGAGTTTGGATCTCAGGAAGAAGGAAAAAAGAAAAGTGGCAGTCAGTCTATTTTAGCTCTAGTCTGTTATTCTGTCTGCTATTGAGTAACCGGCATCTGCTCCTCAGGAGACGGTGCTATCAGCCATGCACTTCTTGATTATGCAAAACGCCATCAGTGTTTCCTGACAGTGAACAAGTAGGATGTTTGAGGAGCAGTTGCACTGCAGTGTGCTGCTCCTTGTTCTTTTTTTAAGCGAACAGAATTTCTTTGGTCCTTTATAAACAGCATTTATTTTTGTTTTTGTTTTGGGATTGGGATTTGGATTGGGATACAATAAACCATTTTGTGTTTGTGTGTGTGTTGTAAGTATTCCTTGAGCTCTTTTTTTAGTTTGAATGGCAGAAACATGTAAACACAATTTTTCCAGGAGAAGACAAAAAGGTTATTTGCTATGTTTTTGTTGTAGAAATTAAGAGTATTCTCTTGATCATTTTTAAACACAGAGTAATCCAATGGTGGAAACTGACATGATTATATAGATAGACCAAAATGAGGACAGTTACTTCCCTTGTCTGTCCCTGCTGTCTCTGGTCTACCACAGACTGTCTGTTTGAGCAGACCCAACTTTTTTCGTCACATGACAAGTTGGAGTGGTTACAGAAAAATCACTACTATTTGACATCCGTTACTTCAAGCTGAGAGAAATCTATCAAAACTACTAATCAACTAAACACAGTATTTGAGAGTTACCTGCAGTTTCTACAGTCATATTCAGAAGTGTGTTATAATACAGAGTTTCAACAACCAATATGAAACGCAAAGTTAGGGCCTCAACATGAGGAGTTTCAGTTCAAGGTATCCTTTTTCATATCCTATAACGTGAAAGCTATTTTTAGCTACCACTTTACCTGGGCAAAAGCAAGCTGGTTTCCTGATCTGACATACTAATGTCAAAACATTTGTCTCTATACATTGTTCATTTTGTGGATGGTTGAAGCTCAGTAGGTACAGCAGTCATCCAGCGATCTGACAATTGGGGTTTGATTACTGAAGTCTGCACTGTGAAGTGTCTTTAGCCAAGATACTTTACCCAAAGTTGTGTGAGCATGGTGTGACCAAGCAGCTAGCATCTTGCATGGTATCATCTGCCACCAGTGTATGAATATGTGTGTGAGTGGATGAATGCTGGCTATAAAGTGGTCAGAAAAACATGATATAATACAGGCTATTTATCATACTGCAGATATATGTAGTTTATATCGAAATTTGAAAGTAGTCAGTTAAATAAGATGTTAATGTTTTTTTTTGTTTTTCTTTCAGATTACAGCATTTTAAAGAATGTATCAGTTTCATCCATGAATGTCGCCTGAGTGGTGGATCTTGTCTGGTTCACTGGTAGGTTTTTATGTCTAAAGGTTTATTTAGCTAATTTTTTGGCAACTGGGGGTCCCTGCATGTTTGCTGTAGAAGTAAGCTGTCTTCACAGTCATGCCTCGAAGGCCGAACCAAAACCAAAACAATCAGTTTTGGACATAACATTTATCATGTACAGTACCTAGAGGTTCAGTTTGAAAGCTTGTCAGTACCCTTTCTGTTGTTCAGTCATAAGGCGACCAATGTGTGTTAAACATCCAGTCGCCTAATGACAAGTAACCAAGATGTGTGCTTTGCTGTGCTTCAGCCTTGCAGGTGTGTCCCGCAGCACTACAATGGTGGTGGCTTACCTGATGACTGTGACCCTCTACAGCTGGGAGGAGTGTCTGTCTGCAGTCAAGGCTGTTCGCTCTGTTGTCGGCCCAAACTATGGCTTCCAGCAGCAGCTGCAGGAGTATGAGAGGACAAAAGTCTCAGAGGTAAGCTAGTGAAGAAACAAGATCATTATAAACGCAGACAAACAAGACTCACAGACAGCAACCAGTACTGTTTTACAATTTAAAATTATGCCTGAAGTCAACTTGATTTTTAATATGTAATCTTTAAGATTTCATGTTTAAAAACACTACATTTCATCTTTTTTTTTCCCCCTCACTGACAATTTTCTAGTGGCAGCTCTTTGATTCAGGGTGTTATGTCCTGTTGTCAGTGGTTTAAGCTCAGTTAGACAAGCACAGGATATGACACATACAGCTGTAACACTGCATGTGTATTTATTTGTTAACCTGTAAACAGTTCATTTACTTGTGGATCTTTATTTCTGTAGAGATTCATCTAATGTCATATGAATAGGTGATAATTCATTCTAAATATTTTTTCTTATATTAACATTCAAATTCAAACTTTGAACACACAGGGAGCATTAATTCTAAGCTTCTTAGTATAAGAGTATATCATATAAAAGATATAAGCTTAGTGAGGATCTGTATGAAGGATTTCATTTTGGTGTGTGAGGAACCTTTGGCTTACACAATTAATGATTGCGGTTAGAGACAAAGGCCTGTCCTATAATGCCCACAGTTTTGATTCATCTACTTTCACTTTGAGGAAAATCACCACTTATAGGAAACACTGGTCTAAACTTCCTGGTATTAGATCCAGTCTGGTTTGGAGCCGCTTTTCACACAGAGGATAATGTTGAGAAATGAGAACTGTACATAAAAAAGGGCTACAGACATAACAGAAACACAGGTTCAAGCCTTTGAAGACTATTAAACATATTTTCACATTTCAGGGAGTGAGGAAATTTCAATTTTCATTTTATTTGCCCGTCTTCACAACATTTTACCATTAGCGGAATGTGTTGTACTATGAAAACAATGTAAGTAGCTGTTTAGAGCTGTTTACTTTTGCAGCATTTAGTCTGTGATTTCATTACAGTTGCACTGACCCAGCCATTAAGTAGAGAAGGGGAAGTGCAGGGGGTTTGCTGGGATTGCATTAGCTTGGTACTGCTCATCACGTGTTTACCATTACTGTCAGCATCTTGCAACATAACATGACTGAAAAAAAATTGCGCATTGTTTGTAGATGGAGCACTGATTTCGAGGATTTAAGGGGGAAATGTGTTCGCAGTTTGTTCTCTTTCCACATCTGCCTTAGATGGAAAGTGAGGAATCTTAACTAAAAAATCAAATAAACAGTTTAGTTTTGTATCTAATACAGCTGTAACATTGTTTACTGCCACAGTAACAGAAGTCAAACTCATATCTCAACAATGTTACATAATGTCAATCAATATTTCTGCAAATGCTTCTGCAAACAAAAAGTGCACAGAACTGCTATTTTTTGTCTTTCTTCAATTTTTTATTTTAATGAAATTTTTTATTTTTTTTATTTTTTAATGATTTAAATCTGTGTATCAGTATCTTTCTTAACATTTTTAGTACATTTAAACAATTCTGTAGTATTTTGAAACTCAAAAAGAGCAGATAATCCAATTTATAGAGAACTGAACGATTTAAAAAAAGGCCCTTTTTATCATATTAATGCTGCTTGCATTAAATATATATTGCATTGTGCTTTATCATGTTTTTTTTGTTTGTTTGTTTTGTTTTTTTTGTTTTAATTTGTTGACAGTTTTAAAAAGTTTGTGCTTTGTTGAGTGGTTGTTTTGAAGCAATAAGGCTATGAAACTGAGAATTCTAACAGGTAACTGTCTGCGTGAAGTCCACCCTTTGTCTTTACTTTAAGATTTTGACTTGAGGTCAACCAGAAGAAATTTACCTGATTGTAATGCCATCCTCTTTACCTTTGATACAAGTTTCATTTGCTTTCTTCAAGATGACACAATGTGAAAGTGCAGCAGATAAGAATCTTGCACACATTTTTTTCGTCTGCCTATCTATCTGTTATCTTGATTGAATGCTTTTGATCTTTATTCATTTTTACAGTTGTATCGATGTTATGAGTCAGTGTTGTAGAGATTTGGTTTTTAAGTTGAGGGTGAGAATACTAATTTTAGGAAGACAAATGTATTACATTCAGCGCAACTTTCACTTCATTGTGTTTCGTGATGAATAAGGTATTGCACATGATAACTTAAACAATTCCTGGATACCATTTGAGAAAATGCAATTCCTCTTTTTTTTTTGTCTTTTTTGACCTGCTTCTGTCGTAACCATTATTGAAAATTGTTCCTGAAAAGGAAGGGCCTGAACTCAATCTGCATTCTAGTGACAAATATCAGGATTACATTTATGAACAACTTCATTTGCATACAGATTACACTGCTAGTCTCTACTTATAAGAACATTGCTGCCTTCGGCTCCCCAGTCGGGAGTGGTCTTCCCACTTCTCTATTAACTGATCAAGGAATCATCAAATTTGGACCCTTACAATTTAAGTATCACTCCAAATCATGAGGCCATCTAAATTATTCACAGCCTAAAAAGAAAAAATACCTGCTAACACAAATAAATTGGCCCTCAGACTTATGTGGGAGCTTCACATCTTAGTTTATACAAACATTTCATTCAGGGCATTGAAGCTTTTTTAATAAAAAGTGTTCACATAACAATTAGGACTTTTTTTTTTTTTTACATTTTCAATTTGTGCCACATACAAACACTCATACACCCTATTAAGGTCTACTCATATTTCATTACATTACAAAACCTGGAGACTTCAGTCCTGCTCTATTGCTTTTGTCTCCTTTTTATGTACTGTGATGTCATTTACTCGTGTTACAAGGATCAAATGGTCCAAGCAACTAAATTCAGGCTACGCTGATTCTTAAAAAGCCATGAATTGCCAAGCCAAGTACAGTAACTGGGAAGAGGAGGTATGGGTGGAGCTTAGGGGAAATCCTGACTTTCAGGTGACTGTGTGAAGCAAAAATGTCTGCTAAGAGCCAAGTGTTCCTGAGAAGTATTTGATCATGGACTTTCTGTTTTGGTCTCCCTGCTGTTTTACCTCTTACTGAGAAAAAAACAGAATCTATGGATTAAAATTTCATTCAATATTTTAATGTTATGCTCTCATATTAATTACTCAAGATCAGTCTTATCTATGAAATTATTATTTTTTTTTTATGTTAATAAAAGCAGACTCCTTTACAAAAGAAAGATTTGAATTTTAAAAGAAGCTGTTAAGCACTAAGACAGCAACTCAGATCCAATGTAATCATGATTACTCAACATGAACATATGTGATTCTCAGCAGATTACATTATTTAACAACCTTATAGTGACAAACATCTACAAACTCAAAACAAAGTTGTACATATAAGCACATTGGACATGACTCCTTTTTTAAAAAAACTGCACCATTTGTGTGAGGTACAACTTTTTCAAACACTTATTGGAAAAATAAACACTGTAATGTAATAAGCTTGTAATTTGTCCTCTTGTAACCAGTACCGAGCTTGGTTACGATCCAGTTTCCGTCCCAGTCCGTTCAATGACGAGGAGCAGGTGGGCACCCTGCTGAGCCAGTACACAGAGCAGCAGGAGAGCCAGAGGAGAGCAGCTGACCAGCGCTGGAGAAATCAAGGTGTCTGTGCTCAGATGTCTGAGCCTGATGATCCTAAAGGCAGCAGATGAAACATGGTCCTCTTGTCATGCAAAAATCCTGCCAGATGCTGTCTGTAAATGACAGTAATTATCATTCTGTACTCAATTCCAAATCAACTCCAGGTTGTATCCAATTAAAAGGCCTTTGTACACGTATCACAAAGCATAAAATGAAATGTATGCCCCCTTAAAGCATATGTTTTCTACTTTTATTTATTCAAGTCTAGTTATTTTTTAGTAGCGGAGGTTGATTTAGAATTGGGCTACAGTCTCCACTACCAGTACCGCCCATGCTCCTTTAACTCAGCATAGCCACAACTTGGGTATTGGAGCTCACAGACGCCTTACCCTGAACACCTCAGCACCTTAGCCATGATGAATAAAACTACACTTTTATGTGGACTCTACACACAAGCAATGTTCAGCACAGTAGCCTTAAAAATTCAACTAAATGATGTGGTTTTAAAGGAACATTTTGTCTCTAGTTATGTGGATATCTAGTCTGTGCTGGAGGACTATAAAATCTTCAAATCTACAACCAATTTGATGCCAGTTATTCTCACTACTTATTCCATCAGGCAGGAGTTTGAAATCTCACCCTGTCCCTTCATGGCAAACACACTTTGAGCAACGCTGCAGCTGGGGATGTTGACAGCTTGAAGGGCTGACGGCATAAAATTTCTTCTTGTCCTATTGAAAGCAAGCAATTCAACTTGCCTTTCAGATGTCTGAACA
>JAPZDZ010000001.1:15929405-15950094 GCA_029783805.1 Acanthurus tennentii | reverse complement strand
ATCTAACTATATATATATATATATATATATATATATATATATATATATGTATAACTGAGACAAAGCTGATTTTTAGCTAATTTATGTTATGAATTCTTGGGTACAGTTAATAATTTTAATTGCATATTTATGGTGTTTTTGTTTGTGTTTTATTATAAAAATACAGTGACAAAAAGTGGAAAAACTAATAAAACTTTACTTTGATCACCATCGTATGTCTCTGTTTGTAACTAAAGGAAAATGACCACTAGTTCATATTGTAGGTACACGGCTTACCTTTAGATCAGCTTTACATTTTTTAAGAAGTTTGACAACCCTGCTGAGCAAACCTCTTGAATAACTTTTCTTGAACTTCAGTCTATGTCAGTCTAAGATTTGAGATACTGAGCTCAATAGAGTCCATAGTCCTTAGTCCATGTTTGTGGTCAAAATCTGAGAGAGGAAGTCTTAAGTTTTTAAATGATTTAGTGGTCTGATTTTGTCTTACTAAGTCACATAATATAAAAACAAACACAAAACTGTACATTGCACAATAAAAAGATGTGGACTTGGGTCACATGACTTGCACTTAAAACCTGTGTCACAAAATGTATTGACTGTAGATCTGACAAAATCAAAAAGACTTGCAGCAACACAAGTATGTATGTTATTTGAAAAGTGTGTCACAATTCAGTTTATTTTACAATAAGCTAATGGTAACACTATTTATTTCCAGCAAGTTGACACTTAATTTCCCAAATCCACGTTGTTTGACCAGTTTAACAATGTCTGATCAAGGACCATGAAGATATATCGCTACTGAACTTTGCTTTAGTAAATGTACAAACATTCTTAGTTCAACATTTGCAGTTACACAAAAGCAATCGTCTTAAGGCACTGTTGTCACAATAGCATTACAATTAGCAAAAGATGCATTATAACTTGTTAAAGACTGGAAACAAAGTTTAGGACATGACTTAGGACTTGTCAGTCCTGGTTTTGAAAACTGTTATTGCCATTACACTAACGACATGACAACAAATTAGATGTGTTAAAAGTTATTTTAGCAAAACCATTGATATGACATTCAGTTTTTTACTGTGTGTAAAGATATAATAAGACTTCACAAGTTGCAAAATCATCACATAAAATGGAGATTGAACTGTAAGTGAAGTTAAAACTAATAATTAACAAAAATATAATAGATAACAGGGTAACAGGGCAGTGTTAATTCAAATGTACATTTTGAAAGTGATATCTCTCACAGTATCGTATTACTGCAGTGTATTACCAGAGTGTAGTTGAACAGCTCTTTATCATTAGTAAAACTATTTACATAAGAAAAAACACTATTCTACTTTATGTTCACTTACCTTTCTTTATTCTTCAAACATTTACAAATCTTTACCTTGTAATCAGTCCTGTGGTTCATGTTTCACTAAAGTGACAGACTACAGAAAATAATTGGAGTGCTTCCTTCAGGTTTTTCACTTTCTGACATAAAACCAAGAAATTGTTGTCAAAAAAATTTCCAAGAAGCACTGTCACTTCTCTGCTTCCAGTGTATTTCCATGTGGAGGCCAGTGGAGCCATGGCAACTCCAATAATATTGTATCTTCAGACTTTGGCTTATAACTTGGAAGTATCTCAAATTGAAATCTGATTGGTTTGCATTATATTCTCACCAACTACATGTGCTTGTTTTGCCCTTCAATGGCTGGAAAAACTGAGTGTAAGAGAGCTTTACTAAGTGTGTATGGTCACGTAGCACGTTGGTTGTACTTAAACTGCGAATACTTACAGGAAGCATATAAGTCAGATTTACTGTAGATTTAGCACAAGATTATACTGAGAGGATTTTTTTTTTTGTAAAACATTTGACAACAAGTTTTCAACCAATTAAGTGATCAATCTTAGCCTTACATCAGTCTTAAGAGTATTAAAGGATTTTTTTCCTCCAAATCACCATTGGTGGAAAGTTGGAATAAATGAGAATCACAAAAACAATGGATTTATGACTTTTGAAAGAATGACTTTTGATCAGTGAGAGTTTTTTAGTAGATAACCATGAAAAAGTTGGGCAGAAATGTAAAGTGGCTTTGGTCTTTACTTAGTCCTTTGGCAATCCCCTTTGAATTCTTTTAGATACTATTCCCCACAGCTTTGACCTTATTATCCTCCCTACATCATACTTTATACGACTTTGATATTAGACATTTACATCTCACTCAGAGATCTTGTTCAAGTTCAGTCGTTTTAGTTTCACTACCAAAGACAACAAACTCGTGTACCTGCTTATTTTTCACAAGCTTCTCGGCACTTGTGAGTGGGCGTGAGGGGGGGGCACAGCATATCGCTCTGGAGCGCGAAAATCCCCGCAGCACAAGGTAACTTGTGACTCTCCGGATTTATTCAGCGCTCCACGCCGTCTTCATGCGTGGGCAGCATATACAACCATTGCTAATGTCAGGCCATTTCTTGTAAATGCCCACAGTTAGAAGAACAACACTTCCGGATTTGGGCCGGCCCGTTGACGCTTCAGCGCACTCATTGGTCACAAGGAGCAGCGTTGTCAAATCATCTCCCATCTATTTCATTCATAACACGGAGCACAATAAACTTAACTGGCATGTGTCGCGGAGAAGTTGAACTACTTAAATAACTCTGACAGTGATAGCAATCTGTTAGTATCTCAGGGTATCACACAGGGCCAAGAGCTCAACTGCGTATCGAACTGTAAGTGTAAGTGCTTTTAAATTCTACTCACTGGTGAAAATTGTAGAATACCATTCATACATTTTGCCAAGATTAATTATCAAAACATATATTTACAACAGTAAATAATGTTTTAGATCATATTGTGAATTATGTCCTTCTAATTTAGGCACACGTGAACAACTTATAAACAACTTTGCACCATCAAGATGGCAAACACGGGAGGTCGGAGACTGAAGCAGTGGCTGATGGAGCAAATCCAGAGCGCGCAATACCCTGGACTGCAGTGGGAGGATGAAAGCCACACTTTGTTCCGAATTCCTTGGAAGCACGCAGGGAAACAGGATTACAACCAAGAAGTAGATGCATCAATTTTTAAGGTGTGACGACACTTTAGTCACTCTCACAGATTAAAAAAGATTTGATTTCACGCAGCGCGTAAATCTCGCGTAAAACTCCGCGACAGATCAATCAAAATCTGATTGATTTGTCAATCAAAATTTGATCGATCTGCCTGGTTCTTTTCTTGCCCAGTGAAAGTGATACGCAAGAAATGGAAAATTATATTTTTCGATTTTTTTACCTAACCTTTTTTCTGATGACAAATGCTAATACTGTAAGCCAACAACCAGTGTTATATTCACCCTACAATTGTAAATCTAATATATCTGTAAAGCCTCTTTTTTTAACAAAGAAACAAAGAAAGTTAAAATGATAAGGGATCAGTTTAATGTTTTGTCTTGTGCCCAAATTTAATCAAACAAAACACCATCTTTAATGCATGGTTTTTCTCCCCACAGGCCTGGGCTGTGTTTAAAGGCAAGTTTAAAGAGGGGGACAAGGCTGAGCCTGCAACGTGGAAGACCAGACTCCGCTGTGCCCTGAATAAAAGCCCAGACTTTGAGGAGGTGACAGAGAGGTCGCAGCTTGACATCTCTGAGCCCTATAAAGTCTATCGCATCGTACCCGAGGGCGAACAAAAGAGTGAGTCTGGCTTATGTTTTGATTTCCAGTTTAAATCCAAAATCTTTCTATATTAACCAACTGCTAGCAAACAAGTAAACATTTGATTTTTTAAAAAGCTAGCATTAACCTTTCTCATAGATCTTGATTGCGGTTATAGCCTATGCCACAAATCTGAATCATGAAAAGACAACTCAGCCAGAAACTACTGTTTGTACAGTGGACAGTTTTAATGTCATCGTCTTTCACCTTTAGATGGCAAGAGCTCACTGATGACCGTGGCAGCTACCACCAGCTCTGGTGATATTACTGACATGGACTGCAGCCCTGCAGAGCTAGATGAGTTCATTAAAGAGGTGAGACTTCCTCCCCTTTTAAACCACTCATTTGACCTTTTTTCACACCTCTCTTTCACCCCCATCTCACATCTGTTTGTAGAAACACTAAAGCTTTACTGTCTCTTAGCTTTTGAGTCACTGTTTTTCTGATTACCATACTGTGATGTCTCCTCCGCACTTCTTCATGACTGTTAACGTAAACAGGTTATGACGTTGTTGTCTTTTTGCAGGAGGACAGCTGTAACATCCAGGCCAGTCCAGAGTACTGGTCCCAGGGTAGCATCAATGGTAAGATGACCATTTCTTACCAGTTTACAACACAGCGCATACTCTTATGAAATGAAGCTGTTCATAGTTCTGTCAGTTTTGTGGTTTACAAGTCTGTCCAGGCATATCTCTGCCTTTTTGTTTCATATCCTAAGTGAGACTACTCAGTGTTTACAAGATACGAGCTTTCATATCATGAATACAACCACAGTGGAAAGCTCCATAGCATGTCCCTGCCTTTGCGGGTGCTAAATGGAGATTATTTGCTTGTCTGTTGAATTCTGCAGTGGAAGAATTGACTAACATCCTGTTGAACTTTGCTGACTAAGGCGATTATTTCTTTGTGAGATCGTGCTAGAGAAATGACATTTCTGATGATGTGGCAGAATAATAACATGACTCTGTGGTCATGTCCACTGTGTTTAAAGGCCCTTAACTCATCTCTTCCTTCTGTAATCCACAGCTTTCCCACTGCATCAGGAACCTTTACCATCAGGCACTCTCGGCTCAGGTATTTATTTACTTTATCCATGAAAGCATCATAACAACATCAAACTTTTAGCATGAACAGAAATAATACAGTGCAGGGTAGACACATAATGTGACAATTTCTTGTGTTCTCCTTTCCAGCTTTCTCCCAGATGATGATCAGTTTCTACTATGGAGGAAAGCTGATGCACAGCACAGTGGTCAATCATTCTGAAGGCTGCCGAATCTCCCCTCAACAGCACATGGGTCGTGGTGCCCTGTACAGTTCGGACAGCATGCAGAGTGTTCACTTCCCCCCAGCTGAGCTCATCGAGTACGATCGCCAGCGCCATGTCACGCGCAAGCTCCTTGGCCATCTGGAGAGAGGTGTGCTGGTCCGTGCCAACCAGGAGGGCATCTTCATCAAAAGGCTGTGCCAGAGTCGCATCTTCTGGAGCGGGCTGGGAGAAGTGGGCTCCCAATACAGCCCCATGCCTTGCAAGCTTGAGAGGGATGCTATAGTCAAGATTTTTGACACTGGAAGATTTCTTCATGGTGAGCCTCCATGTTTATTTAGTTAACTGCAAACTCAGAGGGGTCCAAATCAATACAAAACATTTCTTACTGATGTTTTAAAGCAAGCAATATCTTTAAATAGGATTGATATCTCATGCAGGGACTGTCTAAACAGCTGTGTATGTTCTTTGTTTGTTCCAGCTCTACAGCTGTACCAGGAGGGCCAGTTTCCTGCTCCTGATCCGACAGTGACTCTGTGTTTTGGAGAGGAGCTCCATGATCTCAGCACTGCCAAGAGCAAACTGATCATTGTACAGGTAAGTGAAGTCAAATCAACCCAGAAATTGCATTTTTTACACATCCATCAGCAGAAAGAGGCTCATCACGAATAAAACTCTTCAACGTTTAAGTTTGATACGTCTCAAGGTGCATGTGTGAACCCCAAAAACACCCATCTTTCTGCATCTTCTCCTTATGACAGATCACTATGGTGAACTGCCAGCACCTGCTGGAGGCAGTGAACATGAGACGCTCCCAACCTTATTGCAACAACCCAAACCTGGAGATGTCTGATAATGTGCCTAGTGACCCAATGGTGGCCCGCATCTATCAGGACTTGTGCAGCTACAGTGGCCCCCAGAGGCAAGCCTGCTACAGGGACAACATGCCCATCACTGCCTAAACTTTGAGCAGTGACACATCAGCCAAGAGCTCCTTAGCTTGTACCAGACTGAATGTACAACATGTTAGGGAAAGTATTAGAGTTAGTTTTGACTCTTCAAATTTTAACCAATCACAGTGGAGACAAATAGATAAAGAGGAGCAAATCTTTTACAGTACAACATCTTAACTGCAGCACAATATTAAGATGTCCCTAATATTTTGTACATCAGTGATGTTTATATACGCGTACGTACAGCGCTAACACAAACTCTGTCTACAGTCTGCTCTGCTATTACTCAAGAGTGTTCATCCAGCTCAAGAAAAGAACAGTGTTGCATGTATTATTCACAACTCAAATGTTGCAAAGCATTCTTATGGTGTTTTTCTTATCAAATCTTTTTTTATTTTTATATCTTTTAAGACTTACTCAAAGCTTCACTTGAGTGTGACAGTTTGATACATGAAAGCAACATAGTTCTCAAAACTGAATTTTATTTTGACATGCATCATACTTGCTACTGTTGTTTTTGTAGTTGAGTTGCTTCTTTATGTAATAACAGTTTGGATAAACAGGCCTAATAGATATTTTTTCTATTTTTTACAGTACATAAAAAAAAAAAATCTTAAAAGGAGTGGATACAAATTGCATGGAATTTTAGATGCAATGTGGTGTTATATTACAGATAGGTTTTACTATCGTACTGTTTTGCGTGACCTTTTTTTCATGCCTTTTGTAAACTGAATTTCAAGTAAAACTTTTTTTTACTGAACCATACATGTGCTTGTCTTTACATATTTTCTTTTTTTTTCAAATTTATTGTCGCTTTTTTATTTTTTTGAAAAATTACAAATGCAAAATTGTATAGCAACTGCCGAAATTGGCTAACGGGCCCAGGTTAAACTTTTAGATGTTAATGGTCCAATAAAAAATATGAGAACGCGTTTTTCTCGTCAACAGCAAGTTGCATATTGGTTAAACTGCTGTCAACAATTTTCCTAAGCATGATGCAGCATTCGAGGTTTTTTTGATTAACAAAGCAGCCATTTCTGCAACTTAATTTATGGTAGTAGTATCAGTATTAAATCTATGTGTAGAACTTTAACTTGGCTCTACACTCATGTTCCAACTGTGTGACCGCACAAAGATAACATACTATAAATCTGACTACAACAGAAATAAACGTATTGTTTGTGGTGGATTACCTAAGTTATGCAAGTCTGCAACTTCATTATTAACTCTGCTAAAATGAATGCAAACCACTGGTTCATAACAGATGAGAAAAATTTCAAAAAACAAGTAATTTCGCAAAATGTTCACATCACATTTTCTGTCTGCTTTTTTCAATGCTTGAGTGACTTTTATATCACACTTGATTGATGAAACATTTAAAACTATAATAAAGTTACAAAATCTTGCCAAAATCTTAAATTCAAACAGACACATCAAAACAACTTATGCATTGCAACCTCCACTTCTTCCCATTTCTTAGCCTGGTTCTTTAAGAATCTTTAAAAACATTTAAGATCTTGGTCAGAGTTTGAAATATAACTCTTGTGGTTTGAAAAATGCTTGGCTGCACAAAATACAAATGTCTGTGGGGTTGAAGATGCAAAGTTCACACGAATCTACAATTTCTACAGACACGCAACATTAGAACATAAACTTAGGATTTTTGCTCATCTGGGAACAATGAGGAAAGATTTGATTCAATTAAAAAGTTTTTTTTTTTCTTTCTCAATTCACACTGATCAGGAAAATTTCCATCCAAATGACACTTAGTCCATTTTTTTTACTTCAGTGACAACAACAAAGCACTTCATAGGGAACTCCTCCACTAAGATACTGCCATTAACTTTAAACACATACTGGTTATTACTCCGGCGTAGGAATGATGAAACTAATACACTCTGTGAAACTAAAAGAAGGATCTAGACTTCAGAAAGCAAGGAAACTCTCTGATACAGAGAAAGGACAGAGAGAGAGAGATGACCAACATGGACAAGTGACCAGATTCTACGCAATGTAACGATGGCATGCTTTCTTCTTCTTCTCCTATGTGTCACAAAGTTGGTCATTTAAAACCAGTGTCATTTCACACGTCAAACTGGTTACATAGCAGCAATACTTGCACGGAAGTGCATTCAGCATGTTTGTATAATGGCAATGCATACTGAAGATGCACACAGACGCATACACAAACAGTGACACACACAAAAAAAAAAACATTTTCAGTTCCTCAATGCAAAAGACTTGTGTTTCTCATGGTCATTTAAATGCTGCCATTACACTGTACAGATTCAAGCCAAATACCTGAATCTAAGCGAATAACTACCTGAATACTCAATGAATTACATGATACTTCAGAATGAGAACGTCTGTTTTAACATTTATCTGCTTAAAGTGGAAAGTCTCTCTATGCTTATTAAAAAAATCCTCTTTCAGAGAAACGAGTCTGCCAGCATGATTTGTGACATCAAAAATACTTTAAAAGCCCGTCCTGGTCCAATATTTAACCTACTCAAGCGTGATGTAGAAACTTGAAGCCTCTGTTGCACAAAACACTGAGAATGGGCTTAATAGTGAATAAGGAGCCAGGTCCTGTTGAGAAGTTAAACTTTCAAAACCTTTTAAAACTTAATTTTGTAAGTTCTAAAAACATTTTAAAACCTGTCTGGAGGGAATCTACAAAGGTTGAATAGAAAAAACCAAACAAAACTGTGATTTTTTTTTCCTTTTTTTCTTCTTTTTTTTTTTTTTTACCAGTATTTGTATGCTGTAGTGACTCACCCAGATTACATAGTGAAAGTCATGTGCCCCTCATAAGACATCTCTGGATAAAACCCTTTACTTAAATTAGAATATTTATTCAATGGTTGACTGAATATAAACACAGGTGGAATATTGTGTCTGTGTGTGTGTGCGCGCGTGTGTCTGTGTGAGTGTGGTTATCTATATAGGGGGAGTTCTGTCTAAGTTCCACAGAACAGGAACTGACTTCAAAACTGACACAGGAAACCGACTCTACCCCCACCCCTTGAATATGCCTGAGACTGGATTAACATAATGTATTTATGATACACACATAAACCATGTGTTGAAGAATATTACTACTATACTTGTAAAATCACAACCTTCAAAATATCTGTGTATAGTTGTTGGTTTGAACAAAAATATATCAGAACTTTTAAATAAGGGTTTCTTCAGAAGCATAGACAAATAAAAGAATAAAAAATTGGGAGTGTTTAAAGTCTAACTGTATATAGTCAGCAAGGGTTTCTCCAAATTTCAACAGGGAACTAATGGTTATTATTTAACCATCGAATAGAATTACTCTGTTTTGGTTTCATTTTGGTCATGCTTCTTAATGTTTTGCAGTTTTATTGTATTTTTTTGCACTGATACTGCTGTATGTCGTTCTGTCAGATCTTAAGTCTATTTTGAGAGATACTCAGTGTGCTGTATTTTAGAGTTTATCCATACCACTGTTATGAACACTAAATCTAAAGTAGCAGGTTAGCTTAGTTTAACACAAGGGGAAACAGCGAGCCTGCCGAAAGATTCGGGCTGTCAGTCGATTAAAATTTTTAATCGTGATTAATCGCATTAGTGTCCTGAGTTAACGTGTTATTGACGTGAAATTTTTACCCTGCCCTTTTACATTTACAATAAATACAAATTACTTTTGTTTTGTCCAGAGAACCATTGGGCAAAACTTTAAAGCTAAACTTTCCGTTTAAAAGTCCCTTTTCTGTATCCATTTCTGCTTTATAACCGTTTGCAATGTTACTTTAGCGCCACTTCCTGAAACTACGGGAGCTGACAAGGCACAGACCGTGCGTGCATTAGTCGCGCGTTAAAAAAAATAGTGCCGTTAAAAGGAGTTTGAGCGTTAACTTCGACAGCCCTACAAAAGATAAAAAAAATTTCAGCTTCTAGCACCTCTAAAGTGAACTATCAATTTTTTCACCTTTTAATCATATTAATTATATGAGATTTTGTGTTTTGTGTAACAGTTAATGGGGTAGTGATGGGTGGATTTTGTTAAATTCGGAAAATGCCAAGCTAGCTGCCCCCACCGTTTTCGTCTTCGTGCAAGCTAATGAGAACTTATTTCTTTACATCAATCTTTCCTTCTTACTTATGGGGGAAAAAAGGAATAAGTGTTCAAATGTGCGTTAAACATGTGGAAAGCAGTTTTGTTGGGTTTTAGCTGTTTATTTTAAGGGACATAACAAAAGGAAGTTCCTGACCTAAGGGAGGGAGCCAGAATTTTACAGCAACATTGCATACTACACTATACTGATATAAAATTCCACCCAATGCCTTTATATTAGAGTCTTTAAATTGTTTATGCTCTTGTTTTACCGACAGCCGTGGCTGGTGAGGATAACACTAATGCGGATAACACTAGTTTTGCCAGTCAAAGGTCAAAGTCGCTGTGACCTGACAGAACCCACATCTAACCATAATTCATAATTGTGACAAAATCTCATACAAATGTCCTCAGTAAAAATGACGAGGTGATGATACTTAATATCCAAAAAAAAATAAATAAATCAAAGTTTAACTTTACATGTGACACCATAACTCTACAAAAACACTTTTTGGCCATTATTATACTCCAGATATATCACATCTGTTTTTTTAGTGAATTTGTGACTCTAAACTTGGTTGCTCACTTGAAACTTATCATATGTGTGTGAAGCATCCAGATTTTAGAATTTAAAGCTTCTTCGCAGCCACATCTATAAAGCATTGAATTCTACCATTAACTTGTTAATTTAGTTGATAATGAGCTTCAAGGGATTGTCTTTGCACCATGTGATGAAGCTCTGTATCAGTCTGAACTTCTCTGTAAAATTAGTCTCATAAAAATTCACACTGGAATCACTAATTCAATACAACGATAATTGTCATTTTGCTAAGGAATGCAACTATTATATTTTAATAATTTCCTTCTTTTAAAACATACATTGCAGAAATCTAGGCAGACATGGATACAAACTGCACTTTGACCATGAAGCAGTGATTCTAGTTTAAACTGGTTTTCATGGGGGTTTGGGTTCTACATGGAAAATATGTGGGGAGGCTTGCTCATAGTTTCAGGTCTCCTGGTCAAATTCAGGATGAACATGCATATATTTCTAAAAAGACAGTAAAATCTCACCAGACACAGGGAGGACTGTAGAGAAGGAGCCATTTTTCAAAGTGGGCACTCCTGATTCTGAAAGCCACTTTCCTGGAAATGTGTCCGTTCTTTTCCACTTTTTAAATTTTAAAATTTGCCATTTTTAACAATAGATAAGATTGTTTACTCAACTCTGGGGGACGTGCAGTAAGCAAAGAAGGAGACACATGCTTGTGTGTATTTCTGCTAACGGCATCTCTTTTCTTCTCACATTTCAAGTGTCTGCAATGTGGTTCTCTTTGTATTGCAACATATCTTTTGTGGCGTCTGAGGCTTCCCACAATAATTCATTAGAGACGTGTGACAAACAGAACTGATGTTGCCACCCTACGTAACCATGGCCATCTGCTCCATAACATTTCCATCCAGTATGTAACCATGTTGCACAGAGGACATTTCAAGGAAGCGTCACCTGTTTTGTGAAAAGCAGCGCTTCAAGGAAAACAAAAGAGGAATAGCTTCAAATTGAAAGCTTTTACACTTAGATGAAATGAATTTGTCTATTTTTGTTGTTTCCGGATATGTCTGCTTTGCTGACTCCTCAGTCCTTTCAAGCAGTGTTCCTTGGCTTTGCTGCAGGCTCAGCACTGACCTCCGAGTAAAGCTGTTGTTTTCCACTTTCCACAAGTTGAAGTAAAAAACATATATGAGACTCCTTGTTTAGTTATTTGTCAATCAGTCTGTTTTAGAAGCTTTTTTAATCTAAAAAAGGAAGGCCTTTCATCAGTTAAATGAATGCAGTTTCAAGCCTCATTCTTGTTGTGCCAGGTAAGTTAAACAATATGCTTTGGTGGAAAGCGAATTGCCTCGAACAGGTCGTATTATGCAAGCGGTAGCATTGAAAGCGTTGGTGGTGTCTCTGGGGAGAAAGCTGGTTTAGAATCAATGTGGGTGAGATGAGAATAGGCATCCAGAGAGGAACTGGGAGAGCTCTGAGGACAGTGTCAGTGGAGAGACAGGTGGACAGAAAGCCCACATCCTGGGACGCAGGGAGAAAGCTACTAAACCACACACATTGTGTTCTGACACATGCACATAACATAGTAGCCGCTGATCAAGGATCATATCCTCTAATCAGTATCAGTTCATGTGCTTCAAAACAAAGTTAGCCTCACACCTACAAAAGTCTTCCTCTGGGTTAATTTTATTACATAAAGAGCTAAAAAAAAAAAAGAAAAGTGCATTTATTCAGGAATGAACATGCAATTGCTTCAACTCTAAATCAAGATACATGTTAAAGAAAACAAGTCAGTTTCAAAGAAATGTGTAAAAATTGGAAATTGTGTGATGTGGCAAGAAACAATTGACATGTAAAAGTGAAGATAAGGAAGTATGCTGATTTACGGGAAAGCAGTTTATTTTAACCAGCCATCACTTTCAAATAAGGAATTTACAAGTATACCATAAGTTTATGTAGTATTGCAAAATCACTATAAATCTGCCTCCCCTCTCTTAATGTGTTAAACATTTGATTAACCAGTGTTTGGGGCCTCACACAACAGAATAAAGCTCAAGGTTAACTTTGTAGCCTTTTTTAGGAGAAAAATATGTTCAAGTGACTTATGTCTGATTTCACTGAGATTAATGCTAACAGCTTACGTTAATCATGTTCAATTCAAAAATTAGTAAAATCCGTAAAAAGATAAAATAATAATTTAAGATAAAGTAGGTAACATTGAAAAAAACTCTTTTGTTGTACAAAACATGAGGGGATCACAGGCCCGTTGGCCTGGCAAGTCTTCTTCTGACAGCTGAGACTTGTCTCTGTCTCTGTCCTGGTTGCTGCACTCTTTGACAAGAGTGATCCCTGACCGCCTGATCTGTCTCTGGACAGGAAACACAGGAAGGAGCCCAGGAAGATGGTCCAGCAAACAACTTCTCCACTAAAAAGAGGAACAGGCAGTGTGAAGGTCATCTGTGGAAATGATTTAGACGATTTGAGCTTTTTATAAACTTTGGTTTGTGAAAATCGAGTGCATATAAATGGGAGGGAATTCACCTATTTGTGATAAAGCTAACATTTAACATTTTGAAAAGTATTTTCTTTGCTTTCAAAGTTTTACATCAGATCAAGAAAGCAACTTAAATACATGTGAGTATTTTAAACACAAGGATTCACAGATAGTTATGTTGAAAACAGATTCTTAAAGATGATTTAGTTCACCTATGCCTGGGGAGCACAGAAATATCGACAACTTGTGCATAGTTAAAACCCATGCATGATGAACTTCTGTTTCATATTCAAGCAAAACAAAACTTATCAGTAGACAAAAGATGGTGATGGATGTCGAGGTGGAGGGGAAGGCCAGGGTGGGGTAATGGTCCCTGGGGAACCAGTGCCAGGGGAGCATGAGAGCTTTATTGACATGCAGCTTACAGCTCAGTGCTCATTGTGTGTATGTGTATGTGTGTGAATGTGTTTGTGTATTTGTGTGTGCGTGTGTGCATGCAAAGTGCATAGGTGACGGGATGTGGGTTGCCATAAAGGTGATGGTTATGAGGCAACAGAGAACAGATTTTCTGCCGTCACAACAGATATTGTGAATTTACTGAATTTGTAAAAATATGACAGAAACAGCTTAAAAATAACACTCAGCAGCAAAACAGCATTTTAACACAGTTTCGGATGCATAAGAATTACATTTTTTTTTTTCACAAAAAAGGTCACAACGAGAAATGTTTGCTCTAAAACATATAGCAGGCAAATTAAATTTTGTACACTGCCTCAATAACTTAAATGTTTTCATATAATTCTTATTGTACCATGTGTGGTTGATTTACATGTAACTCCGTTATTGATTGAGGAACAAGCTCTTTGTGGTTTTAACCTTGTTTCCAACCAAATCGCTGTAAGTGACACTGATTACACAACTTCTATCTGAGTAAGAAGCCGCACACTGGCCAGGCAACAGGTGCTGCTGGGATGGAGATTATTTAAAGCTGCTCTAAAATGGTTCCAGTACAGCTGAAGGAGCCTGTGGGCCGAGCTGTCTGTCGACCACATGCCTTAGTAGAAAGTACAGTGACAGTACATACTTCCCCCTTTGAAATGCCAGAGCCCAAACATGACCATCACATGTCTGAGGTGGAATTACCTGATAGTGCATTGCAAATATCATTTAAACAATATGAAACAATAACTAGTCATTTGTAAACTGTTGTAGGTGTAGTTTGTCATCCTAGGTTCAAAGATTTAAAGATAAGGATCATGACACACTATTAGAATTTTTTTTTGCCAAATTTGGAAAGCTGGATTAAAACTAAATCTGGCAGACTGGAGAAATTGAGAACAATTTGCATATTTTAAAGTAGCAACCCGGTGAGAGATTTAGATGTATTTTTATCACGAGATTTGCATGTTATCATCCTGTGCTGTGTCCCAGAGAAGGAGAGAAAAGGGAGCAGCCTTGAAGGCCACTGAAGCAGATCTTCTATGGCTAGTTAACCATGATGGCTTGCACACTTTACAGTTCACATCAATAGAAAGTGCTCGGGGGAAAATCCTGCTTATGTAACCTAGGGCAAAAATGTAAGGCTCATGTCACAAGAGTGCTCAAAAGCAAGAGAAGTAAACAGTGAAACTTATGAAAAAGAGGAAATAGCTATTTGTTGGAAGATGTCTTATCATTGTAAGAAACCTTTATTCATTATTTTATTTCTAATTTTCTTTTTATGTTTTTTCTTAAAGAATTTTGTACAAGGTTTCACAGTGAGAATCATCGGCTTGTACAAACCACATGAACTACTAAGGTTATATGTTGCCATCTAGTGGCAAAACTAGGCCAGGTAATTGATGCACCATATCATATTTCTTTTGCATACTTTCTGATGAACAAGGTAACACTAAAGTACAAAGCACTGAAATGTATATTTTAAAAATCATGCAACAACACTGTAAACTTTTATTCAGCTCACATAAAATTACAAAACTTTTTCTCTTTGATTATAAAAGTAAAGTTTATCTTTTTTTAAATTTACTGTGTTTTATCTTTGTAGCACTGACAATAGTTAATCTTTACTGTTATAATTTTTTATCTTTGTTTTAACATTTTGTTTATTAAAATTTTAAGTGGTGTCTTTACCTCTTTACTATTCTACATTTTCACTGACCTAAATGAAGGTTTAAATCCGCTTTGTTCAGAATTATCATAAGTTTAGTTGTGATATGGGAACAACATTTAAGTCTTGCCAAATTTCATATTCATATTTGTATTTTTTTTTTTAAATGCTACATTTATACCACTGATAACAAACAGATTTTGGCTCCATTTGGCAGTGTTGCTCATCTTGATGCACGCTACAGTCAATTCCATTCCCTCATTTTCCAAAGTGATTCCTTCAGGAAAAGCTGATCTTATCTATTTATGTGTTTTCTGAGAAAATTGTTTATTTGTTATTTCTGCTACATTAACCTAGAGAGATCATACATGTGACCACCACATTTACAGATATTCTCTCTTGATTACCTTGCAGAACTTCTGCACATTCCTTTAAAAAATTTGCATTGTTTGCATAGTTTTTATCTATGTGGCAGTATTTTCAGAGACGTTAATGTTGAGTTTTTTCAGCCAGACCCAGCACTCTTCCCTGTCAGTGAGGTCAGATGGTTTTTCTACAATTACAGTTGAGCATAAAGGAAAAGCAAACAGGAAAAAATAGATAGGGCGAGAGATTGCTGCTGTCAAAAGAGACTTAGGAGTCTCAGTGGAGGTTATTAAGGCAAAACCAGTTGGGAGGTGCATTCATTAACTTAGGCTGGAGGATACAGAAGTCTGATCTTATCTGGAAACCAGTCGTCATATAAAAACAATGCACACTGATCCAGAAACTTACTATAGTTCAGAATTAAAGCCATTATTTTTATCCTTCTGAAGGTGTTTATGGCTTCTTATAAAAATGCTGTCCACCAGAGTGCATTGTAGAATTTTGGCAATAAAATACATTACATTCAATGAATAGTTTTTATGCCAGGTAATGTTATGTAAGCTTTTTTTGTTTTGTTTTGTTTTGTTTTGTTATGTTATGTTTTGTTATGTTTTGTTTTTATGTGTTTTGCTGTCTTTTTCTGTTTACTTTTATTTATGTAAGTAATTAATGAGCCACCCAGGCAGATGGTGGGGAAGCCCTGGATGGCTCCAGAGATGTCTGCCTGAGTGTTTACGCGGCCTGTTTAGAAACCCGTTTTATTACTAAGTCACTTAAGACACGACAGGAAAAATTCTCTCTCTCCTACTCTCTCTCTTGCATACACACACAGACACACACATTTCCAAGACTTTCCACATTGAGTGTAACGATGATCTCTACCTCATCTACACCCAATTACTCACTCACCCTAATTGAATACTTGGCAGGGAGCGCGGGTGGTGATGGCGTGCACTGAGCTGAGGAATCATCAGTCTTGGTCAGTGGCCCCATTAGGTAGCTCGAGTGACCTATGATGTCATTATGTAGTAAAGTCGAGGACACTAATGGACAACGCGTCTCGTAACAAAGATGCCGTTAATACTTTCTTGTTTATGGTGCTGATTTTTAGTGCAGAGCGCTGACTCCAACTTGTCCACATGTTCACTTTTGGGCTGTGTGAGAAAAGTAGTTAAAGATGTTTTTTCAGTGTTATTTTGGGCATGAAATTGAGAGAGTTCCTTTAAAGTTTGGGGATGTGAGAGTACCTTTTGTGGTTAAACAAGCATGTTTCCATTAGAGAGGGGCTTTTGCCTTGTGTCTTATGTGGAAAGAGGTTTTCAATCATATTTTGAAGTTGCAAAACACTGCAAAGATACTGTGTGAACTTGCATTTTAAGATGGTAAAAGTGACATAAAATTGAAGCTTGAAGAGGGCTACAGCTGTGTCCACTTGGAGGAATCAAAGGCCAACACAACAACACCACGCACAGAGATTGCCAGTTCATACAAAATGCTGAAAGTTGAAGGAATTTTACAGCTTACACCCAGACACAAACACATTCACACCAAACAACTTTGTCATGAGTGTATCACCCTGTCATCACATCCTCTGATGACAAAGAATGTGTGTATACGCAATGATGCTTAAAAAAAACACACACACACACACACACACGCACACACAAAAATGAAAGCTGTATTTTTGGTTGCACCATGTAAGGTCTTAGTCTTCAGCCCAGCACAACACTGAAGAGTTTGGAGAGGGGACAGCTGCGGCTCAAGATTTACTCCACCTCTTCTTAAAGCTCTGCGGAGGCAGCTGAGCTCTCAGACTCTTCATCGCATCCTGGATCCAGAAGAAAATGAGTGTGGAGCAGAAGAGGGGACCTGGTCCGCCTTCAGCCTCTCCCAAGGGGTGAATTACGATTTCCCGAGTAAATATGAACCCAGGGAAACAGTCTGAATGGTCATTCATCAGCCTGGATGTCTGCATCCTCCTGAACAATGTGTGACCCCTGGGCGCAAAGAAGGTCAGAGGAGGGGTTACTTCCACCTTTGTGAACATACTTACACACATCACTCCGCCCTAAATTAAGACGGCCTCAGAATAAACCATTCTTCGGGGGATGAATCAGATTTGATGACTGAAAATTTTCATATTAAACTGTTAGCCCATGTAGTATGATCTATTATTTATGCTGCAAATTTTGGATTTATTTTCATTTTTTACATGTTAGGTTTTCAGTCTATTTTAGCACTCTCTGTTACAGTGGTGCAATGCACATGGAGAAATGTTAATTTATGTACAACAATTCCTCATCGAGAAATGTGGACAGAGTAGTAATGTGATGTAAAAACATTGTCTTATGATCTGCTGGCACCAATTTTAATTCCTCATTTGAAAGGCGTGCACATTTATTGGAGCAACAAATCCTTTGTATAAAAGTGTGTTGGGTGTGATTTGCGCACAACTGCAATCATTTGTTTTTAGTGTATTTGTGTAGTTGATCTTTGAAAATGTGCACTTTATCAAATGAACATTTGCAAATGAAGTCAGCTACAAAGAACAGACAAATGGACATCCCAATGCTTTTGCTGTAAGTAACTGCAAAAGAATAAATGTCACATCATGTTTTTTTAAGGAGGATTAATAATTTAAATAAAAAAATCACAAAGAGAAGATTGCGAGAAAGATGCATATCTTGTGCTCTTTCATAATCTGTTCTTTTTATGTGGTTTTTGTGACCACTCTTTTCTTTCTTTAATCTTTGTTGGGGTTTATGTCCACACTTTTGATGACTTTTTCATTACAGTATATCTTTTCCTTGAAGTAGCGATTACATGTTTAAAGCAGCCTAAATCTCTCAAACTCTGTCTAATCTCACAAAATCCCAACAAATTAGAAGGAATAAAAGCTTTGGCCTATGATTACGTGGTCTTTCTCAAGTTACAAAAGACGTGCCCAGTGCCACCATTACACGTACTGTTTGGCCAGAGGCAAAAATTTCACCATCACTGTGATCTAAAAATGTGAAATGCTCACAAACACATATAAACACACAATAAGGCTTTGTTCTAAAATATTCTGGTGTATGATTAATTTGTCAAGGGCCTGCAGAAAGACCTCTAGCACCATGGCGAACTCGTCATCTATTGGTCAGATGGTCATTAAACTTGGCTGATAGGTTGGAAGGTTTATGGTTAGACCAAGTGGCAGTGTGTGGAGGGATGGGATCTATCTGTATCTCTGTCTGGGATCCTGACAGCTCTGGCTTTAGTCTGCACCCAGACCTCCTACATGCATGTCTCACTGTTTACTGCCCCCCGCCTCACGCTCCTCCCTCTCCACACATCTATCATTGCAGCAGGACCACACGCACATACATGACAACACAAATACAAACACACACAAAAGCTATGGCTAAAGGTCATTATCCCTTGATTATAATTTTAACTTAAAACGAAGTCGTCACCCTAAAGCTGAGTGCGACCACAACTCCTGTCTTAGACGAGTCCTTTTTACTAATTCAGATGAGCAAATATGGCCTCGTGTTGGAAAAATATTCTCACTTTGAACATCTTAAACTCAGTTGGCTCTCATGGAGACTGCAAAACATGAGCCCACGCACTTACTATCACAACCAGCCCACTCCCTACTTTAATTTCTGGCCTCCCCCTGCGTCACTGGGCTCCTCCAGTACAGATGTGTTGCAGGGAGATAGATCAGTGCTCGTTGTACACGCAATTTCCTGTAATAAAAGCAGTTTGAGCTGATGGGCTCCAAGTAAGCTGATGCCAGCTGGTGATACCTGGACACAGGGGAATTCTGCCCATGCCTGAACCCAGAAACACTCTGTCATCAATGGACCTTTAATCAGTTAGTCCTGGTTAATCGCTTTATATTAAAAATTGTGTGCAAACCTTGTACATGTATGTATTTCGTCAAAGAGCGCAATCAGAGCTTGTGTTTATCAGTAGTGTTTGAATTTGTGTTTATGTACATATGAGGATTTATGTGTGTGTTTGTATGTGAGGAGGGAGCTGCTACAGCATCTCTGTTGGTAGAAAAAAAAAAGGAAGATTGTTAATGTCTGCTTAAAAATCAGGAAGAACATCTCCCCTCAGCAAAAACCCCTCCACCTCCCATTTTGTTTCTTGCCCAGTCCATCCATCACTAGTCTGCTCGAGGCCCATACACGCACTAACCATAACCCTACCTCTAAACCTTTAACCCAACCTGACTTCGACTCTCACCTTTCCCACATTAAGACACTTCCTGGGAGAGCTGGAGCTGCACTTTGCTTGCCTCCTCTTTCTCTCTCTCCCTCACTTTCTCAGGAAATGACTTCCATCTCTGGCTGCATGCATACTTGGGTGATGTTTTCCTTTTTTTTCTTGCACTTTCTATCCCTCTGCTAACCCTTCTGCATGGTGAGAGCATCCATCTGTTTGGCTGGGGAGTAGTGATCCTCCGGGTTATTTACACCTTCTATTCAGTGGAAATGTGCGAGATAGTGGAGGGTGGAGGACTTCACTTGGAATAAGTGTTTTATTCCCTTTTCTGCTGTCATGCGTACAAAAATACTTTTAGGCAGAATTTCTTTCCTCAGAGGTCAGTTACCATACAGCCACGTGCAAATAGCTGTCTTTTATTTGACCAGGTTTTGAGATATGATTTTGATATAAAATTGTGTTTATAACGTTTAGGGCTCATTTTGAGCGTCAGCATGCTAATGTGCCAACAGTTTGAAATATATATTTACCCCACTGGACAATTTCAATTTATTTAACATCAAATGTTCATTTACCTTTACAATTCATCTATAGGAGAACATGAACGTCTGTACCCAAATCCATGGTTTTCCATAGAAATTAGGACATTACATTCAGCAACATCCCTTTTACCTTCTTGTAATAAAAAATCCACAAAACACACTGTCAGTAGTGTCTGTGAGATGGATATTTCCAAACTTGGGCAAACCAAACATTCTGCATGGATGAGACCACAGCAAGTGTGAAAATGGGTCATTTTGTCTTTTGGATAAATTGACCCATGAAAATGAATCGAAAACTAAGCAAGTTAAAGAGCTACGTTAGCTGTGCAATGTGACTTTGTGTAACTTTACAAGTTAACACTAAATATTTTACAATATGACAGCGTGAGTCATTCTCCTTGTGTGTGTG
>JAPZDZ010000001.1:15888756-15915071 GCA_029783805.1 Acanthurus tennentii | reverse complement strand
TATAAAAAAAAAAAAAAATGCATATATATATATATATATATATATACATAAATATTATACATACATATATATACATACATATTAATTTATAATAACCTAATACAGGATTACCTATCTATCTGTCCATCATTCTCTCTAGTCATTTATTGCTGTTCAGGTTTAACTCAAAACCAACATGACTGTAAAGAATTTGTTCTCTACAGTAAAACCTGAGGGCAAAGTCAAGGAGCAAGGCATAGACGACATGATTCTGTGTGTAGTACATCACTCTGGCAGTCATGTGGTAAATATTGTGTTTCCTGTCTCCTCCTTAACTGTTTTGGTAATTGGCTTGTGTTAACCTTGTGACCTAGTGACTGCAGACCCAGGCCTGGCTGTGTATATGTGTGTGATTGTGTGTATGTGTGTGTATGTGCGTGTGGTGTGTGTGTGTGTGTGTGTGTGTGTGTGGTGTGTGCCCATGAATGCATAATGACAGAAGACTCAGTGTGTAAGTAAGTTTCAAAGTATGTTTAACATGAGCTATAATTTGATTACTGTGATTAATAAGATCAAATAAATGATTTGTAAAAGTTGCTGTAAGAGTGAAATATGTTATATTTCATTGAATCTTATTATAAAGCTTTCTTTTGTGAAAATGTGGTTCTCTAAAAATGTGTGTCTCTCTAACTTGTAAGATTGTTTACATGTGATTTTTTAACAAAAGCCAAATCTGAAATAAAAAAAACAGTATGTACCTTATAAAAAACAGCCAAAATTACAATAAATGCAATAATAGTAATAATTAAAATGATGTTCATAAGTAAAGGAATATAATCCTAAAGTAATATTATTAACAATAATAAAATAATAACAGTAATTTCATTTATAAGCCTGATCTTATATAATTATTTTTTTCCCCTTTCCTTTTTTATTTATAATTCTTTTTTTATTAGTTGTAACTATTAATTTTAAATTAAATTTTTTCTGCATTTGAGTTTTATTTTTCCACAAATATATGTATCAAATGCTGCATTGCAGAATTTCTCTGGCATAAGTGCAGAGCCAAAATTAAGTATCTGTTCCAAAAGTGTTGCTTTAATCCGGTGACAATAAAAACATTAAAATTAATGTAAACACATGGATTCAGTAGAAAACAGAGAAAGATATTAAAAAATTGAAGTGGTTTTGGTGTAGATGTTGACAGTGAGGTTGCATTAAGTAGTGGTTCTGTGACAGTTTTCTTGTCCAGCTGCCTGGTGGCACCATCATTTTTTTCTCAGTGCTGAAGCTGCTGTCTGACTCTGCTGCCAAGTTTGATAGAATCAAGTTCAATCAACTATTAACTATTTCAGCTACTGACACTAGTTTTGGGTCTGACATAGAGTCTGCCTTTTTTTACAAAAATTCAAACTATATATCTGCTCATTGTCTGTAGGTTGCTCTGCTTAACAGTGTCAGCTAAATGCACGTTTGTAACTCTATAACAGCACAAATTTCTGGCTCCAAGGTCCCTGGTTTGCGATGATTTGTATTTTCCATGTCATGTACACGAGGAAATGAATTATTGTAACTAAATGCCATGACTACAAGTAAACATCTACTGTGTGGGCATGTGCGTGTGTGCATTCAGTTAGTCAGAGCACGGGAAAGCTCTCGGGCTGAGACTGGGTCCAGTTAACGCTGCTGAGTGGTTGGAGATACAGAACAAAGCAGTAATTAGGAAGCCCCTCTGTACTGCTCTTTTGTCCTGGAAGGCTGATTAGATTGGCTGTGACGCGCTAACAGGCACAGAGCTTTTAGAAAAACTACTCATCTCTCTTCCTCTGTCCCATCTACCTAACTCAAGTTATTAAGACTAGTGGCCACAAAAAAAAATGCTTGAAAGTGAGAAAATGCTTTGTCTATTAAAACTCTTGTTATACAAAGCACATAAATGCATACATGAATTCATTTTAAGATTCTAGCCGGATTTGGTGCCTTCCTCAGGTTCTGACCCACCAAAACAGTTATGCAGATTATACACAATGCTGATTTTTGACACCAGCTTTTTCGATTATGATCTATATGAAACCTGCAGTTATGCAGTGTAATAACATAGCTAAGAGTTATGTTTGTATTAAACCATGTCTAGATGAAGACATTGTTTGAAAAATAAATATGAATGAATGAATTACAAAGGAAAAAGTAATTTTATATTTGACTGTCAACATGGTATATTAGGTTATTTAAGGTTCCTAAGCAGTCACAAATTATTTATTTATTTATTTATTTTCAGCCTTAGCTGATTATTTTCAGGTGGTGATGTTTTTAAAATTGACATACTGGACATTACAGTCCGCATTAAAAACAAATCAAATATAAGTAAGTATAGCAATCATTAATATAACTTTACATAAATTACATACATTTTTCTCAAAAAGCCAGCAGTGTACAAGCATGTGCCGTGAGAAAAATGAACAGCACTTCAGCTGCTGATTTCTTAATTTAGTCTCTCCTGTCTCAGTAAAGGTTTGGCATCAGTGACATCAGCATCTGCTGCACAGGACTGTGAGGTTCAGAGGGAACATTGGTTGCATATGTATTTTGCAAATGCTGGTGTTCAATTAGACAGCTTTAGCTGAGCCAAAATGACATCACAAGGCCAGCAGTCCAATCATGTGCCTTTTCAGTCAGTGTCCAATTAGGCCGCCTGCACTTCCACTCACCCGTCCAGTCCTATCGCAGTCAGACATGGAAGTCCAGTCCAAACACAACATCTCTTTGTTTCCACTGGCACTGGCTGCTCAACAGTTCTGGCCTCTCATCAGCCCTGACCTGCAACACTTGCCCATTCTGTTAAACTAATCTGAGTTCAAATGTCTGCATGTGTGTGGCAGGTTTACCACTTGAGTCCTTGTATTTAAATGAGAGAAAAATGTAACCAAAGTAAATAGAAACTATCGACTGTGAGCATTTTTATTGACCCCCCTGAATCAATGCAAAACACCATCTGCTGAAAAACTTAGAGTAGCATAAGTTTTGCAGGACGTAAGCGCCACCTGCGCATGCGTCTTACATGACCAGAAATCAACAACCTGCACCAGTGTTTTTAATTCCTTCTGTAGTGAGTATTGATCTCAGTAAAATCTGAAGTCTGTTGGTAATATCATGCCATGAACGGGGAAGTAAATTTCATCAGAAAACAAGCAAAAAAAAGCAATTCCCTGCTGTCAAGTGATGAGTCATTCTCTTTGTGCCATGTGTGGTGTTGCCATGGCAGTGCAGAGACGGGCTATTACGGTCCATCCCAAGGGAACAGAGCACGACGGAGAGATATGAGCGGTATCTGCAGCTACAGAGTCCATGACCCCAGTGTGTAAACAGTAAGCTTGTGCGGGGACAGAGCTCATGCTCCAGCCAAAAAGACACCACTCTCCCAGCCACTCTCAGTCTGCTATTAAACAACCCACACTCAGGGAGAGAAGGGGGGAGAGAGGGTGACAAGGTGGGAGGGAGACAGAGCTCATGTGGAAGAATAAAATGAGAAGTGAACATGTATAGGACAAAGAGAGAAGTGAGAAGGAAGAATAAACACAATAGCAGCATTTTTCTGTGCTTGTGTATGTAAGAGAGAGAAAAGACAAATAGATAATAAACACTACATACCCCCCCTCCCCAAAAGGACCCTATGCCCCATCAGTGGGGCCCTCACCACAGTTTGAGAACCTTTGATAACATCTATGTCTGTAAGACATATCATATGGAGATGATCAGATACAAAATAACTGCAACTTGTAATTTTTTCATTATCAATGAATCTGCCAATTATTATGATTTTTTTGGTTGATCATTTATTTTAATGACAGAAAATAAAAAGAAGTGCCTGAAACTTTGTCAAAGCTCAAGGTGATGTCTAGAAAATATCTTGCTTTGTTCAATCAACAGTCCAAACCCCAAAGACTTAAAGATTAAGACTTAAGAAGACATACAATCAAAAAAGCAGCAAATTCACATGGTTAAAGAGCAGAAAATCACATTCCACATGATATGTATTCAGTCTTGTCTTTTCTTTAAAAAAAAATTAAACTGCTTCTTTACTTTTTTAATCTGACCTATAAAAAAACATGTAATGATCAAGAAAAAGTGAGCACAAACTTGCTAATTGTGCATAAAACACGTATATATAACAGCATGCCATCACACCACCCACTATAGATGGCAAAAAAATAAGGGGAAAACCTTGACGATGTACAGACTCAGAAAGGACAAAGTCGAAACCTGTGTACTGGGAGAAGATAGGGTGTTTTACTTTAATTGCCAAGCTTTTGAGTCACTTCCTCACTGAATGCACCAGTTATACCAAATTAAGAGAATAAATCTTAAAGAAAGTATCATACGTCCTAAAATCTGTCAGACAATTAGGGTAAACAATCTGGCGGAGATCTCTGGCCTGCAGAATATATTAGAAAACCAGTGAAAACTGCTGTTTTGCTTTACTATTTTCTGCTCATTAAATGAGGATTGCAAACAGGACTACATAGATAAAATATGTGTGGAACTTAATTTTCTTTTTTTTTCCTGAAATAAGTTAAGTTAGGTCAGCCTTGGCATTTTTGCCATTAAGGCTTGTTTGACTTTAATAAAGAAAGAATGAGGCTAATGGCGCTTCACCATTTCAAAAATGAGAGTTAGAAAGAAACAAAGGGAGTGAGAGGCACAGATACTGAAAGACGGAGAAAGCAATGGAAAGAAAAACCAGTACCACTCCACTGTTCTCCTGGGTGGTCCTGGTTAGGAGGAGTATAGAGGACAGGCAAACAGGCAGATGTAAACTGTAAACCAGCTCTGCTCTAAAATGGGCCAAAATGCTGCTGGCACTGGCTGCAGAAACAACATAAGGTCACTGCGATGATATTTAAGGAAAGGCACAGAAAGAAAATACAGCGCTGAGTTGAGGAGCATGCTCAACAATGCAAATCTGATGAGTCACTAAATAAGTACAAGAAGGGAAGTTGGTGCTACAGCTTGCTGAAAAGTAGAAAAAGTTGTTTTTCAGGGGTGATTTTAGGATCTGACCATTAGGGGGCTCAGCCCCTTATGAGAATGTGAAGTTCAATTGACATTACCTAATAAAATTGGTTTCTATTGTTTTTTATAACAATAGCATTTAATATTAAAGTAACATTAAGGAATATTTGATAACGGTGATCAAATATCAATATACTGTTAAATAATGTGAGAACAATAATGCTGACTTGGCATTTTGACTGTATGGTCTTGACTGCCTGTCCACTTTCTCACCTGGTCCTCTCTCTCTCTCTCTCTCTCTCTCTCTCTCTTTCCCTCTCTCTCTCTTTCTCTCTCCCTCTCTCTGCACTGATCTCATCCGCTCTCTAATTCTTTCCATTTCTGTCCTCCTCATCCATGTTTATGTTGTCAAACATATCAACCAAACAGAGTGTTTGTAATACCGTAAGAGGTAAGCAGACAGAGAGAATTCATATCAATAGTGCCAAATGGAGAAGGGGTTGCAAGGTTAGAATAGCTAAAATTAGCTAATAATCTAAACTAGCCAGCCAATAATGTTGGTCAGGCGGCTAGCTGTTAATGTTTAGTGACAACATTCAGCCCTGGAGACATAGCCAGAGACTTTCCAGCAACTGCTTTTCCCTTAATTTGCTTTACAAATGCAGAGGACACAAAATATATTTAGTTTTACCATTTTACCTAGTTGACCTTGTGAACTTTCATTAAGAGCCATGTAACTTTGTGTCTTTTCCTCCTGTGGTGTTTCATCATCATCACAGGTGGGGCTCTCCTCTCGGCAGACACACAGAGTAGAGCAGAGGAGAGACAGGTGAGGTCACTTGAGTCAACTCCAAACATTACTGTAAGGGCTTAAAAACCTTCACAACAAGAGCAATTTATCCATAAATCTGATCCGTCTAAGATAAATGTCTTTATTTCACACGCACACAACCAGAATCTGCTGATAATGTTATTTTTTGGGTGTGCTGGGTTGAAGCTTAGAAGTGCCTCAACACCCCTAAAAAACAGGCTGAAAAACTGCCCATGTTGCTCTTGTATTACACTTCAGATACACAGGTCACATAATAGTCTGCAAACTGTTAACTGACTAAAGAGATCAGACAGCCACACACACACACATACACACACACATACATGCTGGGAGCTACAACTAGTAGGAAATGACACAATTTGCTTGTGATTCCAACTGTCAAACATGAGGACGTTGACCCCAGCTGAAAGGGAGCAGTGTAATCTCCTAGCAATCAACTGTATGCTTAAGCAGAGCCACGACCCAGCCGTTTACCTTGTCCAGCAGCACAGAGACATGTGAAGGTGGGGGAGCCAGCAGGCCTGGGTCGAGCAAGATGGTGGTGGTGGTGGTGGTGGGGATTTAGAGATTGTGTTTGGTGACAAATCTTCTATGGTGAATGACTTATTGGGGAACATGCTTTCTCACTGCCTTCTCCGGTACACTTGGAGTGAGACATGTTGAAATGGCTAAGAGAGACAGGAGAGGAGAGCTGGCAGGCAGGCAGGCAGGCACTCATCATCCCTCACCACAGGAAATTAAAGTAAACAATCAAGACCTCATATCCTGTTTGAGACCACATAATGCTCTGATCAGAAAAGGTTGTAACAGTGAGTATATGTGAGTGAGTATATGTGTGCTCCTATGACTGGAATTCACCAACTTAAATGGATCTATGTACTTGTTTTTAACAACACATCCTTGTACATAACTGGCTCTGTCATCAGTGTTATTGCTTTCTTTCTTTCCTGTTTTAATATGCACCACTGAATGGTACCACTGGAGGGCACAAGAGAATTCAGACCGTAATCAAAATTTCCGTATTTTTTTGTATGTGAACAATAATCTTGGCGACACTGGAGGAGGTCACTGTGTTGTTAGTTCTGAGATCAGGGCAGAACAAGCTACAACAGTGCTATTGTCGATGGTGTGCAATATGCCTAGAAAAGCATGTTTGTGAATATTGTGAGTGCTTTTCTCTCATTTTGCCAGCGTAAGAAATTAAAAGTAAGAAAAAACACTTGATTTTCAAATGTCTCACACACAGCACACACAATAAGCCATTCAGTTTAATCAGTTCAGCGGACGTTTCAGCTTTCCACACACGTTCGTCACCATTCCCATACTGCTCCTCACAGTTCCCCTGTTGTTCATGTGTTTAGTTCATTTTGTGTATGTTTAGCCTTAATTTCTGAGGATGTGCACAACTAATGCTTCTAATGCAAAATTCTAGAAACAGATCATGCAATAGTATAATTTGATTTTCATAATGACTGTATTATTTTTATTGTTGACCTACGATAATATAATCAACTAAATTCTAATATCTGTGTACAGCTTTCCTACTCCCACTCACTCCTCCTTTTTGCAAATTCAATAATAACTAACTAATAATGTTACCTGAGTTCAGATTTGATCACTTATTCTTGGTCATTTCATACTTGCAAATATTTTGTAAAATGTTGCACTGTAGCAAAAATTCAACAAATGGACTACATTTTTAGTTTTCACAGAGCCAAGTTGGAACATATTTTTGAAGTCTGTATTGTATAAGTATTAGTATTTGAATTATAAAGTAAAATTTGCTTGTGAACCATTTGTTCTCAAACCATTAGATGCTGGTTGTGTATTTGACAGCTTTAAAGGGGTTCCCAAACTTTTTTTTTACACCCAAGTACAGAGGGAGAATTTGATATCTTCCAAATAAACCCAAATAAAAAAATAAAATCATTATGATTTTCCATACAGTACACCACAGAAATAATCAAATTAGCTTCTTACGAGTTACCGATTAAACAGAAATTATAAATGCTATACAAATAAACACCTGACTGACTTGCTTTTCTGCTGTCAAAACACTGTCTCTTGAAAGCCTTGTTTGTGCACAGGAAAATTCTTTTGACTTGCTCTGACGTCGAAAATGTCTGTCCAATTAGCTCGATTTTTAAACTCTCATTATGAGCTGCTCCCCACATAAAACACAACAACTAGGCCTCGTCACTGCATTTCGAAAGACTTTTGTGAAACAAACATTTGTAAACTCTTCCTATAATTTTTGTTTAAACATCATGCAAGCTATCGAGCGTGAGAGAATCACAGAAGTCCAACTCAACGTTACCTCAGCCAGAGAGTGCGAACGAGTTTACGGGACTAGGTTTGTGGAAATATGCCCAAACACAGCATCTGAGATAAACAGACCAGCGTAACAAAAAAAAAAAGGGATGTATTTTTCCCAGGTCCTCGACTCACATAAGGTGACAAACAGAAGTTTTAGGAACACTTTTTTAAGCAATTGATGTTGAGATATGTGTCTCAGACATTTAAACCACAACTTTGATGCAAAGGAGGTTAATTGACCTTTGTTTGTGCTACTTAGAGTATTGATCTCATGTGTTACTACTTTCTCCCACAGTAGAAGTCATTTTGAAATGTGTTCTTTGTTATCCAGTATGTGTTAAGTGACATGAAGGCAGAAATCTCAGAGACGAGTATTGCAAACCTGTGCACACATAATAAAAAAATGTGCACAGTTACATACAACTCGAGAAAAGTGAGACTTCTGATCATTTTGGGCACCATCCCTGTGGCTTAGTATAGTTTTGAATTCTGCAATCAGAGAGAAAAAGATGGCAATCTGCTGCTCTCAAAGCTTATTCAACCGAGCTTAAACACTTTGAAATCTTAAGAACAATTTCCGCAAAGTTATTCTGAATGTGCAATGTGGTGTCTGCCTAGCTTCACTTTTTGATTTCTGTCTTCTCCTCATCTCCTTCTCCTCACCTTCACGTCCTGCCCTCTTAATCCGCCTACTTCCCCTGGCTTCTCCTGTCCTCCCCTCCTTCCTCCACTCTTCCTTCCCTGCCTCCCCCTCAGGGGCTCTCAGGTTACCACGCGTCACTGATCCAGACAAGCTGGGGAGTCTTTCATCGAGCAAATTACAGGCAATTAGGAGCCCAAAGGATAACATTTAGGGTGCAGGGGAAGGCTGAAGCAAGAGAAGAGAGGGTGGTGCTGTGGAACACCCAGATCCTAGACAGAGAGAGGAGAGAAGTGTTTTTGTGTTTGTGTTGTATTAGGTGTATGTGTACATGTGTAGACTTATTCCTGATAACCAACTCTTAAGTCCCGATGACATGGTAATCCGGCAAAAGTGTTCCCCACCCCCATACTGGCACACATACAGACACATACTACAGAATAGGAGACTATAGAGTACCAAGAGGACTGATACAGTCACAATGGGAGTGCCACACACACACACAGGAGTGTTTAGAGTAGCAGCATGCGTAAGTGAACCACAGCCATGTAAACTTGCAGCATTCTTCAGGACCTCTGCAGCTTCAAAACCAGTGTGTCTCTCAGTTCTGTTAGAGAGAAAGAGAGAGTAAGTGTGAGTGTTAGTGTGTGCTGCCATCATGCATCTAACTTTCTGAACTGGGACTAAGGAGATTAGATCTGAACTGGATGAATAGAGAGGAATGGAAAAATGTATCTCAGCATCTCTGCGTGATGGGGTTTGATTTCTTCTGAGTATCTTAAATGAGTCCAATTTATGCAGGGGGAGCTTTGTGCTAAATGCACATTTGGTTTGTGTTCTGTCTGAGTGCAGTTCAGGAGGTCAGCCTCATCTCACTGATCACTGCTAATAAGATGAGGTTTGATCAGACAGTAAGAATAATATTAGTGAGCAACTTAAGATGAGTACTTTACTGTTTATCATGTAGGGAAAAGTTAATTCCATCCATTAAGTCATAGCCTTAATTCTAAGCCCTTCAGGACCTAACGTTACGTCTTGACAGAATAAGCAAACGTCAAGGGAGCTCTACGCCTTGCACTTTCTGGGCGATCACTTGACACACTATGGACCACAGAATCTGGTATGTGTTCGGTCTGTTCAGAAAAAGGAGAAGACAGAGCAAGCAAGGATGAGTGCACAAAGGATGGTGCACTCTGCAGCTGTGAACAACCCGGAGCCTGGAAGAGCCAGCATCATAATTCCAGGCCTATCATTGTAATCACAGCTCCATCACAAAATGGATTTTGTCAGGGCACGCCAAGTCCACTAAGAGCTGCTCCAGTTAAACATTAAGCAGCTGGTCTCTCGCTCCCTCTCTCTCTCTCTCTCTCTTTCTCTCTTACAGACACACACACATACACAAAAACACAAACACTCGCATACCAACATAAAAAGTATTAAGACACACAAATACATTACATGGCTTTGTTTATGTATTTATGAAGGTTAAAAATCATTTGCATCAGAGTGTGAGTGTACCTGTGTGTACGCCTGTGTGTTTGCCTGTGCGGGTGTGTGTGTGCGTGTATTTGTGTGGGTGTGTGCCTTTGTGTGTATGTGTTTCAACTGAAGCCTGAAGCTGGTTTGGATTAACTCTGTGTCCTGTTCAATCTGACAACAGTGACGTGTGCCCTTGTGGCCTGCACTATTGCGGCAGAGTGAGTGTGCACATGTATGCCTGCATGTGTGTGCGTCTATGTGCGTTTGTAAGCATGTTCACGCATTTGCATGCGTGTTTGTGCACAAACTTGTGTTTTGCATGTACCAGCCGCATCACTGCTGGCTGGGAATGCAGGGAATGCTCTGACCCCACCCCTTGTCCTGCTTGCCCCACCCACTCCAGAGGGACATTGATGAGGAGTGATGGGAGTGCATTTTGGGGGATGGTGATGGGGTGGGGGGGTGGGGTAGTGACAGTTCAGTAACACTCACCAGAGCCTGCCGTCCCCTGTCGCAGAGTGGCATCGCCCACCCTCAGTGCCAGAAGGGAGAGTTTATTTTTTTAGCTCCTGCTCGCCCTAGCACTGGCTACAGAGGACCACCGAGTGCGGGGTCTCTCTCCCTCTGCCCTAAGCCTGTTCTCCCTCGGCCGGAAAGAGATTTATTGGGGAGGGGGGACTGAAAGAAAAAAAATGCTTGTGACCTCTACTTAACAAGGAGTAAACACTCGGCTGTGGTAGTTTAATCAAAAGTGCACGCTCTCCTCTTACTGTCAGAGCGGCAGGGTTATGGGAGTGCTGTACACAGGTTGTATTGCCAGCTATTTTAGGGTGCTGGATGGGACTGTGGGGCAGTCAGCGCAGGGGCCTTTATGGTTTTCTCAACAAGTGAGGGAACATATCCCAAAGACAGACAAAGGGAAAAAATCATTTCAGACCGTGAAATTCAGAGAACTGAAAGCTCAAAACATGACATCCACACTTGTTGTATCTGGCTCACCTGTTACAAATAGGTTATGAGCTTTTTCATGATACTTTTTTAAATAATATTTCTCACACAAACTCACATCTATGTGACAACGTACGCCTAATGTCTTTTTTCTAGTTTCTATTCAATGCTTTTTAATGTAAAATTTTTTGTAGACTTATCATTATATTTAGCCATATTATTATAGTAATAGTGAAAGTAATAGTTGTTTAAGTTACTCTTTTTATTTATCAGCAAACAATCAATACGCAATGATTTAATAAATTGTTTACAGCAAACTATAATGGAGGTGCACGCATGCAGCTGTGAGAGCATTTTTAAGCGTAATGTAGGCTGTTTGTTCTCAACTATATATTTGCCTGCTAAAGGTTCAGTGTGTATGACTTTAGGGGAAATGTTGATAGCATATCATACAAATTAAATACAATATTCATAATTTATGTTTTAATCCACAGTAACCTGAAAATAAGAATAGTTTTGTTCTGCCATGTTGGGAATGCAAAGCTGTTTTTAAATCCAAAAGTTCAAAAATGTTAAGGATCGCTCCACGCAGTAAGACAGAGGTGCTGAGTGGGCTGGTTATACCAGGACAAAGAAGCTAAGGGGAATGAGAGTTCTCAAGCAAAGGGGGTTCAATCAAGAGGAAAAATCTCTGAGGACTTTGCCCAAGGCCCAGGGAATGACATTCAGACAGGTGAGAATACATCTACTACTTTTCCAAGCACCATAGCATTATGTTCAGTCTATTATGTGTAAAAACTGTGCAGCTCTCAGCAACTTCTCTTTGGTTTGATCTGTGAGTTTGTGGCTGCGGACTCTGTGGGGTTTATATTGTTTATACAGCCACAGCCAGCGTCTATCCCAGTCACAAAATCCTTACAACTGAAATCAGCTCCTGTTTTGACCAACATCAGGAGGAACAAAGTGTACTGGAAGTGCACAGCTGTTTTATCTAATCCGGCTACAACTGTGTGCCAAAAACAGACTCTTTCAGACAGTGTCTTAGCATTGTACCTTAGACATAGACTGATTAAATATCAAGCTGGCAAGTCACTAAGTCACTAATATTGAGTGATTTTATTATCAACAATAACCTTGATTTTATGTGCTAGACTAGAGCTTGGTTAAATGAAAACATTAATTCAGCAGCCTTCATCCAGTCAACTCCTTAAAACTTCTATTTAATCAGTGAGGCTGGAGGTCCTTGGGGAGAAAGCAACACAGCCACTTTAACAACATTTTCCAGTGCAAACTGTCATCATATGGAAGTTTGACTTTTTACACTTTTAAATATGTTGTAAATCAGTTGAGATTCCTCTATCAAGCAATTATATCAAAATTTGCAAATTTGTGTTTATTCTTTTTTTTATTTTATGGACTTTAAAATGCAGTTTTTATGTATTGTTAATGTCTTAATTTTTAATACGCCTGTCTTCCTTTAAAGCACATTGGAATTAAACAAATCCAGTCAAATAGAAAGAGAGAGTGATAAGTAGTGCAATACACAGCCATTGCAATCTATGTATGCAAGATTTAGAAAATAAATCATATCACATGACTCAAATATAACAAATATCCACTTCCAATCCTTTGTCCAGATGAGGATACAGATGCAGATAATCACAGTACAAAATAATACAAAACAGAAATGGACTAAAAGATAAAAACAAGGACAACGAAGCGAAACAAACATAAGTTACAAAATATGTATTTAAAAATAATACTGATCAATCATCATTCAGTTTAATAATTTTTTCTAAAATTATATTGCAAAAAAATATATCTTTCTGAAAAACCATCTTGGGTTGTTTAATTTTCCAGTAAATGTCCAAAACACAGGTGCATAACTATGCTGATATGAGCGGGAGTGAGACATTAGTATTAAATGCCAGGGATTACAACACTTTTCTAAGCTTTGCCAACAGTTACACAATGTTTCTTACACATCAGTAAATAAAACGAGTTTTCCATTCGTTCTACAAACTCTTCTATTCTTTTTTTTCTTAAAATTGTAACCCTGATCCTGTCCAACCCCCCCCCCCAATATCTTCATCCAGCACTTTCCAGTTCACATTGAACGGCAACAGTAACTTTCTTTCCTCTGTTTCACCTTTCTGCTGTGCTCTGTAGACTGGCCTTCTCCTGACCTCCCTCTGACTCCCTGTTTCTCTTCACCTCCTGACATTTTCTTGGTCATGAATTCAGTCAGTATGGGGCTGCAATATGGACACAGTGCATCTTAAAACCATGCTGACCATCTTTAATGAAACAGTCTGTGGAAACACACAGCTCTGTACGCTACCAGGACTAAACAAACAGGCTCCTGCTCCTCTTGGGAGCTGGTAAACGCAGATCCAGCCCTCTGACCAGCTCCCAGCACAGGGCAGAGCCTGTGTGCGGCCTGAGCCTGGCCTTTCCTGTCTAGACCAGTGGAGATAGGGTTAATGAAATGCTCAACGCTGTCTGAAAGCTGTCTGAACACTGACTGCGGCATCCATCTTCAGCTTGTTCCTGCTGAAGCAGACCATCACGCCTCAGCATACACCTTTCTTTCTTCCGTCCCACCCCCTTTCGCTCCCTTTCCCCTCCACTGCCTGCCTCCTTTTCCTCCACCCTCCACTAACTTACACTCACTGTCACTGTGGAATTCTTCCTCCACCCACCCACGTCTCTTCTGCTCTCACGCATGCGTCCTTTCTTTTCACGGAGAAGAACCGTTTATGAGTCCTAGAATAAATGGTGGTCAGCAGTTCAGCATGTTGGCTCGTCCAGCTCTCTAAATATGGATGAGTGGACCCAGCCAGAGGGAAAATGTGTGAGTGTCTGAAACAGCGGCTCTGCCAACAAGAGCACCTGGATGGTGTTAATCACAGCTTAACATAAACACAGCCTCAAAACGACTGCGCACACACACGACCGGTTGCACATGCACGCAAACTGTCTCTTGTATGCGTGGGGACACATACATGTTAGCAGAGTGCCACAGGACTGCAAACAAACAGCTGATGTAATGGACATTTCACCCACGCAAAAGCATTCATTATTATGTTTTCAATAAAGAGTCAAACAGGAATGCAGGAGATCACATCTTAATAGCCTGATATTCATAAAGACCATTTTGTTACCACTTCATTATTTAGTCTGCCTCTTAGTTAGTCATTTTATGTGAGTGGAGGATTAGATTTGGCCTCAACCAGTCACTAGTGAATGATGTTAATCTAGCTCAGTTAGCCCAAGTTAAGCAAGTTTGCAGTAAATGGCAGGTAGTTATTATTAAGGACAAATATTTTTTATCAACATTAGTTAGAGGTGATTTTGCAAAAATAAACCAGAGGATGTTCTTATACATGATAACAACAAACAACCCTGAATGGATGATTCTCTTAATGCTAAAAAGTCTCTCCGAGTTCATTGTCTTCCTTTCATAGGGATGCATTTCCACTCACATGGACACTGACTGCAGATTCTTGAACATAAATGATATTAAAAATTTGTAAATAAAGCTGTTTGTGTAATTGTCCAACAAAATTCTACCCTTGCAGATCAACAAAACCATATTAAAAAAATAAATAAAACATTAAAACACATAAACGGCTAATTACTTCTTACTATACATTGTGTATATATTAACATATTTTGCTATGTATTATCAAATATTTTTTTCAGGTCTATGGTACAAAAATAATAATAAAAACTGTTATACTGATATATTTTTCTTTTGGAAAAGATAAAATGTGTGTGCACTTCTGTGCAGTCTTGCAGCAACACGCAGACACACACAGAAAAGGGAGACACTTTGCTTTACAGTATACTCTTTTCACCAGAAACTGATGTGTGCACCAAAGCATTTTAAATAGCTTTCGTGGAACTTGGCCATCCCAATATTTATCTCTCTGGGACCTGGACTAGGCCATAATGGATCATCCTGACTGTCACATAAGATACAGTCAGCTCTGTAATAAGTAAACACATGCTGTCACACATCACCCCAGCAGCCAAAGCTCCACAGGTTCTCCAGCGGAGGGGGCCCTCGGTCCAGCATCATTACCCACCCTCTGTCTTGTGTTTGTTGGGCAAACAGGAGTGTATGTCTGGCCTGCGTGCTGAAAACGACGATGCTTTATTGCCCAATGCCTGAGCTGAGATAAACACAGTCAGCATGCCACGAGAGATTGTGTGTGCGTGTGTGTATATATGTGTGTGTGTGTGCTCATCAGTCAAAAGAGAAAGACGTATTATCTGTTTAAACTCTCTCAGTGCAGTCAGGCCACACAGCAGGCCTGCTGCCGCTTTCGTTTTAGCTTACACAATCTGGCCTTCCTCTCATATCTGCAATGCTTAACATTTTTTAAAGATGTTGACTTTTAATTTCCATTCCTACATCAAGTGTCCGCACTGAAGCACGGTGTGAATGCTGAAGACAAATGAAACTCTTAGTTTAAATTTGCCGGAATGACAAATAATAATTGTTTTTCCAGAGATTGTTTTTCTGACGCACTGATATTGACGATATTGATAAATGTTGAGGATCAAATAGCACTTTGGAACAGAAGTCTTCATCTGTTTCTGCCTGTTTCTGCCTGTCAAGTTCATCTGTACTGCTTTACTGTATGTTTCCCATCAGAGTTACCCTATGACATTCTCTGAATGGTTTGCTTACCCTCCTGTGTAATAAGCCCACAATCTGGCAACCACACTGTCCAAGCCTCAACCACAACAGACCAGGTCTTGGTTTTTTGGACAGGGTCTTGGTTTACTGGAGGACAGGATAATGATGGGTGAAGTAAGACTAGATTTGAAGATATACATTACTGGCAGTCGAAGAAGAATTCAAATCCGTTATTTTAGTAAAAGTTGAAATACCACAATGTCAAAAATACTCCATCACAAGTGAAAGTCCTGCATTTAAAGTAAAAGTAGTGAAATAATTTCATCAAAAATAACTTACTAAGTATCAAAGAAATGAGCATACTGCAAGAAGTGGAAAGCTATTACACATATTCCATTAGAGGATTACTTTTACTGATGCAAAAAGTATTTTGATGTTGCAGCAGAATGAAATGAAGCTAATTTTATCTGCTTCATAATGTTAATCTCAAACATCACATTCTATTTTACCACATTTCAAAAGGAAATATGTTTTTTATGACAAAAATATGAAATATTAAATTAACTAAAAACAAATGTAACACAACATAACTGTAAAGTAACATAAAATATATACTCAAATTAATTACAGCACCTAAAGTGCAGCACCTCAGTAAATGTACTTTGTTTCTTAAATGCTCTGTTTTTGTTCTTGCTCATTTCCAGTGACGATTGTGTGTTTTTTTTTGTACAGAGGAACTTAGATTGAACCTGTGACCTTTACTTTATGACATAGTGGTCTCACTTCTCTCGTGGAGCCAGCTGGAGTCTCTTCACTCCCAGCCCATTAGCACTCAGCACATCCAGCAGCGTCTCTGTCAGACAACAGGCCTGATCCACAACACATTACCAGCTCCTCCTGCTTCACTTCTCACATGAAGATCAGCCACACAGGAAGAGATGTAGTAAACTAGGATCAACAAATTAGTGTCAGTGCGCTCGCTCACCTTTTTACCCTGTAAAACACACACAAACATGAGTTGCTCACACTTGCGTTGGTTGACCTGTGGAGATGTGAGGCCCAGATCTGCCCTGTCTACTCACACATTGATTAACCCTGCGAGTGTTTGGCCATTAGAGCCTGATCTGCAGAAATCAAACCAATATGTGAACTCTGTGATTAGTGTCAAAAGTGTTGCGATGCCTTTCACTCAGAAACCAGAGGTCGGTGCATTCCAGTCCTGCTCCACATATCTCTGGTATGAAATACAAATACTCTACAATGAGGGAGACAAGCACAGGGGAGATGGGGGTTATCGAGTAGCTACATTTTTTCCATGGCGATTCGGAGAATACGCCACACTGGTGCTCCCTCTCTCCCTCCCTTTCTCTCTCTCTCGCACACACAACACACAGTCACACGCACAATCAGTTATAAAAATATTTCTCCATCGCCAAATGTCCAGAGGCTACTGGGGCAACGCGGCTCTCCCCCGTGGGAGGCAGATCAGAGGAGAAGTCTGCACTCTACCTGCTTTACTGACAGACCTCCCTGAAACCCACTGGCCGCCTCTCAGCTGTGAAGATGACCGCCCCGTACAAATACAGTCCTGTAACCCCTGAGGACCAAGGTCAGCAACACAACAGAGGCTCTCTCCCAGTGCAGATGGACCCCCGACTCTGAACACCAGCCAAAGGCATAAATGCCTCCTTCATGGTTAACATTGTCCAAGAAAACCCAAAAGCCAGAACAGGAAAGAAGGAGAGACAGTAGAATTGCAGTACAATGGCAGGGGTGATGGAAGGATGGGGAGGTAACAGGAAGGGCCTTTACCACACTGCGTGGGTGATGAGGACACAGAGGCGGTACAATGGTGTAGCGGGGACGTGTATTTACACTAGGGTTGATTTCTCTGCCCCATCCCCACCTCTGACTCAATGGCAATGTGCTGACTAGAAGTTGCAAGACGGTCACTTTCCATTTCATCTTGACCACACAGTCTTTTGGCTGTCTAATATACATCTATCTAGCGAAGTTTTCTGACCTCGAGCTGAATATTTGACATAAAGCTGTCCCACAGGACACAGGTCTTTCTTGTGTAGCATAATAATCTAAATTGCACAGTCATAACTGAGATATGATATCATGTATCTCTTCTAGGGCTGGCTGGCTTGAAGCAGAGGCCGAGCAGGAAGTTGGCGATAGGAACAAATTGTTAAGAGGAAGGAAATGTTTAAGTCCAGAGGGATGATAGCTGCTGATTCTGCCATAACACATCTCCGAGGACAATTTTAAGACGTTATCAAAGTTGTGCAAACCATCCAGCTACTCTGCTACTTCTGCTTTTTTTCACTCTGTCTTGGTAGGAAAAAATTTTAATTACTAATCTGGGACATTTTTATCTTTATTTTTAACATTTGCACTGATTTCCTGTAATGTCACTTTGGTAACTACAGGCAATTTGATCCCTGCTTCATTCTAATCTTTTTTTAAGGATCAACATTTAGAGCGGATGAGAACACTGGTGTTTAGCTTTATTCATAATTTACACTTTCATTCAGGTAGGCTTTGAACAAGGACTAAGACACGTTACGTAGGTTGGATGATTACACTAAACACTTCACATGTGACTGAAGTAATTTAAACATCCAGACTCGTTCCTTCACCTAAAATCATGCTGGCCTCTGCCTTCTACTCTAAAGCGATCCGATTATATTCTTTTAAACTACCTGTCTGGAGTAAAACACACTGTGCTGGAGAAAATGAGGCTTAATTAGAAGGACAGGCATAAACCCAAGAGCCACACTATTACCAACAAGATGCAGGATAAATGGAGCTTTCAGGCATTTTTTTTTGTTGTCAGGTCGGGATGTTCCCTTGACTCTGAACAGGAAGTGGTTTAGAAAATAGATGGGATGATGAGTTTGCCATAATGGAAAAATACAATGAACATCAGAGTGATGCAATAAACAGATGCAGGTGTTAGGATTTATCGGACACTGTCTGACAGTCATAACAAGTACATAGCTGATAGCCACAGCATACATGGTGCACCAAGTGTTATTTCTGATCCATATGTCAGATACTCCAGCAGAGGCAGAAAGTCTACCAGCCTGCCGATGCAGCATACCAGGCTTATTGACAAGTTTTTGTTGCAAATGGAGCATGTCACACAGAGTTGCCGCCCAGGCAGGATGGTGCACATGTGGGCTACAGCCCTGCAGACGAGAGCTGAGCCCATGGAGTTTTCTGTAGCTCTTCTCTCCACAGGTTTATTCTACATGACTGGAGGACTAGGCCCCACATCTGGAGTTGACCACCATCAACGCCATTAGCACTAGCACAGTGCAGAGGTATGTGCTCTTCAGTAGCCACTGTGGGGTATTAAGGGACAGCGCAAGCTTTTACAGGCACAAGTGGAAACATGGAGAGAGGCTTGATATTTTCAACGATTACAGAGCTAAAATACACAACAAATACCTAATGTTTAGATAATGTGATTTATTTCTGAAGTACTTGCCGTACCCTGCATGTAGAGCATCACTTGTGATGTTTTTCTCTTAGCTATAAGAACCCCAACATAAAAACAGCGCCAGACTTTTCTGGCTCTTCATCGCTCAGTTTATTGGCTTCATCTTTTATAGTTCAGAAATGAGTGTACAATGTGTTTATGTGCATGTTCTGTGTGTGTGTGTGTTTTGCGTAAATGGTTGCAGCTACGATGTGAGGAGCCTCACTAAGGTGTTCAGGAGTAGTAAACAGATATGGAGCAGAGCGAACTCTTACGGTTTAGCTACCAGCAGGCCGTTCACAGATCACTACACAAAGCACACTGGAGTGCTTGTTTTCTTTCTGACTTTCTGTCTCTCTCAACTCAACTTTAGAGCAGGACACATTATCACAGGTAAGATGTGTTTCTTTCCAAATTTATCAGAATGTGCACATGACAGCTAATTACATTTTCAAGAATTGAAAAAGCCAAATAACCAAGCATTTCTCATACACACGCATCTAGCACCGACCTTCCTCATCCACATAAGTAAGAGTCACTTGTTCACAAAGAGCATATTTTTTTTCTCACTACCTATTTTTTTTTTTTTTATCATCCTCTCTGTTCTTTTGTAACACATGTGGGAGAGCCGGAGCATCCGAAGTCGCATGTAACGGCAAATTTCCAGCAGCCTCACTCGGATGTCCCCTCTTCCTGCTATTCTATATATGTCACCAGGCCTTTTGGACAGGGCTCTTATGGGAGCCTTGCTGGCGAGAGATTTGTCTTTGCACACTCACGCACACTTGGCACGCACACACTTGCAAATACACAAGTTACACAGATGCCTGACACACACATACACATCCAAAGAGGAATAAATGTGATGCATCAGTCACAGGGTCTGGGTTTCACCATGAGGAATGCCAGCAGAGGAGGGCTGTGGTCCGACACCTCTCGCTGTCTGTGTCGCTGTCAGCCATGGGAAACGCTGCAACCCAGGAGAGCTTCAGCCAGAGGGTGACGTGATGGGGCAGGATGTGTTTCCAGTGGTGAGGTTTAGCCGTGCATGTGGACATGCTCAGAGACCTGTGGAGGAAATTCTCAGCACCCCTTGGCCTCCTTGTCTCAAGGGTGTCAAGACCGGTGTGCCCTGCCAGCCACGCCAACACACGCACTTAACATTTCACCCATATTACATGAAACAGTGAGGGATTTTATCTTTTGGTGTCACCTGTTAACAGAAGATCTTTACCTCACTATTTAACATTCCCTGTACTTTTACTAGAGGAGCAGTGAAAGGCCTCTTAGTGAACATATGGTGGGTTAATAATACTAGCTGGGGTGATTCATCCAGTTCTGCAGTGGAAGTTATGACTGCTCCCCGGTGCTCTCTATAAATCCAAGCCTGTGATAAAAGCATCAGTCATTTACATTCAAAAGCAATCTGGATTTTTAATTGTTCCCATTGCACCACATGTTGATTTTCTCTGACAAGAGTATGAATGGTTTCTGTGCTTAATGGCCTGTGACAATCCTTCAGAGTCTCACAACACAGCCACACGTTTTCAATGTAAACTGCACCCCTCCATTTATTCTCTTCTTTCTTTCTCCCCCTCGGTGTTTATTTCTCTCACTCTCTTTATCCCCTCTCTCGTCCCTGGACCTGAAAGCCTCTATCTTTCCCTCTGATAGAATTAGAGATTCCTTGAACCATGATGATCGCACTTCCTGAAGCAATTACTATTAAGCAAGAGCGTAACTTGGAGTGTGCTTCGGAGGCAAGAGGCTGTATACATGGAGCCCAATAAAGAGCCTGGTGACACCCGTAGTAGAAGCAGCTAGAGGTGCTTTCCACAGGCTGGCAGAAAGAGGCTGGGGTCAATGGGGGTGGGGGGCAGAGGGCTTAGGGGGCACCAATCTGTTTTTACAGGATCCAAGCTGTCAGGATTTACCCACATGGTATGAAATGTTAGGAAACGTTACATTACAGACAGATGTACCTCAGCTTCACACGGAAAATTGGAGGTCTGGTTACACACACTGTATACAGAAAGACAAGAATGAAGGCAAGATGAAGAGAGGTTGAGAAATGGTGAGCTCTAGAGGTGTAACAAAAACCAGGGTTCCTAACATTTACAGCAATTTGGAAGTTGCTTATAAGACAGAGATTATCTTTTCTTTTCATCCCATGGCATGGTAAGCATGCTTCAAAAATGACTTCGAAACAATGCTTGTTTCTAAATTTAGCCAGCATCCTTTGATGTGTCAAAGGCACACATGTCCAGAAATAAGGCATTCAGTGTGACCCTTTACAGCTCAGAGGAAATTCATGTTTTGTTGCACTATTTCATTTTTCCACTCTATTTTAGGACTTCAGTAAAGCCGGTTCATTTTTAAACATGAGGGGGGTCTATAGGAGATCTGAAGCTTTTTAAAAATGAACAAAAATTCAAAACTAGACAATTATTCCTTCTCCTCTCTCCTGTTAATAAAGCCATCTCCTCCAGCCCATCGGCACATCATTTTATTCCACATCATGGTCTTAAGGACAATTCAAGCATAAACCAGCTGTTTATTTTTGGAATGGTCTGCGTTAAATCTAATTTGTGCAGGATGGGTGCTGGAGACCCATGAATCCCCTGCAGCCTTGGAGGAGGAAGAGGTGGAATGTGACCCTTAGAGGTCAGCGGTCCCCGTTCCTGGGTTACAGGGGCTCCTGCAAGAGGGCTGGGCCAGGGTCACAGGTCAGTAGGCTCACTCATTCGGCTCTGCCTTGGCGCCTGCCGGCACAGCCCTCAATTTGTAAAGCGGTAGAGGGTGACCCCAGAGGGCCTCTTCTAGCTTCCCTGGCCAAACACAGGTCTTAAACACTACCAGCCTCCCCCTGATTCCCTTGTCTCCCCTTGACTCCCCCATTGCAAAACCAGGACCCATAGTCTAACACACACACACACACACACACACACACACACACACTCAACACCAATCCATCCTTAATAAGAGGAATTACCCCAGGCAGGGGCAAAAGAGGAGGGGAAGGGGGAAGCAGGTATGCCGCCATCTCCGCCTCATTACTCAGTGGATTTATGTAGGATCATATGCCCTGCGTGTAGTGGCGCACTCGGGCGCTTAACTCTTTGACCTGCACTGTAAATAAGTAAATTAATAAATACAAAGCAAGGCTGTCTGGGGATCGAGGTGGATCTGAAAAACTCAGAAAGGTTAATACAGCAGACACGATGTAGAAGTTGTCATTATCACCAGATCTGATATCCAAGTGAATTTATAACTTTCTGTGATATTTGAATGAATAAATTGTGCATTGTCTAATGCAATAAAAAAAAATCCCTGATGCCAACTTCTGCAGCTCTTGTTTTCAAAAAAGCATTGGTAAACTCCAAAGTCTTAATGTCTGCAGCTGAGTGAGTTGCCAGTCTGTCTGTTTCCACTGATGAGAGAGACTGAGCTGTTTCTGATAGTGACTGTTACAGAGAGACCAATTATCCTGGCCAATGAGGACAGGCCTCTGACAGCATAATTACAGGCAGCCTTGCCTTGAAGCAACCATATGCCTGGGTACAGCTACCAGTCACCCAGCAGTCAGGAACAGGACACGAGAGGAAGGCAGAGTTGGGACATGGGGGCGGGTCCGAAGGTGTCTTAATCCACCGGGACCGAATGTCCTGTCTTGTCCCAGACTCTGGGGCCTCTCCATGGGCCGCTGAGACTCAGAGCTGAGGCCTGATTTGGCCCAGCTGGAGGAAGCGGGCGATCAGAGTTCAGTTGGTGCAGACAGAAGTAAAGTAAACAGCCGTGGTCACTGGGCAGGCCGTTAGCAGGCCTCGGACAGATGAGCAGGGGGCCGGGAAGACCACACACATACACATACAGCCAGACCACACAGGGGCCAGGGCTCAGGGGCCTACGCACGCAAGCACACGCCCCATCGGCAGGGTTCCCCTGTGGGCAAAAGCATGCTGCAGGTCAGGGCGGAGCAACACGGAGCACAGAGGAACAACAGACTGGCACAGAGTTGGCCTGGGACCCCCTAACAGTCTAGATGAACCTATAGCCTCAGTATGAGAGAGATAGCGGCAGGTCTGACCCAGTGACTGGAGACATAATCCTCCTATAGAGCAGAGCTGTAAGAGAGAGTAAACACAAACAGGAAGAGATTCATAAGTACACAGCTGTTCCACTGCCAAGTCTTAAAGTGGGTTTTCTGAGAGTCTTTCCGTCTCCATGTTGGAGGCACGCACTCTCTTCTAGGGAAAAAAACACACGTACATTATCTGGGAAATCACATCATGTAGACGAACCAAAAGTCAAATAAGCAATTGTCAACAAGATTTATTATTTATTTAGTTACTGGCTTTACAAAATGTCTCAAAGAGGGCAGACAGCCAAAATGGTGAGACATGTGAGATAGCTTTTTGAGTTATCGGTTATTGATCTTTACATTCAAAAGTTATGTAGCATATCACATCATAGTGCAGGGTTTTGTTTTTTTTTTTTTATGATAGACTGAGGTAAAAAAAAAAAAGATTGGCAGGTATGTGAATGCATCAGATAAACTTGTTTAGTTGTTTAATTGAAATGTCCTGAACCTCAAACTTTGTATTAAATTTACTAAAAGTACATTAAAAAATAAGAAATGTATAAGGGAAAAAACACTAAGTCATTTTCTGCATATTTTCATGTTTGAAATATATATATTTTTTGAAGATAGCACATATAAATACACTGACATTAAGAAATCCATAACTCAACAATCACATAAATTATCATTTTGTTTTATTTTGTTTTCCTGAAACTTCAATTAAAATTAAAATCACAGAGGAAAAATTCCATTGCATACACACACACACACACACACACACACACAAACACACACACACACAGTTAGAACTTTGGCAAACACATTAACACATGGAGGCTAAACAAAAATAAATATATACAACACAAACACATTCACACCCACACACACCCACCCACACACACCCACATACACACACGCACACACTCTCCCTTTTTTTTCTCTCTTTCCAAAGGTCCCATAACCATCAGTCTCTTTCTTTATCTGGACAGTGTCAGAATGACCCATGGGAGAGCCTGTGAATGTGTGTGTGTGTCTCCGCGTGTGCACACGTGTGTATGCATGTGTACTTCACTGACATCGGCTATGGTGAGGAGTAATGCTCTCAATCACAATTACTCCCCAATGCCACCAGTCATGCCGCCTGCCTCGCATCACCTTACTGCGCACACATACACAGATGTACACGAACATGCTCACACACACACACTACACACACATGCACAAACAGAAACACAAGGTCAGCATTCCCACTGGAAAGACATGATGTACTCTGAGTTCGGCAACACGTCCAAGCTCACCTCCACCGTGGATCTAGTGCAGCTGTCAGAGGGATCAGGCTGAGCAGGGCTGGACTGCACCATCTGCCTGCTTACAACACACACCCTCCTGTGTATCCGTAATCCTCAGCACCCTGCCTCCCTCTTCTTTCATCGCTTATCTCCACATTTAATACCACATTTATGATAACGAATGACAGGTAGCTTGGGCTGTGATCCCTCCTCATCTGGCCTTTATCTCATAATGGTACGAGCTGCATTCTTCCTTCTTGCACAGGACCTTGCAAGTCTTGATAAATCCTGATCACAGGGTGGGCAAATCGCCGCCTGCTAAAAGTTTTTCTGGCTGTAAAAGTGAGCAGTTGAGAAATAAGTATGAAATTTGCTGCTATTAAAATATGCAGGCCACATGTTTGTCTGTAAGTTATGTGTGAGTGAGTGCATTGTGCATGGTAATGGGAGGAGCCACGACTCACAGCTTTGCTGTATTGTCTCTGGGTTTGTTGTTGAGCTAACAAAGACATTCAAGGTCTTTTTTGAGAAAAAGGAAGGACTACTTAACAAAGTCTGACTGAAATCTCAAGTTGATGCTGAGGGCAGCTATTTGTTGTTTTTGAGTGAATCTGAAGTTGACAGTTTGTTTCTGGGGGGGTCAAGTTTGACAAGGACATGGTTATGGTTCAGTGTCTGGACAGGAGGCTGGGGTCACAGGGGTGAGAAGTGGCTGGGATTTGAGGTCATTTTGTGAGGAGAGGGGCTTGGTTGCAGTCTATAAAGGTCAAAAAAGGTAGAAAATGCTGTTGTGAGGCCGATGATTTAACATGGTGATGGTGAGGATAGGTCAGGGTCTGTGGTACTGAGGAATGGAGAGAGAGTTGAGAGCTGGACACTTGTCTGCTGGATTGGGAGCTGGTGAGGGTCACAGAGCAGTGAAATATGGCTGTCAGGTAGAAGGGAAGAATAACACAGACTCTGTCCTTCCTGTTACAAGAGCGTCTGGGTCCCCACCGGGTGACACAGTGAGGTCATGCCCTGTTCACAGGCGAAGTTCTCACACCCTCAAGTACATGTAAGACAGATAATCAATGACAAGACATTTAATAAAAAATATTGAAGATTTGTCTCCACAGATATGAAGACAATAACTTTGCAGTTATAGAGGCAAAGGAAGCATAATAATCCATCAACTGTTGATTAAAAATAAAAAAATTATATGATGATGATCATAAAATAGAGAGGAAACTCTGTAATTGAGTAATTACAGCCTCTACCAAATCAATTCAGTATGAGTTAAAACAGTCAGTAAAAAGGAAAAGTTATTATTGTTGTTATTATTATTATTATTATATATATATTTTTTTTTTTTATAAAGGAAAAATGTAACTAAGATTCTTAATCTGGAAATTTTAAAATCTATTTGGTAAAAGTGAAGAGTGAAGGCCTTTTGTTGCCATATGTCAACTTTTTTCAGATGTAAATTAGACTCATTCTTATATTTAATGTATTTATTATATTTGAAACATAATTAATACTTGTTTAATTTTTTGCCAAAATGCTTCAAAAGAGTACATATTTATACCAGCCTATTTTCACTGCTGAGTCTGAGCCTGATTAG
>JAPZDZ010000001.1:15869680-15888656 GCA_029783805.1 Acanthurus tennentii | reverse complement strand
AATTTTTTGCCAAAATGCTTCAAAAGAGTACATATTTATACCAGCCTATTTTCACTGCTGAGTCTGAGCCTGATTAGAAAGAAAGACTTTGGCTCTGATTCCTTCATTGTTTGATGAGACAAGAGATGTCCTCAGCTCTCTGAATTGGTCCTTAATGAGACTTGCACGTAGGCCACTTCCCTTTGACCCCCGACATCCCCAACTTGTCTCGCGGTTCCTCCTCGGAAAAGGAGGACCAACTGGTGAGGAAACCTTGCTTGAGGGAGAGCTGCAGCACAGGAAGGCTCGAGGGAGAGAGTTGATTCATTTTTTAATTTTTCAATCGGGAGCCTTTAAAATGCAACAACACACTTCCCATCTTGGCAGCTGCCAAATGCTGCGTCAACAGGCGTGCAGTGGGCCGTGTGTGTGTGGTGACCGCTGAAAGATCACACAACCCTAAGTGATGATATGGTTATTTTTTTTTAACATCACTCCAATTAAACAGTCTTGTTTTGTAAAGTGAACAGTTTGGACTAGTGGATAAAAATCATTGTTATGCGCTTTGCTATTATGATTAAAAGAATTATTATTATTATTATTATTATTATTATTATTATTATTATTATTATTATTATTATTATTTCAACATTATAATGCAATATTTTTCGTAATAACAAGTTATTATTGTGCCTTGTTAATTATAGTGTATTCTTTTGCGGAAGGAACAATCTCTTTAAAACGTTGCAGCCTATTATTTTCAGTGGTAAAAATCCATATTCGGAGTTATGGTTTAGATTTTTCAGACAAAGTTGGACGGACGGACTCTATGTCTGGCTTTGAGACGTGGAACTCCGTCCAACTTTCACTGCTTTCCAGATGATGGCTTCTTTTTTTCTGTTATTATGGCTGTCTAACATGTCCACTACCGACGTCGTTTTGCACGGGTAATAACAAACACATTACGCATGAAACATTTAAGTCTGCTCTTAAAATAGCACCTGAGTGTGCGCCGTCTGTTTTTTCAGCACTGTCGTAGAATGGATAAACTACCAGGGCCTCACTCGTCTGCCTGAACCTATGTGTAGGCCTGTTTATTTATTTGTCATGAGAAAAAAAATACTTTGTGGTTTTTGCAGCAAATAATAATGAAAACAGAGAGCTTTCACGACTGACACGGATCATATTAGGAAGGCAGCACTTTGTGGCCTTCTATCAAATTGTTTCTCACAGCGATTGATATGCAGCTGCAACTTTTTGATTACAAATACTAAATTATGTGTCTGTCGCCCTTAAAGAGAAAAAAATAAAGGGGTGACATCAGATGAAATATTTCTGCAATATTATTACATTAAGATTTTTTTTTTCCTAGTTGAAAAGTCTCCATGTTATATTAAACTTCATCTCAGTTTGATCACTGGGATTAAGGTTAGTGCATTTACTCTGCAGGCCTGGTTTAAACCTGTACTCAATGTTAATTTTGCACTTCAATAAAATGACACATTTCTGATTAAAACTTTAACAATTAGGATATTAATCTATCAAAAATACAAATAAAAATAATCCAATTTCTATAAAAAATCCCTTTCACACTTAACAAAAGAGGATGTTTACAGTTTTCTGCAAAACCAAATAAAGACATGTTCTCTGCTTTAAAAATCTGAACACATTTGTGCAGTCATTGTTTCAGCTTAGGGAAACTTACATTTTTATTCTCAATAACTCAAGAAACATAGAGTCCTGTTTTAAGTCTTAGTGTGTTTCATTGCTTTACATTACTTTAATTTGACAGATCTTTAAATCCAAAGTAACAGAAAAGGTTCGGTATAAGACAAGTTTTGACAAGTAAGGAAAGGAGAAGGCCTGTCACAATGCTGAGGACCTATTTTAATATCCACTTATCAGTTTCACGCACACCATGACAGTGAGCCTGCTACTGAGTGACCAGCGTGAGCTCATGATGGGTTTACTAATAGGCCCTCTAGGTGGCGTTGACATGCTTTAAGGGTTAGTGGGTAATGATCTGAAAACAGGCGCTTCCCTTATAAAGGAAAAAAAATCATTATTATTGCTCTGTTATTTTTAAGCATTTTTTTTTTAAATAAAAAACACTTATTATTATATAATTTCTTTATGCCACTGACATGCATAGAATATGTTTGGCTCAGGCAGCAGCTGAGAAGCTGCTTGTCAAGAAACGTTATTTTAAACACACAAGCTGCATGGCATAAAAATTATAACTGACAGAAATAATACAGCAATTTAGAAGGAAAAAATGCATCACAAATTACATGAATAAATACCAAAGAAATGACTGAAAATCTTTTAAAAACTATGGCGATTAAAATAAGAAAGTTTGCATAGATTACAGAATCTTGAGCTTCTCTTTCTCTTTACCTCTCACTCTCTCTCAAACACACACACACACACACGTACACATGCAGGCACAGACGTAGTGACCGGGTCATCATTCAGAGACACTTTGGGGTGCCTGTTGCCCTTTCACATATTTTCACATATCTGTTGCACTAAATGCTCATAATTGATGCATCTGTCGGTCAGCTGGCAGCACATGATTGGGCTAAAACAGTCCTGAGTAGAAAGAAAGAGGAGGGGGTGCATGAACTAGAGTCTCACAGACCCCTCATAGCTAATGATTTGGGGTCCCAGGGTCCCAGGCTTCATGGCTGTGTGGTCCTGTGCAGACACTGCAGGCTCAGTGAAAAGCAGCCGCCCTCTGGGACAGAAACAACATTCAGTCTCTGGATCAAATAGCAGCATAACACTCCAGTTGACATCAGATCTCACTACGGCACAAAAGAACTGTTGTGTCACTCAATATCAAACACAGACAAGCATTTAGACAACTTACAAGGTCAGTGTCACCAGAATGTGGAGAAGTTCAGGACTGAAAGAAGATTTCAACCAGTAATTTTAATGGGGTTTTCAGACTGTTTTTTGACACTCAAATGAATTTTGAGAAGAATATAAGAAATGCACAATCTTTCTATATTTTTTCAATGCTTAATTTTAGAAAGAAATTCATTAATTGTTGTTTTTTTTTCCTCACATGTATAAAGCTTTTTTTTCTTTTTCTATATATAGAAACAGTAATGGAATAAAACCCTGAGGCATCCAGAGATGGAATAAAAGCCAAAGGGATCTGAGTGATTGCTTCTATAAAACTTCTCCCAGGCCTTGTAGAGCTGTAAAGAGAGATAGTCGGACAGGCCTTTTCTCAAGCTGAGAACAGGCGTCTGGCTGCCCTCAAGACAGCTCTGCTCTCTCACTCTCTTTCCCTCGGAGTCCTGGTCCCTTTCTCACTTTCTCTTTGTTTCTCTCACTGAATCTTTCCTCTCTTTCTTTTTTGCTTTCTTTCTCTCCTAAACTCTTCTTGTCTTTTTTAGCATCGCTTCTCTGTGTCGTATTTGGTCTGTGTCCCTCCTTGTAAAAAAGCATCCAGCAATGGTCTGACAGGGCTATTTAGGAGTATGCATGTGTGTGTATGAGTGTGTGTGTGTGTGAGTGCATTGGCGGGGGTTGAGGCAGATGTCTGAGGAAACAGTAACCAGAGAGTGTCCCTGAAGTGTCGGATGGGGTCACGGAGAATCGAGGGTCTTCTGTGACCCATCACAAAGCAGAGCGGTCGACAGGGAGTTCTTATCACACCGCACTGTCATTCACAAATCAACTTGTCCACACACAAACACACACATGCATTTTATCAGCCAACCTTTATTTGTTACTCATCCAGTTAAGACACCGACGCATTATGTAAGCATGTGTGGGCACAAATATGCATAAGTATGCACACAAAAAAACACAGATTGACGTCATGATCAGAATTACAGGGTGTTAGAATAATGCTGTGAGTGCAACTAGGACCAGAATGTGTGCCGCGCGTCACTTGAGTATCCGGGTAAACAGATAAAATTTCCAAATTTCCAAATCAGCTTTTCTTCACATACAAAAGCCCTTAGGAGTAAAAGAAATCATGAATCATAGCAATTAAATCTGAATTTGCTCAAATTCCAATACACTTATTATAGACAGAGAGTGGATTAATGCTTATGTGGGTGAGCGTTCCTCCTGTTCTCCTGTTTGCTTTGAGTGTGTCTGCGTCTACGCTGCGTGTGTGTGTGCGTGTGTGTATGTGTGTGCAAGCAGTGGGGGGAGCAGCACAGTACGAGGAGAATTCATGTTAGTCAGCTCTCAGAGAGGTCTCAAATGTCTCTTTTCCTGACGTGTGATCCATAAATATTTGAAGTGGAAAGGGCTGCGCTGCATTGTAGGACAAATCTAATTAACCCAGCACTTCCTAAGGGTTCCTCCGTCTGTGGGGCTGCGTGGGTGTCTCTTACATCGCCAGTTCACCTCCCTGAAAGGGTCTGACTCCTCGTTTGAGCCACTCAAACTTTGATACATCAATCAGTTACTTATGTTAAAGACCTAATCTTGGTTAAGGAGTTTAGAAAGAAATATTGAGAGGAAGACATGCTTATTTCTTCCTTTCATGTTCAAGATTTAAATCTGTTTTAATTATGTTTAGGATCTTTTTTTTAAATTTTATTTTTGTGGGCTCTCACTCCAACTCCAGAATTTACTTAGACTAAGGCCGTGTTAATATTAATATGAAGTAGGTGAAATATGGCGCAGAAAAGCATCACGCATTTTGACACTGCCAACTCTGTATTTACAGAGAGTTGCTACTATGGTGAGTCAGAAAAAACAAAGACTGAGAGGATAGTTTTTTTCTGTCATTCTGTCCTATTTCTCATCAGATAAACCATATAAAGTTCAAATTACATCTCTTAGAGATGTCAGTTCCTACAGTCTTGTCTGTGTGTTTAGTACACAATAACAGCAGCCTATGATTCAGTGCATTATACATCTCTTACATCCCTTTCTGTTCCTAATCTGAACTGGGCAGGAAACACAGTGCCTCCGAAATACTAAAAATGCTGCTGATTCCGAGATAGTCTACCATCCTAAAAGCCAGATGAGACATGAGGCCTCTTCTTTTTAAAACCAGCACTGGAACGCCCAATTGAAAAGACGGCCGGGGTGAGGATGTAGGGGAATGAAAAGCCATGCATGGATCTCATTCCTGAGGCCTGGGGTTGCTGATTTCATTAGAGTGCACCACACTATTAGAGCCGCCTCAGTTTGCTTTGCACTCGCTGCCGAGCCTCACATTTCCATAATGCAGCAGAGGATTCAGTTTCACACGAGACGGCCACGCTCAAACCATTTCCTCCGTAAACCACTCGCTTAAGTTATTATACGTTTTCACAATAAATACAAAGAGAAAATGTGGCCAGGGTCTCGTTAGAGGAGGTTAGCTTGAAAGCCACGTCAACCCACAAGGTGTTCCTGTTGGTAGTGTCATGTGACCACTTACTCTGTGATAGAAAAGCCCTAATACTGACCTTCTTTACTGCAAGCTCTCTTCTTTTAAAGTGAGTAAAGGTGCTGTGTAGTGTAACAGGTAAATCTTCAACTCCATAAAAGCTCAACAAGGCTGCTTTGAGGAGTATGGCCTCATGAGCAACCAATGAGATCTGTTTGTGTCTGCACTCCAGGGCCGCCAGCAGTTATTAGACACACAGACGAAGAGCTAACGCCTGCTCCAGATGTTCCAGCACAAGCAGCAACAGGGAATTGAATAAGACCTTGAATTAAAAAGCATCACACACTGAACATATAGTGCACTTCCCCTGTGCCCCTTAGAAGTGCTATTCCATTTCACTGCATACCACCAACAGTGCACCACTGAGGCAGGATAATGAGAAGGGCCAATTAGGAGCCGTTGGACAGGATAAGACATTTCAGAACAATACTGCCTTTATTATGATTTCTCAGTAGCATTAGAGTGTGTGCTCACAGCTGAAGCTGACTTTGGGATACAGTCACCAATGAAAACCTTCTGCTTTTGGTAATTTTTACTGACAATGTAAAGAGGAAGTCTGATTTTGGATCAAAGGCGGTCTATTTTTACCTTAATTGTTCTTTTTGGTATGTAGGCCAATGTATAGCTTTGTTAATTATGGCCTGGCAGCAAGAAGGTGTTGGGTTCATCCTGTGCTTCCATATGTTTTAAATCCATCTGCTCCATTTTTTTCCCAACATGACAGTCATGTACGTACAGGTGAAAAACGCTTGTCATTGCCCTTGACCAAGGCACAGGTTAAGAGCATGTCTTGTTCCCCAGAAGCTGGATAGTAACACTGCCCCTTACAAATGTGTTACTCATAGAGAAACAATTTCTCTTAGTGTATATTACATATAAAGAAAATAAAATCTCAAAAGTTCATTTCTTTTAGTTCATTTTTTAATTTTTCATTTACATGGAATAAGTCTATTCTTTACCGTGCTTTGATTATAAAACATTTCCAAAGAAAATATTACACTACGTATTGTATACTGAAAGTAGCAGTTTCTAGTTTACAGATTAAATTGTACAGAAACAAGATTAGACTATGATCCATTGCAATTTATTGGACTAACCAGCACTTTATAAACGAGCTAAAAATAAACACATTACAATGTTGCTAATAGAATAATTAAACTGTTGTTGTTCACTCAAGTAATATTTTAAAGGCATATCTTTTTAATGAGCTATTTTGCTATGCGATATTTCTACACATTCTTAAGCATCCAACAGTCTGTCACCTACTTCCTTTCTCTCTCTCACACACACACACACATTCACACATGCTCCATATTAAAAATATCTTTGCATGTTTAAAGTTTTATCTGGGTGTCTCAGTTTAGGGACAGTAGGCCATATGATGTGCCGACACATTTTGACATATCAGTGTTCTGTGTGGGTGTGTTTTAAAGGACACTGAAATAATCCGACTTTGTGCATTGTGTTCTACAAAAAAACATAACTTTTACATATGAAATGACAAAAGCAGAAGTACAAGGCCATGTATGCTTTTTTTTGAGCTGTGATGCTAATTAAAGGCTACTTTACATAAAAAATGAGACATTACAAAGAGCTGTTTAGTCTCAGTGGTTGTTTTGTGCAGACCACCTCAGGCCTAGAATGACAGACACAGAGAGATATGGTTTGGGTGAGTGTGTTCTTATGTCTGTACAGTCTCTTGTGGCAGCAATCAACTTTGCCATATAAAGAATGTGATGGTTTGACTCAGCATTTATTATTAATTTTATGAGTCTAACATAAAGAAAAAATGAACAGCATTTGCTATAATTCTTAAGTCTGGTAGAATTAATAGTACTGCCTCTCACTAAGTGGCAGGTTTTGTTTCTGAGTTGCTTTTTGCACAATAATGTGAGCCAGAGTTTCTTACTGTATGTGTCAAGTTTTAAATGTGTTGATTTTGTCAAACCATTTTGACTCTATTAACGTTTTCGGGAAGCTGTGTGTGTGTGTGTGTGTGTGTGTTGTTGGGAACTTTTCCAGTTCAGACAGAAAGCCACAGCGACTGATTCATCAGCTACCCCAATTAATACACCATCAAAAGGAGAAAATAGTCTGTGTTAAGTGGTGCTGTTAAGTTCATTTGTCAGATAAAATAAGATGAAAACCATCATGTATGAACCAGATGAGCCGACAAGCTTCAAAGACAGCCTTTGTAGATAGTATAATTATTTAACTAGTTGTTGAAAACTATACCCTAATGGATAAAAAACTTAGTTGTGGAGTTTTTTAACCTCAAAATAATAGCCCCTGTTTCCCCCCCTTCTTCCTCATTTGGCCTTATCTGACTTGTAGTGGTTGATGGTGAGACAGTGTTAGATCATGGAGGGAAAAAGAGAACATGCATGCCATGTCATCAAGTCAGATAAGAGACTACTCAAAGTGTGTGTCTATGTTTAAGTGCAAGTTTAAATGTTTGTGTGCGTGTGTGTATAGTGTAGAAGAGTCTGGGTCTCTGATTGCCTTTGCTAGGCTTCCCACATTAAAGTGGCCTCTGCCTCAGGGAAGAGATTCCTGGCTGCATGGCAAAATGGAGAGGGGTGGGGAATACTGCAAGAGAAAGATATGGGAGAAGGGAGTAAAGTGGGAGGGTAGGGGCATTTAGGTGAAAAGGAGCTGCCAAAACAACTCCCAGGCTTCATCTGGCCTGCATCCAACTGTCCGACACACACTTGTTCACTCTCTCTCTGTGTCTCTCTCTCTCTCTCTCTCTCTTTCTCTTGCAAACACACAACTAAACATGGCTCTGCCCACCACCACATGTTCCTAAGTACGGACCGCACAGGGGGTAGCCCCCTAACCTCCCTGCCCCCATATCCCGTTCCTCTCTTTCCCCTCTCAGCTTTAATTGAGAAGACAAATGGATCTTTCAGAGCCCACTACCACGCCACCATACATCAGTCATGACAATGTTAGCTTTATAACGGAGGGCTCGCCATGAGCCGAACCATATGTTAGGCCCACGCCACACGCACGGGCAAACACCTCAATACCATGCTAATGGCGCCCCAGTAATTGCCTGTTGTTTTATTATTAAAGGTAATTCAGACCCTAATGGAATTCATTCAACATTGTGCTTTAGCCCCACCCAGACGGCACTGTGGAGAGACCCCTTTTCCTGTGTCTGAATCAAGAAACCCTTTTATCTTTTCCAAAATAAAATATTATTCTACATGATGAAACATGCTTCAGAGTCCCAGAGAGCATCCTCTTTTTCATGGTGGCCTTTAACTGGCTTGTATAAGACATAGTTGGCCTTTTTCCCCATGGACATTTTTTTTTTATTTTTACTTTCTGGTTTTTCTGTTTATATTATCATCAAAATAAGAATCTGCATATAAAAAGCAGCTGTCTAAAAACTTGGACAATATATTAATTTGTTAGCATTCGTCAGCTACAGCTCGGGTACAGTCTGACTGCACTTGTGGCTGTGTGACTAGTGAAGGCTGAAAAAAATTTTTTTTTACCACAATTATACACTATTTAAGTTTTAATCTCAAGTAAAACATGTATTTAAGAGGAACTATAGAAAGAAAACCCTGCTATGTTGTTCAAACACATAATATGTAACATTTCATTTGAACTACCTTTAAAATGTATAAAAATTATACATTATCTTTGTTATTAATTTGGTTGAGTTGTGTATTAACGTTAATCCAAATGTTTCCAACAATGTTTAAATCTAGAGAAAGCCATCTTTTTATCAACCGTAACTGCGACCGTGGGTTTTATTTTGTCACTCATTGCTAACTTCCGGAATAACAACAGTCAGAGACTGAGGGACGTGAATAAACATAACGTGAATGCAACCTTAATACATTACCTCATCTGGGAACATTTCTGCCAGAGTCAGTCAGATAGTTTTTCATCTTTAACCGTGGTTTAAACGTGAAATAAACAAATCCCATAATCCCACGCTACTTCTTGACGTCATCAAACTACTTTTTTCAGTGTTTTGATAGGGAGACCTCTAGGGGTAGAAATTATGTATAGTACATATAAGCTTTTCAGAAAGATTAATTAAAGAAACTTGATGGGAAAATATATTGCAAGCAAACTAGCAAACTAACCCAAGTGTCCTTAATTAACATTTTTCCTTTTTCAAAATGTTCGGTTTGATAATGTCAGGCTTACCTGGTAGAGATAAGACATAAGACATAAGACAGCATGGGCCGTTCACTGCATCTACCCAGTCTTACTAGACTTTGCTAACTTAGTCAGTGTCAGTAGCCTCAAGCTCGACTTAAAGGTAAAATAAACATGCCACATGGTAAAAGTTTTCTCTGTGCATTTTACTCCTGCTTGAACTGCACAACATAGAAAACCTTGACAAACCTAGACATTGACAATAAGAGCACAACTGGATACAACATAAACACGTTTTGGTGGCTAATGTTAGTCACACAGTTGCTTAACTTTTTAATAGATACTGTTCTAAATTTGTCCTACTGCTAAAACTCTCTGCACATTTAAAACCCTGCTCCGGTCAAATTAAAAGAAACCACACCACACGCAGAGCACAGGTAGTTCAGGGGACCTGAGAGTGTGAACATTTCCAGGAAATATATGTTCAGAAAGTATGAAACACATGAGTGACTGGTATCAGTGGGGATGTGAGGTTAACAAGATCCAGAAACAATTAGTGAATGCATTTTAAATCCTGAAGAAAATATTGACCTGATACATTTGGTTTTACGAGAGAGTTTTTGTCAAGAAAAAAGTAAAATAATTAAATTACAATAGAATATAAGAAGCACAAAACAACACAACAGGCCAGCATATAATTACAATATTAATCATTCATACTGATGGTTCAGTTGTGCATGAAAGAGTCTGCAGGCAGATGAGCTTGTAGTTTTAATGACGTTGTCTCATGGCAGCGTCAGGAATCTGCTCAAGATTAATGTGAGTGGGCAGAGACAGGCCACTGAAGCCTGATTTATTGAAGAATAGATAAAAAGTTATGTGGATGTGATAACTAAGTTACGGCTGTAAAAAAAAATGATGGATCGAATGTTAGCAGTTCATCTTAAAGGAAAGCAGATACTCTTCAGATGTGTGAGAAAATGTCATAAAGACATCCTCAAACTGAGAATCTGCCTTCAGATTTACTGATATGCTGTGACATACTGGTGACTTTCTCAGCCTCTGTCAGTGTAAGGTCACTCATAACATACATCCAAAGCTCTGTATGTTCTTATCAGTTTGCCTTCGGTCTCTTTCCGTTTTCTTTTTTTACTTAACTAAGATCTCCAGAGAGTTTTCAGTTCTTTCAACTCGATTACCACTGTTGCATTCCTGAACTCATTAGCCTTCCCTGTATCTTTTCCTTCATTTCTTACCCATGCCTAAATGTCTGTTTCCCAACACAGGAAGCCAGTGTGGTGCCCAGGGATCATCTGAGGCTGTATGATCATCATCGCTCGTCTTCCCGCGCCTTGCTCCCATGGTTTTTCATGCTTGGTGTCCAGCATGCCTATGCTCTGACTGGACTCACTCTCATCTGGGGCCAAAAAACACCAAAATAACAATCCTTCCTCCCCTCATCTGCTTGCTCTTACACTCTGGTCACTTTTCCACTGTCTTTCAGCTACCCACATGCGACAAATGTCTGAGAGAGTCTGAGGCCGATCACAACGACCCCGTACTACATATTACACATCGTTTTAAGCATGTTGAGAGGTGCAGCCCACAGCACGGTTGATTGTTTCTATCTGTTTCTATGACTACCAACATTTTCCTTCTCTTGCTTTTTTCTCTTTATCCTCGTCACTGTTTCTACTCTCTTCCTCCCTCTCTCCCTTTCTCTCTCTTGTTCCCAGCAGCATGTGAACATTAGCCAAGGTTTTTATCAGAGGGCTTCCAGCAGAGCTCCAGCATGCCTTCCCAGGAGAGGAGGCTACAGGAAGTCGTAGGATGATAAAACTGGGCCATTACTTGGCGAGCGCAGAACCCCGGGGTTCATTACCCCCCTCTTCCTAATTTTACTCTGTGACTGCAGCACAACATAATCTTAAACACACCTCAAACTTCTTATAACACCTGTGTGTGCTGGTTTATCATTTGGGCTACATGCAAGTTTTGGCTTGCTGATGTTGTGCCTATGATTCTGTTGATGAGCTAAAAAAAAATAGCTTGATAGTTTGACTGATTTGAAAACAAAATTTGAAAAACTATAAATCTAAGTTGCGGGAAGATTCAGCTGTCCGGCTAAACTCAGGCTAAGCTGAAGACAGTTTTAAGATTGTACCTTTGGACAAAAATATAAGGGAAATGACTCAGTTAAATTTAAGGACTTTATAAAAGGACTACAGTAATTAGAAAATGCAGCCAGATAATGCACTTTTTAACAAGTGAAACCAACATTAAAAGTTCATCAGCGGTAAGCTATTACTCAGCAGTCTGCCAGCCCCTGAGAGTAAGTGCAAGGAGGACATAAGAATAAAAACAGCTGCCTCCGAGATGACGTCACAGCCTTGAACACCGCTGATGTAGTTTCCAAGAATAGTACACAAAAACATGGAACTGTTGCTCTTCAATAGTAGCGTGGGGATACAAAGAATTAATTGGCAGTGTTTGTCTTGTGGAAGTGATGACAGCTGATAAAGTGAGCAGCTGGAAATGACAGTAACACCAGTGTCCAGCACCATGTAACACTCAACAGCAACACTGATGGAGAGCAGCAGAGAAAACGGCCACTGAAGGAAAGAGATACAGAGAGGGAGAGAAAGTATGTCACTAATTATTTTGTGAGAACAGGGCAAGATTAAATGACCTGCAGCATTTTGTGTTTTTCATTTACTGTTTTCTGACTGGTTTGTCTGTCTAGTGTCTGTTTTGTTTTCACATTTTTTTACTGCAACTTTTCAGAAATGTTTACATTCATTCGTTTGTGAAAAATATGTTTTGTGTAAATCAACTTTAACTTAATGTAAAAAAAAAAAATTCTGTCTAAAGATGTTGTGTAAGTAAAGTGTAAGGGAACTTCCACTATGTGCTTGAATCACCTACATAATATCACCCACTTAATGTCATGTATGTATGTATTAGCATTCTAAAGTTACACGAGGAAAATTTACAAATTTGAACCCAAACCATATTTTTTTCTAATAAACATAAGCAAGTGTTTTTAGTGCCCTATGACAAGCTAACTGTGATGGTTTATCAGTCATATCCGTGTGTTAAAAAGGCTCTCTTGCAGGAGTTTCGTGCAAATGTGAAAGGTATACCATAACATCTGTATGGGACGCCAAGGGGTGAGACGTCAGTGTGTGTTGACCAGGGAACTTTTAGGGGATAAAAATACAAGAAAATGATAGAAATTCTAAAATAAATTTCCAATGACAATATGACACTCAACAAAGGTCCACTGAAAAGTGTATCCTAGTGGCCGTTTTAGGTTACTTTCTCTTCATTTTTATTTCAGTTTGTCAGAATTACTCTGCTTTATAGTAAGTAGTTCTATAAAATGCTTCCTGTTGCTTTTGACATTCCTCTGCCAATCCAGATATTGCATCCAAATGACCCCTAATGCTCTTGGGACCCCCGTTCCCCTCCCTGCTCATACCAGCAGAGCTAGTTTCCTTATCTGTTCACCACTCAATTACAGCACTCTGTAGAGCACAGGGCATTTGAAGCCTCAGAAGAGCAGCCTGGAGGTTACACTGGGCTGAACTGGGAGGAGGCACAGGCTGCTGATGGCCTTTTTGCCCTCCTTACACAGAGATAATGAATGATGGAATGGGATGCAGTGGCTTAAAGCTTCAGTAATTACATGAAAGTGTTTGTTAAATGTGCATAATCTCTAGGATAGTAAACATGCTGAAAAGCGTTTCATATAATTGTAATCCATTACTTACTAAATTCCAGAGTTCTGCTGCTTTGTCACATGACTTTGATAACACTGACTTTGAACAGACTTAGTAAAATGACGCAGGCTATAAAGAATGTCCCTTTTATTTTTTTAAATGTTATTGTAATTGTCCATAGCCTGCGACAAAAATAAAGTAGGCTGCATCTTCCTACTTAATAATGCAAATATGTAAATGAATATATTTTTCTTCTTTCAGTAACATTGCAATCTAACAGTTAGCTTGGTGTATTATCACTGGCAACACTCCACCATCTTTGTGGGATGGTTGATAATCTATTATAGCAACAAAATGAAACTACAACAAATATGTTTTATTTCAAACAAAATATAGACAAAAAAAGAATACTGCTCTTCTCATGGTACCTCAGACGCAATCTTAGGCCCAATCAAGAGGTCTGCATGACTCAAACCGAAGTAGGGTTGACGACTGAGCGAATGTGAATGTGGTGAATGGATCTGGCAGGAGCACAGAGAGTTACCATCTCTTGTCACGCCGGTGTCTCTGTGTCTGCAGGATGTTTCCCTCCTTTTAAGGCAGCAGTGATGTTCTGCTTTCTGCAGCTGCACTGCTGCAGAGAGGAATGAATGAATAGACGATGGAGCCCTTTCTCATTGCCAGTAGATGAGTTTGCCTTTTTGTTTTTTAAAACTGGTGTGTCACGTTTTTACGTCACAAACATGTCGGAAAAGAGGAACCTTTAAATTACAATGTTATGGCAGTTACCTTTGTAATTTTTTTTGCTTCAGTCTCTCTTAAACCTCAAGGCTGACTGATGCAAGCAAACAAGCAAATGTAGCTGAATGGAATTTGACAAAGAGTAACAGGGGTTACTGAAGGAGGCGACAAGCCTTCATTGCCTCAATGATTGCCATTGTTGATATAACTATGTTGTCAAAAATGTGCCAGAAAAGTGGCAAAATTTAGCGTGTCCACCCGAGTGTCATGTTTCCATCACTGGATTGGGGCTGGAGCCGACAAATACCCGTGACTACTGCAGAGTCATTTGACCTGGGAATGAATGCCAATTGTACCCTTTCCCACTGAAGACAAAAGCCAGATGTTAGTGGGTGTTAGGGGGATTTTTGTCAAATGTAAAAGGGGTATTTGTCAGTGCCATTAACAATGTAGATCAGGTCTGATTTTGTTACTCTGTCATGTCGTCCATCATCCACAGATAGAAACTTATCTCTCTGTCAGCACCCGGCTGCTTCGTGTAAGCTATCACACTCTGGGTGACAAGGTCTCCTCACCTGTCCATCCATCAGGAACATGATCAGTGGGTGTTATGTGTGTTTATCGGTAATAACAGGGAGGTGTGCAACTCAAGCTCAGCACCCAGCCGGCTGACACGTGTTTGACAGGGAGTTGACGAAAGTGAGTTAGTTAAACCTCTTCAACATGTCTGCAGGTCACACCCAGTTGGGTTTGATACGTGCACTGCTAAGATTATATTCTGCTTTTTTTTCACATAATAACCTCTGCAGCTAAAGTGATATGTACATGGAATGTTTTTTTTTGTTGTTTTTTTTTTTATATGAAGCACATGGTCAGCTGGAGCTAGAGGGATTCAACACTGTGCTCAAGGACACAACAGCAGGGCAGATTGTTACTGACACGAGGGTTTGAACCAGAAGCTCTTTCGTTAAAGGGTGGTCTCCTCACTCACTATACCACTCTGCCAGCCCGAATACCATCAAAACAGAAAGATTTAAAAAAAGACTTTGTTGTTGGTTTGTGTATATGTGTACATGTGCATGTGTGTTCAGAGATCCGACTGCAGTAATGTTCTCCCTCCTCTCTTTTACTTCATGTGTGTTCCACGTGTTGCAGCCACATTTCTGCAAATATTTATACCGGGTGTAAAATGCTCTTGATCTCTCCAGCCTGTTTACTCTCCTGTTCTTTCTCTCGGCCGACTCTCACACTGACCTTTTTTCATTGTGACTGAGAGTGACAGGAGGGAGGGGACAAAGAGTCAGAGGGGGCAGAAAAAGAGCAAGTGAGTGTAGAGGGGGGGTCAGAGGAAGAGCAGGGGCAAGGAGAAAGCCTTAGGTGAAGAGAGAGAGATGTAGTGATTAATAAGCAAGCAAAGAGGCAAGAGATGGATTACGTATCATTTTATAGAAATCAAAAGCCTAATTTACCAAGCCTCCTTTGAGCAAAAGCACACAATGATGTCGTGCAAGAGGAATCATGGGGCTAATTCAGGAGTAATTTGACATCTGCAGATGTCTGAAAATGTGTTAGCTACAATTGAGAGAGAGAGAGACAGTGTTGCTGTAATGATTCCTGCTTGATTTCTGAATGAGGCACAGCCGCTGACCAAGCTGAGTGAGTGCACACGCCTCTGAAATGTGAACAAAAACACAGATCTGGTTACAGGACAAAGTATCACATTTGTGGTATTTGTCATCAGTGTAGCTGTACTCACAGCAGCTTGATCTATGAGGTTTGTGTAGCGATATTTAGCCTGAAACATGAAGTGATGTGTTGCTGATGTTAATGATCTTTCCTGCTGGGTGGCCTATTGGATGCCACACACACACGCACAAAAACACACACGCAGACATACACTTGCACACACAAGCTCATACGTCTTGCACATCTTCCTAGCATTCATTTGTGTTTTTCTCTGCTATGATCAATAAAACCAGTCTGTACAGTGATGCTGGCTTTTAACCATCATCTAATATTCTAATCTATGGATAAAAATTCCTTGTTCGGGATCAGTGATGGATACAACTTCACAACCTTCAGCAGCTGCGTCCAATAAAAAGCAAAACATTAGTCAAGTAATTTATTTATTTTGGAGATACCTGTCATCAGATATAAGGGGCATTGTATTAGACAAATTGTTAAATCATTAAAATCTCAGTAACAGAGAAAACATTTCTGCTGTCAAGACAGTATTAGACAAGCTTATTCGTGGATTATTTTCCAACAATTGACATTTCAAAGCTGCTAACAGTGTGCTAACACGTCTCCAGCTGTGACGAGTCCTTCAACTCTACCTCCGCATTCCTTCCAGTGCAAAAGGCTGCTGTTTTCTGCCTGTGGAAGGGAAACAGAGCTGGTAGCTGGATTCCTCTGTAGCATATTGGCAAAAGCTGTGGAAGAGGCCTTAAGATCATTAGTTAGGCTGGCATGAGAGCTTGAAGGAGATCTGCTAACACTCTGCCATTATTCAGCAAGAATGAAGACAGCTTTTGCCTCTGACTCTAATCACGGCGGCAGTTTTACTCTCCTTTAAACGGCAGCTGTCAAAATAACACAAAATATTCGAGAAGCTCAGGCACGTTCCAAGTCTCTGTACATAAATAAATTGCTGACCGTGGCGTGCCGTACACCTCTGTGCCCTCCCTCACACCCCGTGCACGCCCTTGCAACAGATCTGCCAGACTGGCCTTGCTCCCTTCTGTGCAAAGTCTTCAGAGAACACCTGACTTAAGCAAGAAGGATGCTGTAAGCAGACAGGGGTGAAACGGAAAATTTTTGGAGATAAATGAGGAATCTGAGGCACAGCTAAAGGATGAGGGAAGGGAAAAAAGCAGGGAAACGCTGTCCTCTCTGTGCACCACTGCATGACATCACAGCACTCCCAGCTTCCATTAAGCCTTAATAAATGAAGGGCTAACGAGGCAGAGTGGGTGGGAAATCGGGGAGGTGGAGATGGAGGGGGGGTACCTTGCCACTCCAAGCCTCTGTCAACCCCATCAGGAACACTTGAAGGAGGGGTGGGAGTGGAGAGAGGTTTGTAGCAAAGCAAGGGTGGAAGGAGGCTAAAAAAACCTCTCGGCCCATTAGAGAAATCAGGCCGGGACTCTAAAAACACCCTGAGAGCAGAGAGGCCGAGTGGCCCTGGTGTAAACATACGGTGGGTGGCAGCCCCCGAGCGCTCTGACAGCCAACGGCGGCCATGATGGATCTGTGGAGTTATCTCATTTTCCACTGTTTTAATTAGAGGCCAGGCTGTGAGCCTCAGCAGCTGGCTCTGCTGTAGTGACTCCTGCGGCCTGACAGAGAAAAATGTCCGCCAATACTGTTGCCAAGTTCAGCCTGACCAGAGAAAAAGGAAAAAAAAAAAACTGCTTGGATACATAACTCTGTTTATCGAGCAGGTAGCACTTAAATCAATATCACACTTTAATAATTTGAATATTTCCTCTCAGATGTATGTGTCTTTCGCAATTCATTTAGATTTTCTAACTCAATTCGAATGAGAGAGAGAGAGCCATGTGCATAATTTGGAGGAGAAAAAAATCACCTATATTTACAGTTAATTAGAGCCATGCATCTTAGATGACAAACATAGAATGAGTTTAGGTATCAGGTATCTGTCCACAAAATGGGTCTGGAGCAGAATTTGTGGAGCACCCTGTTATTAGGTGGCGCTTCAAGCCTGTAATTCAGCAGAGCTCTGCAGTGATGGGGTAAGAAAGGATGAGCGACAAAAGAATCAAACTACCTCACACAGTTTTTGAGGTGCACATGTGAAGTTTATACCTGTATGTATGAAATTTAAAGTAGTCAGGTAAAATGGGGAAACATTTTGCTCGAACTATTTTTAAATGCTTAAAAAGTTCTCTCAAAGATGAAAAAAACTAAAGTTATTCCCTGAATAATGTTATGAAATCCAATGAAATCTTTTCCATAGTTGTTCTGTAATTTTGGTGGATTTAGTTGGTGTAGTAATCTAGTAAAAATCCCCTCTTTTTTACTGTAGTTCTGTAATTTTAACAGATTTAATTTAAGGTTTGCAGGAATCCAGGGAATTAAAGGCTTTGTGGGGGAGAGAGCTTAGTAGTGGTCATTTTGGGCTAAACTCCTCTTCTCAAGTCTAACAGTTCAAAAACGTAAGAAAAATATATGTATACCAAGAAGAAAAATCTGATTTCATTTCATTTGAAAATTTAACTAATAATCTGAGATTGTAATTTATCATTTCTACTCAGTTCTTTGGCTGCAGCTGTTATTGTATGAAAAAAAAAATCATTCACCGTAAAACCAAACAAACTTTGCGAGAGATTTCTTATGATGACATAATGCACATGTTTTTGATATGACTCAGAAAAAAATATTAGGTGAGCATACTTTAGAGTTTTCCTCTGCACCTGTGAACATTATTTCAGATGTTATATGTAAATGTTGTCAACTAAATCATTTAAAGGACTGGAGTACGGGTTATAGGTGATGAGATATTTTTAACAAAAGCTGTTTGTGTCTTAAAAACTTTAACAATACTGGTGAATTATTCTCCGTTGTCTATTATTAGAACTTGAGCAATTTAGAAATTTGTTTTTTTTTTAAGAAATGTGAAGAGCGTTTTCAAACCCTTCTCCTCTTACTTGTTAAAAAACAGGAGCAATGGAAAAAAAAGTTCAAGCATGAGAGTTGTTTTACTGAGCAGTGGAAAAGAGGAAAATAAAATCAATAAAATCATGTCATTGTTGTTTACACTGGACCCCCCTCAAATGAAGTTCTGTGCATGCGAGTCTGTGTGTTTTACTCTATTTTCACTGTTTATGTTGCGCGTTATTATAAGCCGGCCTCAAAGGAAATTTTGAAATTCGCCACCATCAGAGAGCAATTTGGAGTTACTTTGCTGATGAGTTTTTGTGTGTGTGTCCAACGTTCACACGCATATTCCCACAGAGATCTTTTTTCTTTATTGTGA
>JAPZDZ010000001.1:15848395-15861488 GCA_029783805.1 Acanthurus tennentii | reverse complement strand
GGCACTGCTGGTGGTCACAGGCCCCTTAATCATTACAAAAACTCACAGCTCACTTTGCAAACAGGTATTAGTTGTATGTGAAGAGATGTATCTGCAACATATCTTCATTTTTGCCTCCTTGAGAAAGGTTATAAATAACTTAAAATATGCACTTTATAGGCTACAGTTTTTGCATTACTGTATTACATCATATTTGCGTTTTATTGTTTATTTTAAACCATTTGTCCAGAATTTGACCATCGAATTGACCGTGCTTCCTAATGCATTTGCAGAGAGTCTCAAGGACAGGACGGCTTGACTCCTGGTCAGTTAAGCTTGACAAACTGCCTCTGGGTGATATCTGTGTTGGGTGCTGCACCCAGTCAAAGTGGTGAGCTGCGTGAGGGTCAGAGAGGGAGACAGAGATGAGTGTGTTGTGGGGTTAGCCAGACCTCAGGCTGTGATTTGTTGAAGTGCATCAGACGGGAGTCGACCAGAATCTGAATAAATCACCTCAGTGGCACCAGTGACAAAACTTTGATAATGCCCCTGTTTTAAGTGCATTTGAGCATCTCTAAACAGGCATTCATCAATCGGAGCCAATAAGTTGGCCAATTGTTTAACCCTTTTTACTTTTTCTTAGAGAGAAGAGTCACCTTATACCCGAAAAAAATCTCCCCAGACATGTTTTAAAACAGCTTATAGTTAAAATATAAATATAAATATGATTTATTCTGTGTAATATTGTTTTGATTTAACATTTTTGTTTTTTAATTATATTTAAGAAATATTTATATGATGATTTGTTTTTTTCAAAATTTAAATTCTGGATAAAGATGTCTCCTACATCTTCTTTTACTTTCACTATACAATTATAAAGGCCTAAAGAATTCACAACAATATTATTATTGTGATATATTATTGAAAAGTTGTTAGAAGTAAAAATGTATTTTTCAACCTTATTTCTGCTGTTGTTTTTGTTTATTGTGTGTTGTGTCTCTTTTTCGGGAAATGATTTACACTCATAGTATGTGTATATTTAAGTGAAGAAAATATCTGTAAACACAGCTGTACAAAAGCATAGAAAATACCAAATACACTTAGTTAATTTTTCCATTTTGTGACAGGTGGCAACCAGCTTTAAGGTGCATAATTGCCACCCAGTATGACAAAGCAGGAAAAGAAAAGAAATGGAAATTAATTAAGAGGTTCTGTATTATTTACATCAAATTATCATATGAGTTTTGTTGAGACAATTTTAATATTTTATTTTTATTGTTATAGTTTATATAAATGATCAACAGCAGCCCTAGTTTGCATACTGGGGGCTCTAAGTTTTCACACTTGCATAGCTTGCCTACAGGACCAAGGGTGGTGTCAAAAAGTTTTTCTCATACATAAATGTCTTAAACTGAGATTTAAGGGGAGCACAGAGGCACTGTCTGTTCCTCCTTTAGCAGATAAATTCAGAAACTCCTTTCTAGAGTCAAACTCTGCACATATATATCATTCTGCACAGTGAAGGTCCACAAACATCCTAATGATGTAACAACAAAGAGAATGCAAATTTTAGGTGGAGAAAGACTTTGAGCAAGTCCTCTCAATAAAAAGATGCAGAGAAAATTGGAAAAGCTCTTTTGTAAACTTGTTATGTTGCACAAAACAAAGCTGAAGTTGTGCTGGCACAGGCAGAGAAAGGAGGTCATTGTAACTTGTAGGAGTATCACGCCTGAACACAGACGGGATGAGACAAGCCAGTATTGTCTTACCATTACTATTCTTACTTCGGGCTGACCGCAGACACAGCAGCTGATGAAAAGATTGATTGGAGGAGGTTAAAAAGCCATTTGATACTGCTGAGTTTGATTAAATGAAACTGTTTTAGGATTAATACAGTATCAGCAGCAGTGGGCCAGCAAAGCAGAGAGGGTGACAAGGAACAGAGCTGCTTTCTGCTAATCACTATTATTGTTAGCCACTTGTGAGGTAACTGGCTATTAAAAATCCGAATATTTCTCCGAACAAATGTTAACACAGATATTCAGGGCTAGCAGCAGTAGTTCATCAGTGTTTCCATGACAACGGCAGTGAAAACAGGAGCTGGCCTCCACTTCTTCCTTCGCGTCAGTATGTGTATCCCATTATGGTCGTACTGTGCGGACAGAGGAGTTCTGCCTGCTCGCCATAGCTTTATTTATTTTACTGTCTTTCATCTGCAAACCACTACCAATCTGCATCAGAGGGAAATCCACTCTGTGTATCCCATAGGTGTCATTTAGGATTGATTCCCTGGAATTAGCAGACGTCAAAGTGGAACCATGTGGCTGTCTGTCTGTCCATCTGTCTGTCCTTACCAACACCTGCGATAAGCCTTTTTAGACACAGAGAAATGGCATATTATGGTCTTTGGTTATAGCTGCACATTAATTAAGGCCTCCAGGGATCCACTGGAAATTGACCCCTTGACTATCTGTCACTTTTAGTTAAATATTAAGGGCAGAAGTGATAATAAGCATGAAGTAAAATCCACATATTTGAATCTAAGATAAATGCTTCAGAGGCTCCTGTGTTATTGCCAGATAAACTATTTTCCCCTTTGCTAAAACAATCTCTTTTAAAACTTATTCATTTACCAAAAAAGACGTGGAATTTGAGATCACAGCCGCATTTGCCTTTATTAAGTTTTCTTTTGTTTCTCTCTCTGTGGTACAAAACCAATAAAATGTCTGAATCCCACCATAGTAGACAGAGGGGTTAACACACTGATCAGCTCTGCTTTTTCAGTTTTTTTTCTAAAGCATGCTTGAGCTTCTCTGGTTCACATGACCCCTTCAGAAAAACTGATAAACCAACGTGAACCCTCTTTTAGTCGAGCAGAGAACCCAGGTCAAACAGAGATAACTGGGCTCCAGCCCTTAATACCATCATAGATCATACATGGTTTATTATTGATCATCATCTTTGAGTAGTAGTGGCTACTTAATTAGATATGTAGACCGTATGAACAGCGATCCATAACCCTTTGCTTGTTGGAGAACTTGTGTAAGAGCGGAGTAAACAACCGGACCACCAACAGCTTCAATATTGCTGATTTATCCTTGCAGTGTTTATCATATGAGTCTCAACACCACCACAGAAAAACAGGGAATTCATCTTAAAGTCCTTTAGTGGTTCTTGAAATTGGCAAAGAGCAAGACTTCGAGACTAAATACAACTCCAACAAAGTGACTTCGCATGTGAAACGATTTGTAGGAATAATGTTAACCACAGAAAAAGGAGATTTTTTAATTTGGTTCTTTGCTTCTAACATGCATTATTAGTTTTCTAGTTTAGTTCATCTTGACTTTGAATGAGGGAATCTGCATTCACATTAAAAGATAACCAGAGTTATGTTGTTTCTTTCCTCTGGGTCTTTACATATTGATTTCTGACCTTTAGATCAGATTATATAATACTTTGACACACATGGTGACATAAGAAAAGCAAGGCACAGACAGCACATTAGAGAGAGCTGCTCAAATATGACACCCCCCACAAAAAAAGAACAATCATTTCAGCTGGCATTCAGAGGAAGTTTATTACTGCAATGAAAATAAAAAACAAATTCCAATTATATAATATGTCCACATCTCAGTGAACAAACACAAGTGAACACAGTAAAACACAACAACAGTGTGAAATGCATTGTGAGTAATGTAAAAATAGTTTTTTCAAGTATTTTTAAAAGAAAACACGCTTAGAGCTGTCAACATATGATGCTGAAGGAAACATAGTTTACAGAAAAAGGGCAATATGGGAACAATTCTTTCACAAAACACTCAGAATTACTTTTACACTTGTTAACTTCCATACAAGAGCATTGCGTAGGAAAACATTATGTATTTCTTTTTTTGTCTAAATCGGAATGTACAGGATACATAAATGTAACTATCTGTATAAAACTAGCTTACATACAATTATGTCAGTAATGTGGAGAAATTAGCACTGCAGGTTATTGAGAAGTACAGTATCATCTTTAATGGCTGGTGCTGGAGTGGTTTGAACAAGAAGCACATAGAGTCCAGTGAGTCTGCACAGTGCTCACAGCACTAAAGAAAAAATCAATTACATTTTTCATCTTGTTTAAGAATCAATCAGTTCATGTATACAGTTCCTGCAGTTGGCCTAATTGTTTTTTTCTGAAATTTTTGTTAAACAATACAGCATCACTGATGTTTCTGACTGCATGAATTTACATTCCCGTTTCGTTGCTACATGCAGTCAGTCAAGCAATTCTTCCTACATTCGGTTGAAAGAGAGAGCAGGACAGAGTTGACTGATCCAACATGAAACATCTGCCACCTGACTGATTCCTGAATCAAATTGCCCATAGCAAAGGCTCGAGCTTGGGCTTTTAAAAGAGCTATTTCGCCCTAATACATGGCCCATTACCAAATGGCCATTCATCACATTAACCCTACGTCTAGAGAGCTGCCAGTTTCTCAGTCAGTATAGTGCCACAGTGCTCTCTGTCTCCAGTCAGGACACACTCAGCAGCATGTCCACTTTGCCATGACTGTGTTTACCTCAGAAATACACAAACGCAGCCTGCCGCAGGCTCTATTAACAAAGTGAGAGGAAACCTCTGCTGATGCACAGAGCATAGACTGACTGACCCTCTCATGTTATATACGGGGATACTGTACTGTGCCCGTGTGTTGTGCCTTGTTTGTCATCTCTGAGGTTTCACGCTCAAGCAAAACTGTATATTTTTATGTGCTCAAAAGCAAGATTTTTACATTCAACGTGCAGTTTATGCAGCGTAATTTTCTCTCCACTGTCCCTGTAAATAACCATGATCCTGATCTTGCTGATGAAGATATAACACTAAAGGTTGGTACTAAATGTTCCATAAAGGATACAAATGCAACAATCAGCGCGCTCTCATAAAAACACAGACAACTATATTTTAAAAAATTCACAAAAATAAACTCCTTTGCCAAACCTTTAATTAGCATGAAGCTGTGTGCTTTAGCTGGAATCAAGGAGCTTCAGGCCCGGCTGTGGTGAGCCTGATTACTTAATAATATGGTGATAAACACAACTATCAATCAAAGCCCCTGACAGGACTTACAATTCAGGAGAGATCAACCAAAATAACAGCCGCTGACTCTCTCATTGTGGCCGTGTGTACGGGGGTGTGAAACGGGATACTCAGCAATGAAGTTACTCGCACCAATGTAATGATGGAAAGAAATAAAGTGTCACTTTTATTTACAGAGCACGACTGCAGTAACTGAAGCTGTTTCTCGAAAACAACAGTTGTGCAATCTGAAATCTAAAGTCGCTCAGTGCGGAGGACGACAATGACATTATGTCTGAGAGTCTGATTTTAGCCACAGTAAACACATCTCACAGCGCATTGAGCATAAAGTCCTCCAGAATGAATGCAATACGTGCCCTGAAATGATACTGTACCACTCAGTCACATGAATCTAAAACACATTTTAACATAAACATAATGCCGATAACAGTGAGAAATTTCTTATTGTCATTATGGAAAATAACTTGTTGCATAGACTGTTAAATGTGTATGATGGAGATGCTGAAAAAACAACGACAAGACAGTTGAAGACCTGAGCACCATGTCTTTAACATGATCCCACTTCAAATATGTGACTTCCCTGTTTTTTTAACAGCCAAAACTAATAAAAATGACTCAGGATTTGAGGATCTCTGTGAACTTGAATGTATTTGGTATTTTTATGAAATGTTGCTCACAAACACAGATATCAGTGAAGTAACTGGAGGTGACACTCGCCAGCTTACTTTCATAACATCTGCTTGCTACATAAATAAATAAACAAATACACAAACTAACTAACTACATATTCTGTTATGAGGATTATAATTTTTTTTTCAAAACTAGAAAAGTGCTGCCTAATTAATTTTTAGGTTGGAATTTGGTTTTGGCTTTATGTGTTTGATTTTTTCATTATTACATTTTTTTCTTTGTATTAAATGATTATCAGACATTTGAATTGTAACTTAAATTATTTTCGTGTTTTTGTTTAATTTTTTTTTTATTTTTTATGGATATTATATCAATAATAAAATAAAAACAAAAATCTGTCTCTTTTAAAATCTATGTTGAACCCCATCAGTGCAGAACATGGCATTACCGTTAAGTGACTGTCATGTCAGAGGCATACACAGTTTAATTGCTATGAAGTAGAAAGCCTTGTAACTTTAAATGAATTTTTATTTTAGAATAAAGTGAGCAGTCAAACGTTCTTCTTGAAGCTCAGTTCCTGAAAACATTTCAAGATAATTTACACTGAGTTTTCCAGTCATCAAGCTGAAAACTGTTTTTCTTTGTTTGTTTTAGTTTGTTGTTTGATGAAACATGAATTATGGGGAGATACAGGTTTCCATTCTTTGATCGTGATATGTGTGTTTTTGCTGCCTCAATAAGACAGTAACTGGATGTTAACAGTGTAAATCTGATAAGACTTTCTAAAAATCAGTTTACACATATTATCATAATGATTTATCCTGCTTATCACATCTGTTTTTACCTCTTGCTTCGGCTCTTGCCACACTCAGAGCTGCCTTTTCCTCGACTACAGTGTACTCTGCTGCTAATGTTGCTGTTTTCTGTTGGTTGAAAGCCTCTGCAGCAGAGATGACGTGAAATAAATCCTGGCTCTGAGAGGTAAATCACTGCAGCTCTGGGTTACTGCAGCTATTCTCTCTCACCTCGCCACTTTTAGCAGACCGTGGCTGATTTCCTTCCTTGCGTGACTCCGGAGTGTAAACACACAGCCAGAGTGACTCATCACTATTTCTCACTTCCACGGTCTGATGTAAACACATGAAGGGGTCAGGTGTCATTTTGGGGTGGCCAGTGGGTGGGGTAGGGGGCCAGTATGTCTCCCCATAAGACATCTTCCATTCTGCAAAGAATTCACTGCTTCCTGTGGCCAAAGCCGCACGCCTGCCCACTCCAGCCTGGAGGAAGGAGAGAGAGAAACACAGTTAGAAATAGGGAGAGAGAGACGGACAGACAATTTGGGTGATAGATTACCTTCTCTGCCACGGTGCTCTTTGCTCTTCAGCAAAATGGAAAGAATGCATTTGTGATGAGCCTGTATCTCTTTTCTACCCAGACGGTACAAAGAAAAGAGTGATGGTGAGAGACAGGATGGACGGGATGATTTTAAGGTTCATTTGTGTGACATAAAATGGACTTTATTCGGTTTCCTCTAGTAGCAGTTTGATTTTGTTTGCATGTGTCTGCCAACTTTGGGCAGAGTGGCACTGTTAAAATGGTATGTCTAAGAAAGTCCTGATCAGCACTTTGCCCTCTTGAGCCCTGCGTTATTGCAGGGTAGTCGAGGTGGAAGGGAGGGATAGCCACTTCCTTTCAGGCCCGAATCTGAAGAAGGGCCAAACACAGTCCAACATCAATCACTTCGCACTCCACAGCTTTCCCAGTACCATTGTTATAGAGCAGACCAACGGAAGGAGGCCGGTAGCAGGTGGAAATAAAAAGCCCTTTGACAACTATAGGCTAAGATTCCTCCCAAGATCGTCACAACATGTACAGAAGCCAAAAAGAGCAACGTCTGGCTGCCAGCACCAAGCATTTAGTCAGCAACATTCTCATATGCACTTATATGATAACAGATGCAGTCTTAGAAAAATATTACAGGCATGCACAACCACAGGCAGAGACACAGAGACACGGCCACCGAGACACATGTGCACAGAAATACAGAGACAGAGACAGAGACAGACAGGTACAGGGACACAAGAGACCTCCAACATTCATTACTACAAACACGGAAATCTTTCTCTATAATAATATTTGCTAAATTACTCTGTTTAAATGAATTTTTTTTTCCAGGAAAGTAAATGAAATGTGCTCTAAACAGAAACTAGCATGCTAGTTTTTTGCAGTAATATTTGTTAGTATTTTCTTGTCACCCTCTTTGACACTATTTGCCACAATACTCACATAACGCTCTGCTACAGTTGGAAAACAACTGCTGCAGCGGCTATCAAAAATAAATATTCATTTATCCATTTAACATTTAAAACTGCCAGCTGCCTGAGCATCAGGACTTTTAATTGCCAAAAAATTGACAAACTGGCCACATGCTAAAAATATGGAGGGTCTTTTCTTTGTTTTTAATTTGAATTTGCCACTCATAAATTCCATAAAGAGGGTCATCCTGATGATGTACACAAGTTATTTTTACCTTCGGGTCTGATATTGAAGCCTGACACCTTGTGCAGACTGATATTAGATGGCAAACTTGTGACAGATTTAAATTAGCTAAGAGAGAGATACTTGCCAATAACTTTCTCTTTTTTTTTCTGGACACTTCAGAGCACCTTCATTTTCATCTTGGTTTCCTTCTATATTTAACACACACTCTTGCTTTTAAAGCAAAAACATGCAACATGACCCAGTAAACCTATGACTTGTTAAATTCTTCTGTTCTATTTTCTTGATCTATTTTTACCCTGAGCCTTATTAGTTACACAGATTTTATTTTGACCCGGTTTATATCTTTTTCATAAGTGGGATTCTGACACAAATCATGCTTTAATGATTTCCCAGCTAAATGATAAAATCTTTTACACGGAATCATATATTTTGTGAACAGCTAAACTCAAACATAACATGTATGCAGAGTTTGAAAAGAAGGAAAAGAGTGAAAATGAAGCATAGTTGTTTTGAGGCGACCTCCAGTGCATGGCCGCCTACTTCGCAAGTAAATTCATAAACAGTTACAGAAACAGACAATAGCTTTGCACCACACAACAGTTTGTTATTTCTCCCTCTTACTCAGCCTTCGATAAGCTCTTACTTCACAGGTTGCATTTTAACAGCTGCATTATTTGAGCCTCCCTTGTCCTCACTCCAGCCTCTCACTGTCCTCTCATTCTCTCCCTGGCACTGCCCACTGCACCCCCGCCACACCCCCCACCACCCCCACAGCTGTACTCCTCTCTCCACTTGGGATCATAGGCTAAAACCTGGCAGGATCACTGTCACATGATGCCCGCGCATGTGATGCTTCGCTGGGACCCCCCTCCGCTCAGGAAATGCTCTCGGCCTTTTTCCCACCCTAGCGTTCCACTGCGGAGAGCCGGGCATTACAACCGAATCCAGTTACCGTCCCAAAGCATTCCTGACTGATTCCAACCGCTTGGCTATGGGTTCCCACAGATAATGAGGATATGCTGTAATTTCAAACTGGCTGGAGCACTGGGTATCAACTTGTGAACTACCAAAGCTGTTTATGGCAGAACAGAAGAGTTTGAGCTCCACAATAGGCAATTACCTTGCCCACTCACCCTCCCCCCTCCTCTTCATTCATTTTGTGGTTTGTCTGTAGGTGGGTTCAGTTTTGTGCAGATTAAAAATAGCCAACCCATTCCAGACAAAAACTGCGAGAGACATGGAACACACATTGCACAAATGATATCTCCCATTGTGGTGTACTGTTTGGGAATTCTTAATTGCTTTTTCCGAAGCAGTTTGCCACAGGAAAATCCCCCTTCAGAGTAAAGAAAAAAAGAGTTGGTGGGCTCTACGTAAACACCATAGATATTATGTAAACGAGCATGTAAACACGTATGTATAAACCCATGTCACCCCATGTGCACCCATCAAACTGCCATCAGAGCAAGTATCAAAGGAGCTAACCTGCAGCAGAGCCAGTTGTGGCCTGCATCTGCCCTCCCTCTCTCCTTTGTGTTCTCCAGTGTGGTTTTTTGCTTCAGCTCTTATTATTGATGTCTCTGCCTGCATCAGACAGACCATGATGGACTGACCCTGGCTGCAGGGTGGGGCACCAAACAGGCTCCCACTCACTGTGTGGGACTGAATCCTCCTACAAAGGCCACAGTACGGCAGATAGGAGCAGTGAAGTGGTGAGGGAAGTGTCCAGAGGAAAATTTTGATGTGTTTTCACTGGACTTTTTTCTAGGAATTACAATACTGATAGCAATGCAAGTTTTTTTTAATATCCATATTGACTTTTGTTAATTTAATACTGCTTTAACTCAACAAGCTATTTTAAGTTTTATTTAAGCATAGCAACTGATTTTTTTTTAAAGTCAACAGAATGGATTTGATTAAAATGTTATAAAAGAATTCTAAAATTTGCTGCCTTGCTTTGATCAATAAGAAATTATGGAAAGTTTGCCCACATTGCTCTTAAAACATCAGTATCACAATTTTTCAGAAATCTAAGAGTTTCTTAGCTTTGGTTAGAATATTTGCTCTCAAAAAAAAAATCCTCCAGACTTTTACTTCAACACATTCTCACTTAATTTTAGATATAAAGACAGCGCACAAAAACAAATTCAAGGACCAAGGGAAACTTAAACATTTACAAGATGACAGGTTTTTTTGTCAGTATTTAGCTGAAATAACTTTCATGAACTTTGATGAACAAACAGAAGGAAATACAGATATAAGGTTAAGCTTTACCATATGTCTCTATAGGCTCTATTTTCACAAATGTATTTACATGTTTTTTAGTGAGCCAAAATCAATAATGTAAAAAAAAAAAAAAACATTTCATTCTTAACCTTGGAAATATTCTGTGATATTGATTTTTTTTTTAAAATCTCATTATCTTGGAATTTTGCTGTTTTAATTAAAGATCAACAGAAAGATAAAAACATTAATCAGACATTTAACATCCTACACTGTAGCGACAATCACGTAACATTTAGGACTAAGCAAGAAGTGAATCATATATACTAATTTTTCCTTCTTTTCTTTCTTTTTTTACATTTTTCTTTATGCTTTGGGTTTTTCCTGTTTTATACAGAAAACAGCTGGTCAGTTTGCTTAAATACCAATTTGCTACAAACAGGTATATAAAATTATGGAACATTTTCCCTACAAGTGCGAACCACATTTAGACAGTCTGGAATTTGTATAAAACCTCTGGATCTGCCAAATTCTCCCCACTGCTGTCCTTCATGTCAAATTATGTGGTGCTGCCTATGATCACAAAATAAACCAGAAAGAATTTTACTTATGCCTGTATTCTCTTCTCATTGTCTGGGAGGCACGTTTTCTTTCCAACATACAGCTGTCAAGAGGAGACAAGTCAGAAAACAGAACCAAAACTGCTTTAACACGTGACAAACAGTGAACGCTGAAATAAGCAAAAGACAGTGTGACGAAGTGAGTGGGCTATCTTTAATTTGACAGTATAGTACACAAGGGACTGTTGCGGGAAGGCATGTGAAGCTGCGGAGGCTGGTTCTCACAATAACGTTGCACCAGTGACTCATCTATTTTGGCATGATGAGCTCTCTATCTGCACAGCGCTGGTTTTAACTCACAAACAAACAAACAATAAATAAATGGGTTAAATGCTACATGATCCAAAATAGAAACGTCGATCGACCAAATGACCTGAATAAATCACCGTGCTGATCGTTTTATTTTAACAGATGCTAATTAGGTTTGATAACCTATTGGTTTGTCAAACGAATTTCAGATTGTCTGTCAAACCAAATATTCGATTAAATGGACTAATATTCAACCTAAGTGCACAAAATGAAACTTAATTAAATGTTTGCAATATCTAAACATCGTCAGCGTATCGCAGATATCGCTATAAATCAATTATATCTGAAGTGCGCAGTTGTAATTTGCGCAGCGGTTGCAGGTGTGCGCCTGAGGCAGACAGGTGGGCGTATGTCTGTGTTTCAGGAAACGGACATTCTTCCAACCAATAAGAAATAGAAATAAAAGGAACTTATTCAGCAAATACACCGAGAGTAATACGGTTCAAAATGTGTCAAATACATTTGACGCAATTCAGAAAAGGATTATTAAAGAGTAAATATATAGGCTATTGACACATTCAGTAAATTATAAGCTATGTTAAAAGTTCACATATTTTTGGTAAAAAAAAAAAAAAAGATGAAAATCCTATATTTTTTTTACTTCCAACATTATGAAGACTTGTTATAAGCCGTCCTAAGGTGCATTTTTAAACTTGAGAAGTTAGGCTTTGTGGATTTTAAATTCTAAGGTTTATTCTCTGCTTGAATCATAAATAAGACTTTTTTTAAACGAATAAATTGCGACAAAAAATAGGATCACTACACTGGATCAGATTAATGATCGCCCTGCAGCTCCCATCAGACTGTAACCCTTACGACATGATGAATGGACAAAAAATATCAATTGACAAATGACTCTTCTGAATCAGACAGTAGATTCGGTGATGCCCATTTAGCTGCTGGGATTAGTGTCATGCTCAAGGACACTTCAGAGGCGGATGTTTGCAAACAATTAGTTTGAAGATGTCCCCATAGGCCTGTTTTCATAGCAAGCGTTCAATGAGTAAACCTATTCTTTACAGCATGCTGTGCCAAGGGACTACTTTCCCCTTTGCCTTAACACACAACAGGGCGCGGAGCAGATATCTCGCCAAGAAAATTAAAAAGTCATCTAGCGCACTTGTGCTGCAGCTGATTACTAAAGAGGGTGGTGCCCATCAAATACACTTCAAATCTGTGTAGAGACCCAATGCGCGCAATCAGCGGTCTGCTAGCAATCCCGTCCTTTCTCGTTCACATAAACACCACTTAAACGAAAATATACACGGCCACCTACAGCGCAGGGAAAGTGATGAGGGGGTACCCACCTCGACATTACACTGTTTCCAATTAAGCGACAATGCTGAGTGAAGTACGGGCGACACTGCAGAGACAAAGGACCAGGAAACAAATGAGGACGCATCAAAAAACATTTGTTTGACAGCAAGCAGGAATCAGGGAAAAGTCTTGTTTACACATAAAATGCCTGATTAAAATCACTGGAGATACGATTAGTATGATTCCAGCAAATAAAAATAAAAATAATTCGGAGAATTCATATTCATCTTAGAAAGAGAAAATAATATATAAATATGCTTCTTTATGCCAGAGTTCCTGACATATAAATACGAGATAAAACAACAGCACAGGTTGGTTTGTTAAACCGCACTCTTTTGTTTTCTTCAGCATTTCTGCGTAAGATTGACAGCTTACCTCTTGTATCTGTCCATTTAATCCATATTATATGAATGCCTGTCTTTACGCATTT
>JAPZDZ010000001.1:15836751-15848295 GCA_029783805.1 Acanthurus tennentii | reverse complement strand
TTTTTTTACCTTTAGTGAATTTAGTTAACCTTTAGTTTAATTTACCTTTAAGAAAACAATGCATTTCGAAGAAGACTTTTTAAAAAATTATATCAATTACATCAATATCAATTGTATGACTTTATGAAGTTAAACATTAAATTTAGTGGAATTTGTTTGTTCTTCCATAACCGAATATGTGATTCCTATGTATAGTATAGTATAGTATTACTTTATTTCTTGATTCAAGTTCAAGGCGGATGAACTTAGGAGCGAGTTGATCGATCACTCTGTCGCACTGTGTCCAAACAAAGTTCCTGCGGCCTCTCAGTGACCCTCTGCGACCCTCTTTCACCACCGACAGGAGAAACTGGATTATTTCTCAAAGGAGATATTTTGTAAAGAAATATGTGATCTACAAATTTAAAATTAAATATTCTCTGAGTCACGCAGATTAAGGGCCAAATCCCAACCGCCGCTGCGGGATCTTTAACCTGCCAGGTGCTTTTGCCTAATTGGCAAGCAATAATTTCGAGGTTAACCATATCGTGACTTTTTCAGATGATGTAATACGTTGCAGTCTTGTGTTTGGTAGAAAACAGCCTAAATAAATAAGATTTCAATCTGAACTGATGAATCCTCAAAACAAGCGTTACCAGACAAAATTTAACTTACTGTAAAATAAATAAATAGTAGGTTTGACAATAGAGTTCATGTTTCGAGAGGAAAGGCCTGAATTACATCTTTTTGGCCTATTGATGTAGTGTTGAACTGAACACGGGTCCACTGTTGGAATAATGTAAGCAATAAGAAACCGTTTATATGTATATGTATGTAGATCGTTGCAGCAAAGCAATTCAAAGGGAGTCCAAAATAGGTTTCATTGCACTAAATAACGGTAAGACAGTCCGGAAAGCCTGTCAGGACTGTGCACTCTGCGGTGTACCTCCACCTAAGTGGCCGAGCATTCCTGAGGATGCAGCGCTGTCAAATATTTCATGATGGGACGTCATGGAAAAGTGCATGACTTTGTCTGCGATGGAGCAACGGGGAAGCTCTGACCTCGGGACTCAAGCCTCAGTAATGACGAACATAATCCGCCACCGACGCTTTAACAGAAGCGATTTCCTCTGAACGAGCCAAATATTCCTAAATTCTAGATATACTGAAAATTTAATGATGAATATTTCATGATGCAACTTCATTATGACATGATGAGAATATTAGTTACTTACGGCTGACTACCACATTATCTTTACTGAACTATAAACTACCACTCGTAATAAAAAAATAACTGATTTTTGAGCTTTTTAGTGATGAAAGAAGAATGCAGTGGGGAGTAGCGTATCACATCTAGCACTGACGGTTCGCGTAAACATTTAACCACGGATACAAGCTTTGAAAGGATGTACAAGTAGATGTAAATTCATGTAAAGGCCTATATATAAAGAAAGAATAACATGACATGGGGCGAATGAGCTTATGAGAAAAAAAGCTCCCTAATGGAATGAAGTCATCAGCGGTAATTAAATGCAGTGGGCAGAGAGAGGACGGGAACGCGCCTGCCCCTGGTGCGCGCTGGGTGGTCCGCTATGCTGATAAATGTGTGGCCCTCACTCCAGGCGAGTGGCCGAGCAGGCACCGGTTAAAACAATACTTACATTTATTTATCCATTGGTTTAAATCTCCTCTGCAACAGCAAAAACTAACAGTGGCACGTCTGTCACCTTTGGGCTGACAATGAAAATTTGACAATGAATTGTTTTCTTGCTTTCCCTGCGGCAAACCGCCTGGACAATAAAAGGAGGCGGTTCGTGCTTTTGGGCTGGACAGTTCCTGTAAACATTAATAAAACCTTTCAAATTTACGTCGAACATTATTTAATTAATTTAAATAGACCCGCGTTTCCTCATATGAACATACACTAATAAGCTATCAAATTATCTTACAGGAAAAAAATATTAGAAGAACTAGTGGTGACCTTTGAGCACGGGCAGAAAAAAGTTTGGATTTACGCACAGGGCAGAAATTGCAAACATGCCCCTCCACTATTTTTCCCTGTGTTATTTTCCATAGTGTCAAAACCAATAGTCATTATAAGCATCCACGAGAAACAGTAACGCCGGCAGAGACCAGAAGCTCAGCAACCTCAACTAACTGAACCCGCGGAGAGGCAAAAGGCTGCAGGCTGCAGCTATCGAGATCTCCAGGGAACAATAAGCAACCTACTGTCAACAGTTTTAGGTTATAGACTGATCGTTTTTCAGGAGTCTTTACTCACAGCTGTGTAAAAGACAGTAAAAATATAAAATTAGATCGTTCGACTTTGAAAACACAAACAGACAAACAGCCTGGTGAGCGTCTTCTTTTTAAGTTAATCAGTTAAAACAAAAACGTTCTACAGGGCTTATGACTTTGTTTAGAAACTAGTCGAATCACCCTATAAGATATTTACCACATTAAACACAATAAACAGCCCTTGTTTTTTTTCAGTGTAGCACCAACATAAAGCGGCCTAGATTCTGCTGTTGATATTCTGTCTGAAAAGTGTTAAATGCACTTTACCTTGATTCCTGGACCGGTCGATGGTAAACTGCCTGCAGGAGTCGATCTCAAGTCCCCGTCCGTGTTTCTGTGCTTACAGTTCGGCAGAGCTTCCACCTCACTCCTCCTGCGTCCCTGCGTAAATATTATGACTGCATTACACAAACAATATTCATGTGTAAAAACGTCCAACATCTACACATGACGCTGCGAACAGACGGGCATATCGCATCAGATTGAGTATTAGCTGATCTAAACTGGGCTTTTGCTTGATTTTTTATTTAAAGAAGGCCAGGGAAAATGTTTACATTTTGCTGTATAAACATCCTGCCCATGTTCCTGTCTATCTTTTACAGAAATCAGGAGGGTGGTTTGTACTATGAGGGGCATGTTCTCTGGCAAATGCTTTTTATAAAGCAAATATGTTTTCTAAATAAAATATTTCACAAGTTTAATATGGATGGAGACATGATCTACATGCCGTGCTTGTGCATCCAATCTGGCCTGAAAATTGACAGATACTATTCGCACAGCAGGTTTGTGAGTCTACACAGCTTATATCACAATATTCAGTTTGAACAATAGAAACCAAAATAAAGTAAGTCACATTAGAAAACAAGGCCATCAAAATCCGTGTCCGCAAGGCCTGAGCCATTAAGCTACTAATTACCATCATGTGATCACATGTTTTATCACACATTGAAGCCACATCGCTTTATTTCACGTCATAAAATAATATAGATATTATTGCAGGTTATGTGTGAGATATATTCCCTCTTTCATTGTAAGGAAGGGAAAAAACATTTCCCTGAAAAGTGAACGCCACAGATGTGCATGCTTACAGCCCACCACTGGAGTAGGAGGGAACTGGGCGGGTCCCAACATTAGGATGGCCAAGACATCCAGCTTCCAATGCGCTGATGGCAACAGATAAGTAAAAAGTGAGCTCCTCGGACGCACGACAACACACCAACTGAAGTGGAAAGCGGCTCCTGTTCTACTCCTTGTCCCATTTCGGACGCTGCGTACAAGGCGAATCGGCTTCAGACTGCTGCAGGACTGAAATATAAAGGAAGAAGTCAGAGCTAAGAAGACAGTCTGGCCTTTGGCTCGTGCGTAAAGTTTGCCTACGGTTTGCCGAACGTTATTATTATTACTTTTTTTTGGACTCTTTATGTCAGCGAATTAGTGTCGAACTTTGTCGTATTTATAGCTGTAAAGGTGGAAAACAACAGTTTTCGTTTGTCATCTCGAAGACTAAATTTAACTAATGACGGCAGAGGTCCAGCAGCCCCCAGCGCAGACTCCTGCTCAGAGCAGCCCGATGTCGGCTCCGGAGAAGCCGCACGGACAGACAGCGGTGATGGAAACCGCCTCCTCCACTACAAAAACCAAAAAGACTAATGCAGGGATCCGCAGACCCGAGAAACCCCCTTATTCATACATAGCTTTAATAGTCATGGCTATCCAGAGTTCTCCAACCAAGCGCCTGACGCTCAGTGAAATATATCAGTTCCTCCAGAGCCGCTTCCCGTTTTTCAGAGGCTCATACCAGGGATGGAAGAACTCCGTGCGTCATAACTTGTCCCTGAACGAGTGCTTCATAAAGCTGCCCAAGGGTCTCGGCCGACCAGGGAAGGGCCACTACTGGACTATCGACCCGGCTAGTGAGTTTATGTTCGAGGAAGGCTCCTTCAGGAGGAGACCCAGGGGTTTTAGGCGCAAGTGCCAGGCGCTGAAGCCCATGTACAGCATGATGAACGGCCTGGGATTCAACCACATCCCCGAGTCCTACAACTTCCAGGGGAGCAGCGGAGGCCTTTCCTGTCCGCCCAACAGCTTGTCTCTGGACAGCGGGATTGGAATGATGAATGGACACTTGGCAGGTAACATGGAGGGGATGGGTCTGTCCGGGCACACCATGTCACACTTGTCGACCAACAGTGGACATTCCTACATGGGAAGTTGTACGGGATCCACTGGGAGTGATTATCCCCATCACGACAATTCCGCCTCCCCTCTGCTCACCAGCGGAGGAGTCATGGAGCCTCACCCCGTCTACTCGAGTTCAGCCTCGGCGTGGGCCCCGACCCCTTCGGCCTCGCTGAATAACGGGGCCTCCTACATAAAGCAGCAGCCTCTGTCTCCCTGTAATCCAGGGGCAAACCCGCTGCAGCCAAGCTTGCCTACACACTCACTAGACCAATCGTACCTGCACCAGAACGGGCACAGTACTACAGATTTACAAGGTAAGCACGATGGATCTGTTTCACCTTTATTGATCTTCTTTTAAAAAAATGATAGAAATCCATAAAGAAAACTTAAAAAAGGTGAAATCAGGTAGATATACTATGTAAAAATAGTTACAAATACAAATACTCAACTTTGAAATTATTGGAGAGTCTAAATAATATTTAGCTAAGAGCCTAGTGGTTCACAGATCTTTATGGGTTCACGCCAAGCATGGGCCTAATGGAAAAACTGAACAGCCTCACCTTATTTAAATGGGCCTATCTCTATTTTTTCCTGCCCCTAAACACAGGTCTTATCTAAATTGTTCAAAACAGAATAACTCAAATGTAACAAATGAGGGGTTTTATGCAACCAAAAGAAACCACATATTTTCTCCCCACTCCAAAAAAAAAAAAAAAAAAAAAATCAAGCTTGGTCACTGTCCTGCTCCCAATTAAACCGAATACATTATTCCAAGATAAAACCCAGACAGCAGGGGTTTTCCAACACACACACGATTTTAGTGTCTGGAAGTGGTAAAACAAAAAGAGGCACAAGAGAACTGGGAGAGTCTGCCGGGATAGTTCAGAGCCGTGCCAATCTCCGGGCAAGAAAAAACAAGGGCGGTTAAGAACAGCCTGCCTTGCCCTGAGGTCCTGAGTCCTCTGAGACTGGCGTGCAAGAGGGCCACTGTCAATTAGCCCTGCAAACCCGCCTCCCCCTTTTGACAATCTTAATCGTGCTTGTTAAACGGACTGCGGGTCTGTGAGGACAGCCCAGAGGAATATAGGCTTACACATGTATTCCAGTTAAGAAAAAACAGAGTGAAGCTCCGGCTTCTACAAATTAAATGTAGAGTCTATCTTGAAATATAATTATAGAGTTAAAAAAAAAAAGTTTGCTACAAGGCTCCACTTTACAAAAGAAAAATGGAAGAAAAACAGGTGTGGAAAAACACGAATCAGAACAGACACTTCATTTCTGTTGTTTTAATTTACAGCAATTATTATTATTATTATTATTATTATTATTATTATTATTATTATTATTATTATTAAAGATGGATTTCGAATAGATTTTAAAAAATGTAAGTCAAGGCTATGGCTTCTCTGAGACGAAAAGTCTGCCATGGATATTTAACTGTTAAAGGTTACAGAAAGTGTTTACATAAATGTCATAATTATTTCTACAAATTTTAGATCATTTTTCTAAATTAAAAAAACAAAAATCATCGTGTTTTAATTCTATCTTCAAACACCTTCTCGCAGGTATCCCTCGGTACCATTCCCAGTCTCCGAGCATGTGCGACAGAAAGGAGTTCGTCTTCTCTTTCAATGCCATGACGTCCTCGGCGATGCATTCACCGAGCAGCGGCTCGTACTACCACCACCAACAGGTCGCCTACCAGGACATCAAGCCCTGCGTCATGTGATGCCTCCACGGACAATGTGCAGACTATGCGGAGGACGGTGTCGCAGACCTGAGCCACGCAGCACAGTGAACTGAAACGAGCACAAAACGAGAAAATAACCACTGAGAGACAGTGAGGCCTGCCGCGGCCCTGGAGAGTGCTCACTGCCACAAGTAGACCGGACTACTTTTCTGTTTTGTTTTACACATCAGCGACAAAGACACGGTGACATCACAATCACAAAACAACCACATAATAATAATATATAATAATAAAAACATTATTGATGCCATCAACATCAACATCGACCGGCGGGGCAAAGACTGGCTGTATGAAGCCCTGCTGCTGTTTGGTACTTAGTCCTGCAGAGCGGATGACTACCACTTCACACTTTTTGTTCAAGTTTATTCTTCTTGTTTAAGTAGGCCAATGTAAAAATGCACACGTTCAATCTGACGTTTTTACCTTTCTTTACTAATTAGACAGACGCTTTTTGTTTCTTTCCCTTTTTTCTGTTTTTGGACTTCATACCAGAGTTGAATTTCGAAATGAACAATTATGGACATCGCATATACTGTTTATGTCCATATATACTGTGTAAAAATGATGAAGGCACTTTTTGAATAGCCTATAAGCGCAATTTTTTATTTATTCTGTAGGCCTACATATTTTAATTTCAGGCGAATTGGCCAAGGAGGTATATGCTTTATTGGCAATATTTGTCAGAACGCTTGTTATTTGTTTTAAAATGAAAATTGAGGATATACTGTAAGCACTGTTATGTCGTTTGTGTTAGATATATGTAGATATACGTTACTTTCAGCACTGTATACTTATATATTGTTAGGAAAATTAGCAGAAGTCCACCAATGAGGGCTGATCTTTAGGCTATATTACAACAAATCATTTGTAAGAAATAAAATATATCTGTTGGGCCGTTTAAGCCTAAATCCACAAAAAAACAAGACACATGTCGATTTTATCACTTATCCATGACACACAGGATATTTTTTTTCGGGGACGTTGCAAACTGATTTCCGCTGTAGATCTTAAGACGGTGAGCATTATTATTCTATAATCTCAAAATTAGCAGACAGAGAGACGATTCCTGCTTTTTCCAGAAAAATCACAGTATTTATACTAATTCAACATGAAGGTATAGGCTTGCAATTAATCAGTCAAACAAGGTAATAAAGGTAAACTGACCTAATGCGATTTTTAACTATAAATACTGTTGGGGAATATCAAGGACATTGTGCATATAAAATTCCACTACAGAAGAGATTATAAAACTATCACAGTTTCTCCTGTTATAATGAAGTTCATAACTGACAGTTTAAGCAACAAGCGCATCTGTCTGTCATCCAGTGATAGCAGATCATGCCATGTAAACTGATAATGCACGCAAAAAAACTTAATTTTCCACAAAATAATGATTGATTGATTATAGATTTTGAATAAGTGTTTTTGAACATCAATCATATGACGCCATCTGTGTATTGAGAGTGTAGGCAGCATCAAGGCGGAACAAATCTTAGGCCTGACCTTTAAAAGAACTTTGACGCCTTCAGTTGCACAGGGTGAAAACCACATTCACTATTTTGTTTTCTAAAATAACATGTTATTAATAGGACTTTTCTGCTAGAGAGCTCATTTAAAGACGTTTTGAAAATCAACACAAAAATTGACTATTTGGGAAAAATCTACAAAGGAAAAAAAGATTTTGGATCAAATATGAAGATATGATGTAAAGGTGAAAGCTATGTTTCTCCTCTTTATTCTGAAATATTTGAAAATATTAAATTCACAATGTATTACAGAGGTCAGGGAATTAGATGAAGAAAGAAAACTGAAAGAAAGAAACTGAAAGAAAAAAAAAACTTATCACACATGGAAATATACTGCCAGTCATTATATTATAAAAAGCACATCAGCCAATTTTTCCTAATTGTTTTTGATGGGATAAAAGAAAAGATGCAGAATTCATAACTGTTAGTTTTATCGGCCAGCTTAACAAGGAATTTCAAATTAACTTAGTTTTAGTTTGAGAGAAGTCTATGATGTTAAAAATACTAACAGGTGCTCCTAATGTAAAAAACCACAGAAGGCAGCAATCTCTTTTGTAAGCCTCAACATATTCAACTGCACACCTCTTAAAAGTTGAGGTACTAGTTTGCAATTTAAGATCTTCCAGTTTATAATGCTGTTGAGGCGTGTGTGCACACATGCATGTGCTTCGAGCTGTGATCATGCTGTGTTTTAATACTTGTGCAGCTTTGAAATCTTACCACATGACCACTGACTGAACCCCAGTAAAATGAGCATGCCATAGAGCAGAGGGATAAGAAGGCTCAACAGCAGTGGAACAGCACATTAACAAACTGATGACACTTGCCGTGGCTCGGCGCTCTGGCGGGGCCGAGGGAGCGAGATGGGGCTCCACAGCTGTTCCCTCGCCAGGCCTGGATGACAGCTCCATAAAAAGCCAGAGGCCTGCTCTTTGCAGACAGACATGCAGTGTGTTTGTGTCTCAACACAATCAAGATTTTAGTGAAAACAGAAAGCTCGCGTGGTACTGACGTGAGAGAGTGATCAGTTATCAGGTAATGATGTGTGCAGACACACAGAAACACTACAGGACACAAGATGCCGATTACTGAGTGCCAAGATCTAGATCTAGATGAGTGGTGTGAGAAGCTCTTTTGTCAGTTTGAGTTCATCCCTGTTTGAAAACTGGCCGGCAAATGACTGCGATGGAAACTATAAACATGGCAAAAATGAAATTTCACCCAAACACTAACCTGATGCAAAATCCAGAGTTTGCTGAAAATCTCTGCTGCACTACCTAAAACAATTTAAAGATTAAAGAACTGACCTTTAAGTTATGTGTTTTGGATTTGTGAAATATCCTTCACATTGTGTTGAAATCCAGTCAGTGGTCTGAGACATCATGCTTTTGTAAAACAATCTGTGTTAGTAAGGATCATTTAAGGGGAAACAGGCTTTGCTACAACTGGACTGCAGCACTGTTGGAGTTTCTTTTCAAGTTTTTGCATTTGACCACCAAGGAGCAAATTCTGTGTAACTTCTTAAATGCTGCAGAACAATGTGAAGATTCACCTTCCACATCGAAGGAATATCCTGCACTTCACAGTTTTGTTAAAAAGGACACTAAGCCAGAATCACTTCAGTCAAATGCTTTAGTGGAGAGCGCGATAATGTGCTGCAAACAGATGCATGAACAACAGTTTGCCGAAGCACTGGAGCATATTTTGTCTGTTTAATGGTGAGGCTTGCTTCATATTCAGTCTGACCTAAACCACCCAGAATAAAATAAATATCTTATTATATCAATACAAAGGTAAAAACATTACTGTTTAAATCTACACTATTTCCAAAATACTCTGAAAAAAAAAAGAAAAAGTTACAAAAAAAGTTTCTTTAACATGGCCACAAACTCTAAATATGTGGTTTTAAAATGAAATAGCTTAAGATGTTTATAATCAACATCTAGATCCAGATCTTGATTTAAAAAAATATAGTACTGGACAATTATGTTGATTTTTTATAAAATACCTAAATCTGGGCTATGCACAAGAATGAATTGTGTACATTTCCAAACTATCAACACTGTATAATGCAGTAGTCTTTAAGCAAAATCATCCAACATTTCCTTATATGTTTGCATTTCTTCTAACTTTGGATGAAACTAAACAAGATGCTCAACATTTACATAATTTGTTATATCTGTTTCCCAAAAAGCCAGCGTGCTTAAAAAAAAAGTTTTTTAGGGTCATTCAAATGGTTCAGATTTGTAGAGATTGGACGAGAATTATATGAAAAAAAATAGCTGAAACTCTGTAAATCGGTCAAGTCAAACATTATTGTAAGCTTTATGGATATATATTAATATACCAGAAATTAATTTATAATATTATTTCTTAAGTTTCACAGCTGAGGACATATCAGGACTGTTTGAAGTGATTTAATAATAACACTGTGGCGCTATCTGCAGCTAAAACAGGCCACTTCTTATGTTGCATTGGTCTAATGTTTTTGAGATAACCAACAAGCGGGAAAAAACAGGTCTGAAAACATGATCTCTGTTGTAGAGCTTGTACTGGCAGCTGGTTGCAGGAATAAAATGTAAATAACACTTTAATTTAAAATTCACTCAACGTTTGTATTTTAATAAAACCTTTTTATCAAACTCTGAGAGGTACTCAAAAAACCCTTTTAAGAAATTAAAGACACATGGACCAGGATGTGCATGTGTGAATAAACAAGGCATACAGATGTGTGGTGAAGTATTGAGAAACAATATGTGCAAAGTAAAACGCTTTATGATAGAGGAATTCAGCCCATTGCATATTTTAAATGTTTTGTTAAACTCATTAGTTTAAGCAACTGAAGTCTACGGTTTATGTAACTGAAGTCAACTTGCAGTAAATCCATAAATATTAAAAATCAAACAAAACTCTTCTTAAGGCATTTAGGGTCATTTAGCTTATTGCCTTTTACTGTTGCTATTCTGTCATTTCATTGCTGTCACTCTTAGTATCTGGTGCTGTTTTAGTTTTTGGAGCTGTTGATGGTTTTGATCTCCTGTTGGACTGTCCGGACCTCCTGCCTCCCCGCTGGCTCTTGGCCAGCTCAGCTTGCAGACTGTGACCATTCACATTGAGATCCTGCAGAGCTTGTAGGGCCTGCTCTGCTGCCTGGGGGTCGCTGTAGTCCAGGAAGGCTCTATGCTGAGCACCCTGCCAGGTGAGCCTCAGCGGGATGGCCTCCTTTTCTCTGAGGGCAGTTTTCAGCTCACTGACACGCAGTCCGGCAGGGATACCCCCCAGGTAAACTGTGGTCACACTCAGAGGGAGCTTGCGCTGAGACATGACTTCACCACCACCCTCCTCTGGGCCCTTCTCCTTCATGTGCCCTCCTCTTCTTCCCTTTCCTCTCTCACTGATTTCTCCCTCTTTACCTCCCACACCATCTCCTCTGCTTTCTCTCCTCACCCTAGCAGGCCGCTGTCTGGCCTTCTGCTCTGACTGCGCTCTGCTCTCCTGTTTGGATTCTCCATCAGCATCCTGCTGTGTGTTCTGCGCTGGCCTCCGTCTGGTTTGTTTTCTGGGTTGACTGGTCTGCAGACCAGGCTCTGCTGCAACAGGCGCCGCCCCCAGTGTCACATCCTTTCCAGCCTGTTCCTCCAGTGCACGCAGCTTCTTCAGGATGGGGATCTTCTCCAGCTTTTCTGTATCCAGCTGAAGACACAAAACTGGACAGGTTCAATAAGACTGGAGGGTGGGGGGTGGGGGTCACATGCAGCAAACAAAAAGCCCTGCACTGAGCCAATGCACCACTCAATTCATAACAGAGAG
>JAPZDZ010000001.1:15772456-15791018 GCA_029783805.1 Acanthurus tennentii | reverse complement strand
AACAGATTAAACACAGGTTAAACTGTCCACAATGAGTTCACAGTTTTGAATTAAAGTAAAGCACATTTAACTCCCATGTTCCTTTTCCTTCAGAGCATTTACAATTCTCCTTACAAAAATGTTAAGGTAATGCATGCTTTGATTATATCTGTGCCACTTAATGCATGTATATTCCAAATTTTGGTTTAAAGAATGTATATAGACACAACCTCTCTTGTAAAAACAACCCAAGCCAAATAATTTTCCCAGTATCCAGAGTGATTATTGACAATTAAACTCAAAGCAGGCCTTTACTTTAAGGTAAGGTTCAAGTGGAATGCTACACAAAAAATGACTTTAAGGCCTGGAATCATATTTTAAATCTGAAATATTAAACTAATTAACAGATTATAGCTAAAGAGAGAAAAGGCATGTATCATGAGTGGAGGATGACCATGGACTGCTTTAGAAGCATGCCTGGCGTGTGTGTGTCAACTGATGACGGTATTTGTGTAAATGAAGAAAAATAAAGTAACTCTAAAGTCATGATCACAGTCTAACAGATTTAATTCATGTCTTACTGTAAATTAATAAAATCACCATGCTTATTCAACTTAAACTGATGCTTTGAAATGACATTCTTGTGCAAGGTCACTCACTTAATTTTCACATGTTTTTTAACAGGGGTTTTTTTTTGGACATGAAAACATAAAAATGAAAGCTAAGAGGCATATTTTTTTGTTAATATGATTTTTGCGATTTTGGCTGGAAGCTGAAGTTGTAATCCTTAGAAATTCATGAAAATTTTTGTATATGGCAACCTCAATGTTTAGTATTCAGCTAAGTTGACGTTATTGGCTTAATGCAGTCAAGGTTTTTGACAGTAAATATACAACCCCTGCATGCAGAATCACTTACTGATAAGGTGACTTTTCTCTATAGGGAATTTATTTTGTACATTTATACAAGCAGGCACAAGCCCACACACACACACCCACAAATGGAACTCAATCACATAAATGCACTTACACACTGTTCAATACATCCAATTTCAGTTTGGATTAAAAAGTTTTGTACATACACACAGACACACATGCACACACTTATGTGCACATGCACACACACAGATGAGTCTTACAATGTAGTGCGCAAATAAAAAAAAAAGATAAAGACTTAAAGCTAGTCTTTTATCTGACTTTGTTGATCCAGTAGCGCGCAATATGAGGCAAAGTGCAACATCCAGTAACATCTGCTGATTCTCTCCAGTTATGCATCTTTCACATCTGACTCGTCGTCCTGCCTGCGCTCGGTCATTCGCGCACATCTGGGACAAGTTGTGGAGTTGTCATAGTAACAATCTCTGAAGAGACACATAAAGAGCACAAACATCTTTTGTTCAGTGATGTATAAAATTAATCAAATCTCTTAGGTAATGTGTTGTTTTTCATTTTAAAGACAGATTACTCAGTATTTGGAGTGGGATAGAGTCATTAATGCCTTTCTTATTTCTCTGTATGTAATTTGACAGTATGTTAACTGTGATCTTATCTTCTCAGTGCTGATGCTTTTATATTTAGCAACAGTTAACCCAAAGCTATGTTTTTTAAAGGAATGTTCTAAAAAGTACGTTCAGTACAATAAATTCCATTATTTGCTGAACTTTTCAGTCTGACTAGCCGGTGGTGACTAACCTGTGGAAGACAGCAGAGCACTCGTGGCAGACAGAGGTGTGACTGTCAAAAGGGAACAGGATGTCTCCTTCCTTACACAGCTCACACACAAATCCTTTGGCCTGACAACGCTAAACATATGCACACACACACACATGCATGCACACACAGAAAGTCAGGGTTTAAATAATGTCATATGTTTTATACTTCTTAATAAAATATTATTTTCAGTTACTGTTCATTGCTTAATAGTGGATTATTACAACATGTGCTTATGTGTGATGCACATGCAGGTGATGATATTGTTCTTTGTGCATTATGTTGAGCTTACTTCACAGTCTAGTTTGATGTGCTTTGCAAATGTGGTGTGAATCTCTGTGAGGGAACAGCTGAGTCTGCCACTGGAGATGTCAATCAAATCCTGTAGTGAGTACATGTCATCGTTCTCCACAAAGTGCTGCCGGTCTTGTAGCTGGAGTAAAGAAATGCAAGAGAAAAGTATTTATCAAAATGTGTAACTGCATGTGGAAATTTGTGCAACCTGTAAACCATAAGACCCAATATTGTTGAGAGAAAATGTATTTAATCGTTTCCTGAGATTCTACTAGCAAAAAACCCTAAACTATGGACTGATATAATTTTTTAAACTCTTTTGTGAACATATATTATTTTTATTATTTGTCTGTTGAAATGCCTATTTAACAATTTTACATGTATCAAATCAAAGAAAGCTCTGTAATACAAAGTGGGCAGATTATAGAAAGTATTTAAGTGGATGTGGCACTCGCTCCAAGGACAGTCAAATTTACACAAGTATTGACTAATACCACAAATAATGTGTTGTCTCAACTTTATATTCAGAACCTTCCCTGATGCAGCCCAAACCCTCCACATGGTGGTGCTGTTGTAACATACTGATTATTGGTCACACATGTTATCATGCCAGTGTACAGAAGTGGTCTTCAAACTGTTGTGTGGGCCCCACTGGGGAGGCACAGAGCTACTGCAGCTGCATCGTGGATGAAAATGGAAAAAATATGAATTGTAACTGAGTTGAATTAAGTTATTAAAAAATGAGTTAACCAATGCTTTACATTTGAAAATTCAACCTTTTTCACTAGTTTCCTACCTTACCAATGTGGAGTGTGTAGGAGGGGCAGATTTTTTTTTTTTTTTGGTTTCCTAAGGGCGCCATGCCAGAACAAGTTAGAGAACCACTGGTGCACAGTGTATGATATTTTAGTCCATCAAGAGATGCTGACCTGTAGTAATAGCCGGGCCTCCATGGCCTCCTTACAGGTAATAAAATAGGGTTTCATCAACAGAATATCTTGTCGCAGTTTCTGTTAAAAGAGACAATCCACATTAAAAGCAACACAATGCTGTCAGTCTCACTTAATGCATGGATCTGCAGTTGATTGAATGTGTGTGTTCAAAGTATTTTATTTAAAAAATTATTTCAGCAATTTGGCACCTGACACACAGTGACAAAGGGACAGGATGCACTAAATAACAAAACAACTGCAACAGTAACTACGATGTAGGGTCATGGTTAAATTTACAGGCTAAAACTGAAAATACAGCCGTGAAAGACGATGAGAACTGCTGACTTGTTTTATCTTTACTTTAAACTCCATAATTTTCTTGCATGAGTCTTTATGAGTGCCTCCGAAAAAAAGTGAAGCTACCCACCCTGATCTCAACCAGTTCCTCCACAAAGTTGAACAGCAGCGGGTTGATTTCTTTCAGCTTAAGCACAGGTCGTGACATCATCAGGGTCAGGTAGCGCATTGAGGAGCGACAAACCTGAAAAAGAGAGCACCCGTCATAACACTGACTGCACATGAACATAAGCATGCTGCTTTCATAGCAACATCATGACACTGGTTAAAATTCCATAAATTGTTAGTGTCATCTGACCAAGATCATTAACTCCGCTGAGCTGAGATGGTCAGATACTGATTTGCTTTTGTAAACAAGCATTTTCATAAGATACAAAAATGTTAGGGTTTGAAAACATTAAGATGACTTCTCTTGAAAAACTGTCTTGGGCTAAAATTTCCGGCCACATACTAAGACAGTTTTCACAGGCTGTGTAGCACTCTTGACCTTGACTTTAAAATTGGTAGAATGCCTGTTCAAGTTTGTTTGATGCTTCCTTAATGCAATTCTGGTAAATTCTGATGTTACGCAATTACAGCACAAAGGACGGTTTGATTCTCTTTTAACACAGGCAAACAAAATGAAAGCAGTCTTATCAAATTACTAAAATGCTGCTTTGATACAAGTTAACATCATACAATCCTCTCCTGTTGTAAAGGGTTGTAACCGGACAAGTTTTTTTGGATTGATAAATGAAATATTGAGTAGTATTGCTACATGCTCAGTGTATTTTGTTTTGCGGCCTTTGACGGTACCTTGCGAGGTTCAAACTCCCAGTTGTGGATGACACGAGCTGGAACGATGGCTGTGTCATTCCAGTGGCATGAGCTACAGTAATACTGTCCCGTGTAGTCACACTGTCTGGCTTCACTCGGCACACCCCCTGCAAGATAGATGTGGCACAGTACAGCCAAAATATAAAACAAAAGAAAGCAGGACATACTTAAACTTATACTTATACTTACTGGATTTTAAAACTGATTAACTATGTATTAAATATGTAAGGGAGATGAAAAATTTCCCGAAAATTATCCTCCTTGTCTCAATTTCTGGATGTCTTGTCTGCAACCTTCAACTGTGTGAACGCGCCTATAAAGCAAAATTGGCTATTTTTGTTTCAAATCAACCTATGTATCACTTCAAAATACTTTGTTTCTTTATTTTAATCTGCCAAACATACACCAACACAATAAATGCGCACTCACTTAGTGAAATAGGTGTACGGCACTCCGCACAACGGTAGTCTTGCCGGTCTAGTCCTATTTCAGGGCAGATGCTGAGCTCGTATTCCGACTGGTGGCTGACCTTTGACCTCACACAGGGCTTGGTGATCATGTTCATACACTTACTATGGCAACGATAATAGCAACCTGAAATAAGAAGGGGATAATCACATGACATGGCAAATTTCTGTGGTGCAACATCATTACCACTATATTTGAAGGGTTTGGTATAAAGTGAATTGTTCAACATTTTTAAGAGCTGTTAAAAACGCTTCCCCTGAAGAGATATACATACAACAAGATATGTATCTGCATATATGTGTGTGTGTGTGTATATAGCAATTTATAATAGTCAATTATGATTGACTTGCTTCTGGAGTCTAGTGGCCATTGAAGGAACTACAGTTTTTGTAATGTTTATGTTGACTTCATTTTTCAGCCTCAGAGGTTGCTGCTCCAAATAGGACATTCAGTTGCAGCTATTAAGATCTTGTTATCTTGAACAACCTATTTGCCTTAAACATCCAACTCCACACACAATGGCATGTTATACCACTTTGGTACTAAAATATCTCTACAAAGCTTTATTTGACAAATACACTGTATAGAGTGTCTCACCTGTGCAGGTATACCAAGTCTGAATAAGGCCCCAAATAATAGTGCTACACTTGTCACAAGTCTGTTTTACACTTTTGCTCTTTTCCTTGGAAAAACGGTGCTCCAGTAGGATTCTGAGATTGGGCTCGTCCTCTTCAGGGTCCTTTAAAGAGACAAAATGTACAAACTGACATCCCCAAGACCATCACCAACACACAAGTAATATACTTCATACAAGGTTGTAACTAAGTAAATGAAAGATTTCTGCAAAATATGTGCACAGTAATTTGTGTGCTGTGAGAGATCACCAAAATTTATATGGTGAGTCATCATGCGCCTGAAAATCTACAAATATTAATTATGGTCCATATTCCCCTGCCAAAGGTAACACACAATGGGTCCGGCAAGATTTGCTAAGATCTTTCGACTTACTTCTCTGTCCCTTATATCATTTCTTAGCTAAAGACCAACTACAATGTGATTAAAATTTCCTACCAAAGTTTCCCTGCACCCCTTACATTATTCTAATCTTTAAATCGATCAATATGTTTTATATACTTAAGCTACATCTTTAGTCAAAGAAAATGCCAGGAACAGAGTAAAAATGCATGTTTTATATTATGCATTTCTATCAGCAAAGATTTGTGTACAGCTGTGCATTCCACAAGATTGAAAACATGCAAGTCCAATTAATCAGTTATGAATTTTTCTGGATTCTTCTGTTGGATCAACTAAGCCAGCACCAGCAACTACAATATGATGATATGCACTTTTCTATTTCTAAGTTCCAACCTTAAGCTCCTGCAGTTTGAGGCGCAGGTGGATAAGTTTCACCACAGTATCCTTCTGTCTCTCAGAGTGTTCTGGCAACTCCAAAATTAGCTTTTTACACTCCTCTATGGCCAGTTTTAGCTGTTCAATGTCCGACGCCACAAATGAACCCTGCAAAGGGTTAACAAGAGCAAAGACATGTCTTCACATATAGCAAAAAGAATAGGAAGTTATGTATGTGAACACTCTCAGTTTTACAACATGACAAAGTTTCATTTCATGTGAAAAGTTGTTCAGAGTTAGTACAGACAGCATCTGTACTTACCATTGGCCTGGAGAAGTGATCCTCAGCTAGACCAAGATCCATGGTTCGATCCGAACTGTGTGTTCTGGCCCCCGAGAACAGTTCAGGCCTTGCTTCTAGAAAGAGGGAAACAAAGCATAAAGCGCTGTTCTTCTTGAAAGTATGCACAGCACAGTGCACTCAGTCATGCATGCTTATTTCCCACATGACTGCAGTAACACAAGATAACCCTTAAACTCTGAGTCACCACTCGAGTCTCAAAGAGGGACAAAAGCACAGAATGGTCAACTAACAAAATCACAGGTAAGTGTCTTATCAGCACAGGTAATGTGTAACCAAGCCAACTGACCAAGACAGACTCCCACTGTGACATGAAAACTGCTGCTCACCAAAGTAAAGTAACAATGAGTAAAATTTTTGCATTTACAATCAATTTTACAGTCAATCTTATGCAACAAATCACACGGTATGCTTATAAACTGATCAACAGCTATGCTGATGTTATTCTCTTTTACAGAGACAACTACACCATGTAACTACTATGTGAAGAGACAGCACTGCTGCGTCCACTATAAAGCTGCTTTTACTAAACATATGGGGGAAATCAATGTTTGTTATTTGCATTGGTCAAAGAAAGTTCATGCAATTATGATACGAATCTGATACTAAACAAAATTTATAATGGCAATGTATAATACAATACATGGTTAATCCGAGTCTACATATCCCTTAAAATCTGCGTCAAGACAGTCTGATCATACCAGCATCAATGACATATACTTAAATTATTATGTAAGATGACTGACATTTTGTTGTGGAAAATGGTGAAAAATGTGAAAAATCTTGCAGAATTGAACAGAGGAAGATTAGCCAGATTTAAAAACAACACATTTGCCTTAAACTAACCCTATCTTCTAAAGACAGAGTAAACCACAATAATCACATCCAACTGACTGATTAGTGAAATAGTGTGGATAAATGAGGTCGTTACCTGCATACACCTCAGAACAAAACATGTTGAGTAAATTCAGCTTGTCAGTGCCAGACAAAGGAAGGACAATGGCGCAGAAAACACAGATGCGACTACTGAAATCAGCTCAGCTGTCACAATGATAGTAATTGAACAATCAATCTTTAATTCCCGAATCCTAAAATACAGGAAGTGTTCTTAAAGTACTGCTTACACTTAAGCTTTTCATTTCCTCTGGTTCAGCCCAGTTTCCAACTTCCTTTTCCTGAAGCTTATAGTTACTAACCACATTTCAGTCTGCTTGTTCTAATGTGGGATCTGTTCGAGTCTACATGAAAAATGTTATTTTTGTGTAAATATTTGAGGGAAATAATCTGTCAAAACCATTTTCACCAAGAGGTCACTGCCCCATACAATGAGTGATAAATAGCAACATTATCTAAGTCCCTAGTCGCCTCACTGTATTTGGCACTCAGAGGGAAGCAACAACCTGTAAATAAGTAACATTTAAAAAGAAGAAACCATGACCTCAAAAATCACCTCAAACTGCAGCACACATCTGATTAGTTAAGAGAAATGCCTAGAAATTCTAGAGATTAGACAAATTCCTGCAACCCCTTTCACACATTGATCAATAAAATATTTTGCTCTTATCCTGACATTCTTCCTGTTAACAACTCAAGGCGAGAATTTTAACCTTCTTGTGACAAATCAAAGGCAGTTAAATATCCCATATTAACTGGCCTCTTTATAGTCTACCAAACCAAACATCATTTCAGAATGCAACAAGTCAAAGCAAAAGTCAATATTTGTTCAATCAAAATAGGAGCTGAAGTACATTCATTCCTCATCTTTACAATTTAATCGGCTCATGCTCTGCATTTTTTATCACTTGGGAAAAACAGTGTTTACTTTTTCATCCGGGTCAGTGTAGCCTTATTGGTGAAGGATGTCAATACCCAAATTTTTCCGATAAATAAATCATAGCTTAAAATTCACACCTCTAGGTTCATTAATAATAGGCCAAAAGGGTAGACCAAAGGTAACAATATTTTCTTGAACTGCACAACAAGTGTAAAAAGGTCTTTGAAGTGTGTACATAATCTACAATTAAGATAAACTCTGGTAAACTTTACCATGCTGTGGGGGAGTCTTGCCTCCTTGGGGACCATCTTCTTCCTCCCCACGATCAAAGGGATTGAGGCGGGTTTGGCGGAAAAGTGCAAGTCTTTCATCATACTCCATTTCATCGGCTACATCTAAGACAAAATAAATTACAGTCACACTGGTTCATTTATCTTATCTTGTCTTGAATTTATGGAAAGAAAGCAGTATTATGGCCATTTTTGATGAAAGTGTACCTGGTTTCCATGAAAATGTGTCTGCACTGTTGGTGCTTAATGTGCCCTGTGTTCCCATTTAAATCTTAGTTCAGATATACTGTTGCTGACAAGTGAACAGCTAATTCAACTAGTAAATACAGACTGATGAAACATTGTAGTTTCCCATCGTCTGTGTTATTTTTTTGGACTTTGAAAAAGGTTTATATCTCAAACTGAAAGTAACTGCAGTTTACAGGCATGTCAAGAGGTTGGAAAGCAGGTCCATTGCTCTTTTAAAAATCTATATGGCATGACTGTAACTTAGATTGTTTTTTGAAACTTCCTGCAGGTATGAAGATTTCTTTATCAGTTAGTTTTATCATACAGGGTCAAGTAAAAAAAAGCTGCTAAGCTGAAGAAACGTGTAAACACAGGTTGAAGCCTCACCTCACCAATTCTACCCAATCAGGGTTTCTGTTGACAAACCCCCTCCACACTGGGATAACCTATGATAATTAGCTTCCATGCTTCGAGGAATCTTGCTAAACACGTTAAATATTGGATACAAATACAGCTATGGTACTGATATATAAAGGGATCAAATTGATCATATCAATAAACACATGTCAACAACCAGCTAACGTCAGCTAGCTAGCTAGCTTTAAAAACAAACCAGTCATCTGTTTTGATGCTGCTATTGGATAATTTTCCCGTGAGAAACTTACCCCGTTGTTGACCTTACTTATCATCGAGGGATCGGCAGTTGTCAAATATATTTTGTGTTCGACACTTGAGGTTATTATGATTAGTTCTAAGCGTGTTGTTTTGTCCCTGTCATCTGCAACATCACAAGGCATAAACCATCAAGTCAGCAACTGTTAAAATATCCGTTTCCGGATACGATTTTCAGAATAAAATCTACGTGACAACCATTGACTATGGTGGCAACAAGCAAAAAAAAGTATGGGGTTATGCTGACAATAAGATGCCAGTGTAAGTTAAAAGTACTGGCTAAAAGTTAGTTGAAAAGTTGAAATAAACATAATGCTATTGTTTCCTGACTGAATGTGGCATTTTATACTACATTAGTTTACGGAAGTAATGTTTGATGCCTTTACTTAAAAAAAACGTATTTCACATTAGATTTTCTTCCCTTTCCGTGAAATACTACATTTCCTTTAACTTTAGAAATTTTAGATTGGATTGATGATTTAAAAAATGAAGATTCATTGTCAGACAGCTAAACTTCCACATGGAGACTAAGTTTCTGTGTACACAAATCTATCTTTTGTGACTTTTGAAGAAGAACATTTAAATAACAGTCAGCAATGATGGTCTTTCCTTAATCTTAACCATCTAACCACACACAGGAGATGAACTCTGAATTCCCATGTTAAGGTCAAGCACCCTGTACCCTGACCTCCTTCCAGTTACATAGTGCATGATCATACTGCAATCATACATAAGTGGCGCATACACAAAAGACAGTTGTGCGAAGTGCCTTATGCAATGTCCATGCACATGAAACTCATGATAAAATTTCTTCAGTATTTAACTGAAATGCGTCTCAAGCAGATAGGTATTTGAAAATCTTATTGCTTGGTTATAACAATTAGGTTGATGATGTCACGGAACTAAAATGGGTTGTAGAAAGTCAGGTTTATACATATTTGTCATACTGCCTTTGTCACGCTCCATCTTCAATGTGAATGCTCTGTAAAGAACTTATATAAAAACTGATGACTAACTGCTGACTCACTGTGTTTATTTATGTTGGTTTTGAGTGCATTTATTATTTGTGGCTTATGTTAACTACACTAACTAGGGATTGTCCTGAGGTATCAATGGCTTCACCACCTCCCCTACTAACACAGAGCTTTGCAAAGAAAATACTTTTAAATTTCAGTGACATTTTTGTGGAAAACAAATAAATATTGAAAATTAAATTATTAAGGAGAGGAAATCAATGAGCGAAAAAGAGGAGTGCTGCGTTGGGTCAAAAAAATGCAACAGGTGCTCTTCGGTTGCAGACAAAAGAATTTCAAAAGCAAAGCTTGATGAGACTGTCCCCTAAGTCCTCCAGTTGGGTTAGTGCAAGGGCGGGTAAGTCAAAAGTCCGAGGCACACTGGTTTGGGGTGAAGAAATTGTTTTTAATACAAAAAAATAACGCCTATGCGTTTCGACTCAAAAATGAGTCTTACTCAGGGCAAGTAAATAATTAAGGAGAGGATTTCATGCGAGTTAACTTTAATGTGTAAACAATCTCATTAGAAGCTGACAGGCATTTAATAACAGAGTTCCTTCCAAGAAGTCAGTCAATTGTGTTTTTCCACACTTCTGAAGTCAATGCTAATTTTAACTGAAAAACAGTGTGACTGTCCCTGTAAATTGAGATTACATGGGGTCCCAGTGGAGCTTTCATCTAAAGCATAACACAGAGTATAAAAAGGAGGGGTTACCACTATTGCTTTGGTATATGTACATGAAATGGTAACAGCTCCTAAAGCTGGATCAATCGATGTAAAGACCAATGGTTCTGATCAAGCAATTCAAGACAAATCTGTTCTGTTAAGGGGGAACCTTTAAGACATCATGCAGACAGAGAGGCTGAAATGAGGAGCAAAGAGAAAATGAAAGGAGAAAGGAACGAACCAAGTGACTTGCTTCCAGTAGAAAAGCCAAAAAGTGATTGACAGTGAAGACCGTAGAGGCTGTGAAATGGCCAATTTTAGATCAGAATCAAACAAATCAGTTTATTTTAATGTTTTCATTTGTCATTTCATTTCATTTTCAGTACTGAGTATTATCACTTGAGCCATTAGCACATTCATATGGAGGATGTTTTTTATTCATATCAAGCAAAATCTTAGTTTTTCTGAATGTATTGAATTCATTTTCTTCCCTGAGGGTCAGAACTTTGGTTTCTGGTCATATGGATAATTATGAATCATTATAGCTTAAGTGTGTTTGTTGTTTGAATGGTGGCTGTGGAGATGTTTCCTTGCAGGGAACAGAGATGCTTTGTATAGCTAAATGAAGGAAGAAGTCATAACCGTAACCCTAACTGTAAACATGCTGCTCCCAGCAAAAATACAGTCACACATTGTTCAACATCAGCAATAATTACAGACAAGTAGCGTGTCTGTATCTCCTTCCTTATGACCAGCTGTGACAGTGTTGCTGGTATTGTTTTCAACAAATGAGTCTGTGTGTGTCAGCTTGGCAAATGTGATGTGATCCTGGAGACACCTATTGTTGTGGGAACTGTTGAGAACTTCTGGAGTTTATTTTTCTGTCTGTTGGTAGATTTTTTAAATGCTACAATGTCACAGCTGTGCAAGATGCAAGATAAAAAATCAGTGCCCAGTTTGAAGAAGGGTGTGGTCTGAGCAAAAGTGCCAATCGCAGATGGATGAGAAGATTTACCTAACATCTTTCCTCACATGGCCAACTGTTAGCCTGTCAGTGTTAAAATGTATGTTTGTTGGCAGAAATATTTTCTCTTCTAGGACAAGGACTGTACATTAATCATGACTTTAAAATGTTACATTATTGGCAACAGAAAAATGATCTATTGTTTAACAAGATTAAGCTTAACAAGATTAATTTTATATGACTGTCTGTTTGTCTGTCTGTTTGTAGCATCACAACTGTGGTAAATGCAGATACCAAACTTAACACACGTGCAGATGAGATAAAAAAAAAAAAAGCTATGTTGGAAGATCTATGTGGTACAACCCATGATGCCTACTGTGTATGCTACTTGTGAAATAATACATTAGTTACTATTGAGCACTCGGGGTGAAAACATCAGCATGTTTATAGTACAATTAAGGATACAATGAAGGTCCCAAATTAAATATTTTTTTGTATTTCTATGACACAAGCCAGTCGTATTACATACACATGATGAGCGCCAGCACATGCTATTATGATGGGTCCTTGTATGCTGTATGGTTGCTTACTCACAACTCACGATGAGAGCAGTGTTGGGCAGCGTTATTAAGTATGGAGAACCATTTTTTTAAATGAAAAAATTACATAAAAATAATCAAATTAAAGATAACAAATTACACAAATCAACAAATAAAGGAATAGTAAGATTTATTTATTTGATATTTAAATGTCATTTACTAGTTATGTTTATGCATTTGATTTATTCATCAATTTAGGAAAAGTTTTTGAACATTTAGGTCAGGTCTTCATTCCAAAGAAATCCTGCACAACTTTCAAGTGTATGAGCTTTTATCATATTAAGTTAAATATTTATTGCAAAATAAATGGTATACAAGCGCTTGATGTGATTATTTAATATATTTTTCCCTGTGAAAATTACTTCCATGAACACATGTACACTGATTTTAATTTAATTTCTCATAATGTGTGTACAAAATACTATATCTCTGTGGGTCTCTGCTCTGCAGTTTAATCTCTGAACAGACTGTGACTCAATGAGATGAGTTGTATTAGTTAGAATCATGGAGTAGTGAGCGATTATCAAACCTATGTTGGCAAACCAGATTGTTCAGACCATTTTGCTCATCAGTCTTTGATGAACTATTGTCTAGCCACTAATATGATGTCTTTGCCTAAATATTAGATTTTTAAGACCAGTAATTTAATTTATTTGTTTTTTTTTTCTCTCTATCTTCAAAAAAATACTAAAATTGTGATTTTTGTTCAGTGATGTCATTATGGGTAAACTATGACAAACCCTAATTTTATTAGTACTTAAAACAATTAACTGTTTTAATTTCCTTCCTAAGGACAGGATAAGGATTTATGTTTGTTCCAGTTGGAAATCCCCTTCTTTCAATGATGTTATTTACAGCACAGTAACTGAACTTGATCATGAGTTTAAAAAAGGGCCATTTCAAAAACATCTCAGTTGTGTTATGTATCAATGGCTCTTTTGTCTGCTGAGAGCAAATGTTAAATTACACTTTTTTCTATGAGGAAAAAAGTCTGCACATTGCGTGTAACAATGGTAAAGTTCAAGAGCATGCAGTCAACTTTATGTCCTCCGTTATCTGCAGATATTGCAGTGAAATTTTAAAAGGTGAAAGGAATTAAGACTTTTACACCTAAAACATAATTTGCTATGTTCTGAATAGCACAGTCAGATTGTTTACTTAAGACTTGTTAGCACACACTTGAACGATGCCTCAGGTTTTGATATTTGGTCTCCAAATTTCTTTAATAACCAGCTTGTTCTGCATAAAAAACAAAAGGAAAGATCATGTTGGGTGATTAATAACTCTGCACTTATTGTCATTCATGCACAAGCCTTGGTTGTTTTGCTCTCTTTATTTGAGATGAACACATAACTTGTAGACATAGTCAAGAATTACAAATACTACACATTCCTCTATAAAATGACTGTACAACAAGAGGTTAACATGAATCGTATGGTACAGTTTTTTTCATACCCACAGCATTTACAATATGTGCTTATCCTGGTTTACTGTGGAAGTACAACAAAGCACTAAGTGCCATTATCTTCAATAGGGGTTATTTTAATTTTTAATTTATTCTTATTTATAAAGCCCATACCAAACCAGACTATACATTCACTCTCCTCGGTAACAACTGCGAAGTGAAAACGAAGAAAAAAACACAGATTATACAGTAGAACAAAACTCAATTACAATACCACTACCATATAGAAAAGAACAAATAAAAGCAACTTAGGGCTGAATTCAAGGCAAAAAGAGAAATTCGACTGGAAAATATGGATGACTGAATTTAGAAATAACTTTTTGGGATGGTCTGTGAAATACACAGCACACCTGAATCTTTCAATTACTGTACAACAGTCCACATTATTGTCAGTATTGACACTCACATTTAACATTACAAAGGTAGCCATGATCTTAACAGTAAAGACTTATTTTTGTCTTGGCAGACAGTCAATCCCGATGTCTTTTTCCCTTTATTCGGAAAAAAAACTATGTCAAAGCATTTAAATCCAGAACCAGGTACCAGAAGAAAATACACTTCGTGCTTAAATAACGATAAATGACTACATTTGAGTTTGGTGAACAAGGGAAAATGGTTAGTTGGAGACAAAATCCTTTTTACAACAAATCCTTGGGATCCATTATGAAAGAGACATAAAATAGAAGATGTCATATAAAAATGAAAAAATCAATAAGTGTCTCTCAAATAATCTCTAAGGGACGACAAACAAGGGGCAAATTGTCTAAGGAACAATTTTATGTATTGATGACAAAATTTTAGCTATTTTAATGCTACCTCTGGGTGGTTCCGTATATCTGCTTAACACTGGCATCGGCGCCAGTAACACAGACAAAAAGTGAGTTGTCTAACAGTGATGAAGAAATATGTATTTTACAAAAAAATAAAATAAAATAAAAAAATCCAAAGGCCATCTGGTCAATGTCTCGCTTATTTAAACCACATACTAGTTAACATCAGGCTGCAAGCCGTCAAAGAAAGCGCCCATTTGCGTTTTATCACAAAATCTCCTTGATATTTAACAACTATTTGCCATCCTCCCGCCGAGCCTCGGGCATCAGCCCATCCACACCATCAGTCGAGGACATTCATATGATGTCTTCCTTTTTTATTTCTTTCCTTATTTAACATTTATTTGAGATGGGGTAATTTACATGCAGGCGCCACCAACATCAACAAGCGTTTGAAGAGTGCTTCATATAATTTTTACGATTTTCTTTTTTTCATGTCTTTACTGCTCTTCTTGTATCACGCTTAAAGACACAATTTCGACTAATTAATTGCTGTAAATTACAAAAAAGTTATCTATCTCAGTCGGAGTACCCCTAATATTATTCTCATTAGAATTTTCTGATTTCTGTCTTTATGGTAGGATGCGCAAACGACACTTAGGTATTTAAAACAGTGGGAAATTGGCGAGTTAAAGTAAAGCAAGGGTCCCAGGGCCCCAACATAAAAAGCAAACATTAGGCTTCACGTAACTTTTACTTTGGTCAACACTTTTACAATATCGTCAAAACATTGCATTTAAAAACATTTTCTGTCAAGCGCTGAGATTAGTTAACGTCATATCAACGTCATGAGAAAAGGATCCATGCAGCCACATCAGCATGACGGTCGTTAATTAACCTGTTAATGAGTAAGGTCTCCGAGCCAGAAGTTAAGTTTCAGACTGTTTCGAACAGGTAACTACATGAAACGAAGGACAGCCGCAATAACATGCCATTGTAATTACTGAAGGGAAAATTTTGCTCAGGTATTTAATTCAACACATTTCCAACGCACATTTAGATTCTTAACTGGGTGTTTTAAAAAGTAGCTTTTAAAAGCAAGAATGATAACCAATCGAGATAGATACTCTGAGAAAACTCACGCAAGGAAGGGCTACTTTTGTTGTGTACCAGGTTTGAAAAAAACTATGATGCTATGAAACCTGATGCAGCGTATAACGATCTCTCTTAAATGTCCTGCGAACCTGCGTGAAGTGACAAAAGGGGACAATAAATAAAACGTGGAAAATAAATTCCGAGGTCTTGATTCGAGATCGACTTTGTTATGTACAGTGTTGCAGACTTTACATAATGTGGCAGTTCAAGCATGCATCAGCTCGCCTTACTTCCTTGATATAATGTTTATTTAGAAAAGACAGCCAACACACTGGTAACTCGATGTATCGTTTCCATCCTAAATGCACATAGTGTCACACGCCGAAGTACCAAGAACACAGGACCAGCTCCTGCAGGGTTTTTCGCAGCTCCTGACTCCGGTAGGCGTAGATGAGCGGATCGATGAGCGAGTTACAGATGATGAGGATGAGGAAAAGATTGAAGTTTCTGAAAAAGCAGTTGCAGATGGGACTGGTGGGACAGGTGAGGATGAGGATGAGGTGGAGGAAGAACGGGCCCCAGCATATAATGAAGACCCCGAGCAGTATGGTGAGGGTTATCGCTCCTTTCATGCTCGTGGACTGGCGCCTGCTTTTGTGGAAAGCCACAATGCGTCGGGAATGCACGTGCGCCAGGAGAAACATGTGCAGGTAAAGCACGGCGTTAAACACAAGGGTGGTGCAGAAGAAGGTCACAAGGCACACAATGACGGCGTTATCGGTGTGGTACACGATGAAGAGGATGCTGGAGGTGATGCTGGCCAACCACACCACCACGATAATGGTGATGGCGCGCTGCGTGGTCATGATGCTGTGGTAACGCAGCGCGTAAAAGATCGTTATGTAGCGATCTGCGGCGATTGTGCACAGAAAGGAGAGCGAGGATACCACAGAGCTGCATATCATGACGTCGATGACGTTATCCAGGTGGCGAAGCATGCCAGGGTGCACATCCATCAGGTCGTGGTCGTTAAGAAGCATGAACACGGTCTCCACCACGTTGCTGACACTGACCAGCATGTCGGACACGGCTAGGCAGCAGATGAAGTAGTACATAGGTGAGTGTAGGTTGCGGTTCTTGATGATGGCCAGAACCACCAGGATGTTCTCCACCAAGCTGATGACCCCTAGAGCTAGGAAGAGCTCCTGGGGGATGCGGATCTGCACGCAGCCCAAAGAGTTTCGCTCTCCGGTGGTGAGATTCGTTTCGTTCTCCTCCATAAAGTCATTTAACGGGCTGAAGTCCATGTGGAGGATTGCGGGGCCATGCAGGGACGTGTTGGTCATTTCCATGTCTGACTTCTAGATGATGTCTGACTGTCCTGTTGACTAAAAAAAAGTGTTTCTTAACACTTGTTAAACTCTTGAACTAATCAGCGTATCCAAGGATTATCTAGCAACCGAAGCGGTCCCCTTAACAAGAGTTCATCAAAGTGCTATTACCATTTATTTCGGCCATTAGTCTAAATAATAAAAATGTCTTTGCTGCGGCAGGAACAGTCAAATTAACGCACCACAGCAGTCCAGACAGTTTGCGCTTTTGTCCGCATGAAAAGTACGTCTCCTCTGCGCAAGTCGTCTTCTCTTCTATGCATGCGTCTAATCCAGCACGAGGATCCATAAAATGCCCTTCTCATTAAAAAAAAAAGTGCACTTACAATTCAAGCCCCACTTCACTCACACAGGACACCCGATCCGCCCATGAGTTCAACTCCTTGTGTCAGTTCAAACTGCTCCGACCAACATAATGAGAGCGAAGTGACTCTGGTGCCTCTGAAGTTGGAGACCGTGACTTGCTCGATAATTTCTCAAAGTGATGCTGCACGCAAATGTTATCTGGGCTGCGGCACTGCCTCACTGATGTCTGACGCGCAGATGCTTTTGTTTCAGCGATGTTCGGCCAAGTATTTCGACATGAGACGTTTGTTCGATTGAATTCTGCAACGTTCACTGTCCTCAATAACGTGCTTTTTATTTTAATAATAATAATAATGAGTAAATCCTACTTTTTTAACAATGGTACGGGGTTAGGTAGAATTTTTCTGTGCATGAGGTTTGAAAGGCACTTTTGTGTGTGAAGTTCAGACCTGTTGAATCCAAACTGGAGGTCCAGTAACTGTTAAGGGGTCGTTTGGGTGATGGCTTCACACCTGTAACACTATATGCAACTCCACACTTAGGCTGAAAAGGTCATTGGTTGATTCATTTGCTACCACTGGCTACAGAAAAATCTCGACAGTGCAAATCTTAATTTAAGAGCAGAAAACCCCATCCTTGTCATGTGGAAAAATAACTCCAGCTGAATAACAGAATACTTCAGCAGTCTGAAATAGACAAGTCAAGTAGCTATCTTTTCGAAGTTAGACCTTTTAATGTTGAATTGCTTCTTTGTGATTCCTGTGCCAAAGCTGAGACAGTTAGGGAGCTTGTAGTGAAGAGGCTTCAGAAGATGTCCACTTGATTTGTCTCACTCAGACCATTGAAGCCTCATATTTCGCCATCTTTGGATTAGTTCTGGAAGGCATTTTTGATTAGAACAAAGGCTGTAAATGTAAATGTTCTTTGTTACTTAAGAGAAAATGTTTGAGGATGAGCTCTTTTCAAGGCCTTTGAAAAACCATTTTTCTGTGACCTGAAAAGGATTTTTAGGGTTATGGTTGGGGGCTCCTGCAGTATTCAGGTCACAAAATGGGATTTGTC
>JAPZDZ010000001.1:15735239-15752186 GCA_029783805.1 Acanthurus tennentii | reverse complement strand
TTTACCTTGTAAGAAGAGCTCTGTCTAGGTGTTTGTTTATAGATTTGTCAAAGTTTCGTATTGCACCTTCAGAATACAACTAACAGGCTAGTACATATACCTGTTCTACATTAACGTTACGCTGGACCCCTGTGTTGTTTTGTAAATCAGTGTTGTCTTTGAATTAGTAATATAGATTACTATTAAAAGGGTTTCTTATGTGATTGACACACTGTTAATTAACCTTAACTTAAAATATAAGTCAACCTAGCCCAGTTAAATAAGCCCCAAAATAAGCTAAAGCCATATAGCTAGCCTTCGTTAGCCACGTTTGTCAAAGTATAGTTCACTGTGGCAGTTTATCTTCTAGGAGCATTTTTTATACGTGACATGCCAGTAGGGGGATCACACTTTACCAGCTCAAAAATGTTGCTGAAGTTTTTCTGAGCCTTGTTTTTCTTTGCCTTTCGGCTGCTGCCTTTCTTGTTGGACGGGGGAGAAACATTAGCCGTGTCCAGCTGCTCCTCTTCACCCGCAATCTGCTCCTCAGGGCTGTCACCTAAAGTTAGATCTCCGAGGTCCAAGGCCTCCTGACCCCGCTGTTTCCCCTTGAGCCTTCGCAGAGCCCGGGTGGACATTGCCGACTGATCGTGGGGCACATAAGCCTCAGTATTTGCGATAAAAGTAGTGTTTAGTTAACGTTATCGGTAAGACACAACGTCTTTCTTCTTCTTCTACGTTTCTCATCGCTTTTGAGTGTGTCACTTCCCTCTACAGGATAAATGAAGAATTGCAGTAATTAGTGGGCCTCCTCCTTACTTTTATGGAACGTATTTTAATTACGTTATTCTTGTCTTGTTACGTCCTATTCGTGTTCTTCTTTTTTGGGGGGTATCGCTTTTTTTAACCTCTATTTAATGTTCATTTTGACACTAAAATGCCGGTCTAACAGAAAGGCAAAACACTCGCAGAGAATCACAAGCTCACAAGCAGTACATTAAACTGCCAAATAAAGTGGCTAATAAAGGACAGGGCGATAAAGAGAACCAGAAGCAATGTGCAAAAACCATATTTTAGCGCATACCACTCGAATCTACCTGTTTATAGTGCGCTTTTGCAGCACGAGGTGGCAGCATAAACCTTAAATTGCCTGAACCAGACTGCAATGCTTTAGTATATTTAAGCCAACCACCACAGACCAAGAATAATACACCCAGTCATTATTTGTCATTCCATCTTGTTGTTTGGTCATTGGTACCAAAATGAATAGAGGTAAAAAGCCAAAAAAGAAATTGTTTAAAAAAGACATTTTAAGATTGTTGAACCAAAAATTGGTAGTCTGTCTTATCATTTACAGCCCCATAAACTAAAACGAGGAAGTACCATGGTATCTCTAAAGTTTCAACATGAGCACCAGCTGCATAACAAGTCAGCTGTGTCGAACAAAAGGAAAACTTTGAGACATGAGAAAAGAAATGTCACCAAGTCACTGAACTTGTCTGACAAGCAGCAGTTAAGCCAGAAGTATTAATGTTGAATTCTTTCCATTTTAAGCAAACAAAAGACAGTGATGTGTGAAATGAAACCCCAGAAATAAGGAAGGGAAATTCTAATTTAATGAAATTCGGTGTGTTTGCAAAAGAAGGAAGTTGCAAATGTCACTCAAATGTTACTTAAAAATAGTTTTCCAAAGCAAACTTGTACCATAAGATGAATAAACATACACACCTTAGACAGATAATGTTTCAGGGTTGGGTAGGATTTATTTACAAGACATCAAAATACAGAAACATCTAATAAATGGCTATTATCAGACACATGTAAATGTGCCAATATGTCAATGTAATCCTAGCATGTAGTCCTACAGTTTTTTTTGATCAGTTGACTTTAAGAAATACACAAATAAAGAAGGGTTAAGCACAGACATTGGACATAATACAAAATGTCGTATGATCAAATCATGACAACACAATACAGTAGATGCAACATAGCATAAAATATATAGTGACAGGGGCATAACACATGTACTGGCTTTGCATTTTTACCTTGTAACTACAGTACAACTACCAACATCACCTACTGTCTTTTGACTCTACAATATCTGTATATTGTTGCCACTTAGCAGCTGTAGAATTTATATTAATCTCTTATGACATGTTTTTGTTCAAAATGTAATATTCCCTTTATTCTGCCTCCTTGAATCCTCAGTTCTTACTAGGACATCTTTTTTCTGTCTTAAAGATATTTCTCTGAAGGTTGAGGTATGAAGGTGCAGACCAAACACATAGTCCAGTTACTGGCTTCACTAAAGTTCAAAAAACTATTCATTCATCCAGAATCACAGAATCTGGATTTTATGTGTTTTTTGTACAGAGATCTCAGGCCGACAGCAGAAGGGTCACAGAGGATGGGGAACTGGACTGGTTACTCATTGGCAGTGACAGAAATGGGGTTGTCATAGGCTGCGTCCTCCAGGTCGTCTACCCGTTTCCTGCGCGTCTCTGCTGGTGGCCTTGGTGGTGGATTCACAGGAGGATTCTTGATGCTTTCTGTAACTGGCTTTCGGATCTCCTTCCTTGGAAGAATGGGCTCCCAGTGTTCACCTCGGATAGCTGCCTGGAAAGCAAAAAGAATACAAGAAAACACATCAGTTATAGGCAGCTGGTGTAAGATTAAATCAAGCGACACCTCTAACAGGTCAGATTTCACAATTGCAAAGCCATGTCTCAACGGAGGTACCAGTAATGTAACAATATCTTCCTTGTTACCATTTCCTTGTTTCTGTCAACTGTTCACTTCCTGCTTCATTTTAACATATTAATCAAAGTTGACTTTATTTACTTGAGCTGATATATTGGAGACATGTTTGATAAAAGCTACCCACTTACCACAAGGTAGATAATGCTGGCAATGCCGAGGCAGACACATCCGAGGACAGTAGCGAGCATGAAACCTCCTGGTACACAGATTCTAAGAGAGACAGAAAGAGTTTTAGAGGACAAAAGACTATAATGACAATGCTTTTTTTTGCAAAGACTCACTGTGAAAGAGAGGAATGCTGTCCAGCACAGGAAAGTAGCTGATATGATGAACTTACGCAGCATGTAAAAATGCTCTGACATAGTAGTTCCTTGTCAGTGGCCCAAAGGCTTTAACACACACAGTGAAGCAGTACTGGCCCCTAAGGTAATAAAGAAACAAGAGTGAATGATAAGCCTCACTGGCTGTCCTCACGTAACTTGTCCATTAAAGTGCAGCACACATGTTGAAAATGACATTACTTACGTTCTCTCCACACTCGTGCCCTTAGATCGCTTGCCTCTGGGATACTCAAGCAGACACACAAACACCCCAGCGGCACTGCTTGTCTGTCAAGGCTGTTTTCTAATACAATGTTCACTAGGTCACATAATAACTCTGAGAGGATTTTCAGAGAAAATTTAAATAAACCCTGTGCAGGCTCAGTAGAGAGTGATGAATGGACAGATTATTTCTGTCAAAATGAGAATATGATTAGATTATGATCCTAATGCAAATTACACAAAAAATAATCTACCATCTTTGATTTGAATAATGTAAAAAATCTCACGTATTAAAATACTATATAAATATATATTTGGTTCAAAGTAATATGGTTGAACATTTATTGTATTGTTAACTTTCCAAAACTAAATATGTGCAGTGAATTTATTTTAATCAGCCCCCACTGACTTTAGACACCAACATTAAGTCTGAACATTAGGCTTGGGATTTAGGAATTCTTCCAAATGCATTTGTGCTCGAAGGTTTCCATGTAAGGGCTGAATGATGACAGCAAAGTATATAGCTACAATGTTCTTCTGCACAGACTTCAGTTTCAGTTACAGAAATGTTATATTTACGATGGCATACCTTTGAATACCATGATATTGAACATTTTCAGAAAGATACAGCTTGATAGTCACTTTTTTAGATTAAACACTGTATTTTTTGGTTGTCTTAGCACAGTATAAAGGATACACTGCATAAGCGGCAAACTGCCAGCCTCTGAACTGCCCAGCCACCCCAACAATACCTCCAGTGAGAAGAACTGTAAGGAGGAAACAGGAAGATAAAATTTAAACTTGAACAAAACAAAGAAAGGTTTTATAACTCCACTGTGGACAAGCCCATGATAAACTGTACACTGACTTCACATGAAGAAATGCGGTTTCTTAGTCATTAATTATTAATAGATGGTTTCACACTAAAGCAGACAGTTAATTTAATTAATTAAATGTTATTTTGTAATAAAAATGAACAAATAGCTTTTACTCAATGTTTGAGGCAGCTTGGAAAAAAAACTGCTCTGTAAATATTCTTTTTGAGCCAAACTACTTTTCAAAGTTAATCTTACATTCATTTCTGATTCATTGCTGAAACTCTCTGAGTAGCCCTCTCTTTTATTTTCAGAAAAAAGTTTTCATACTCACTGAGTCCCGAGGCAAGAGCCTGCTCGTTGGCCCACATCGCCCACTCTATTTTCCCCATCGTGTTCACCTTAACAAGCTCTCTGGACGCGGATGACACTCTCTACACAGCGACTCTATATATGTGATTATTTCTACAAGGAAGCAAATATATTTACGAGATGTGAAGTATTGAGGCAGGCTAAGAGGCGGGAGTTATGCAGTCGTCATTTCCGACAAGTGCACATCTACAGCGGGAGAGGCGGGGCTAAAATTCCCTTGACAGGTAGGAAACCTGCGGCAGGTGTGGTTTACGACTTAAATAAACATATAAACAAGTAATGAATGTCATCCGTCTCAGTGAAGTCAATCTGATTGACGCCTGCATATAAACCTCGTGAAAGGCCTTTTATTTCATCATAAAAACCCTTTTAATTGTTAAGTGATAAACTCTTTAAAAAAATGCTCTTGCTATGCTATATAGGCTATTTATCTTCTTCAAACTGAAAAAAAGACATCTGTCAGATTTTTATTTTTTTGTCATTCCTTTCCATCTGCCCTTAAAATATACAAGAGCAAATTTTATAAAAGTATACAAAGAAACAATTATATTGACTAAAATATATTTTATTTAATGTCACAGAATATTGACAAAATGAAGTATGTACCATACATGTGAAATGTTTTTTTTTTTTTACAAGATGAAAACAAAAACACAATCTATGTTAGTGACAAAATACCCCACCCTGCTCAAACACATACATACATGTATTTAGAACCTCAGAGGCATGACCTCAGACAGGTCAGAGAGCAAAAGGTCAGCTACAGTGGTAAGTTGAATTTCAACACACTTCACATAGACACACTAGCAGTAGCCTTAAGCAAAGGTAGCTTGAGGTAAAATACCTCTTAAACAGCATCCACCTGTAGATTCTGAGTAATGTAAAGAGCAACACATAAACATACAGGAATAAAGCAATGAAGAGCTATGAAACACACCAGCACAATTAAAGTAAAACACACTGGCATCCATGATGGTAAAGATGTACCTGTTGTTGTGACTAATTTAAACCTAGTTACATATGACTAATTAAAATTTTTATCTCATTTTATTATTGTTCTGTGGAATTTTAGTGCCACAATAAATCACACAGTTTTCTTGGGTAATCCATCAGGTCCAAGTAGATGCTGATCAGGATCCTCCACAACACAAGGGCCTGGTCCAGCCTTAAACACAAAACAAGAAAGGTAATATCACTAAATTATACCAAAAAATAATTAAATATGTGCTATTTAAATTACGCCCAAATAAAGAATACTGTTTGATAAAACATACAGTGGTATAGTACTGGTTTAACTGTCTACTACAAGAGGAGCAGAGGAACTACTGTACACCCCAACATGTGCCACAATTTTCAACGGAAATAGTGCAACAAGAAGTTACAAAGTAGCACAATAAAAGGAAATGTGGACATAATTCTAAACTTGTCCCTAAATTTGACACTTGATATATTACACCTCTCTGCTGTATGTCGTGCACCCTTTAGAGTGACTCTGCCACTCTAAATAAAAAAATAAAAAAGAGATAACATTGTTTTTAGCTGCTGTTTCAAGTAAACTCACAAAGGAAGTGACCTAGAGAGTCATTACATATGTGTGTACCTTTGTACTTATGATGTGACTTATTCCTTTTGGCATGGGCTCTAAACCGATAGCCTGTTTCAGCTCCTCGGAAAGAGCAGCACTGTTAACTGGAAGACCTTTAATAAAACTGCAGAGAAGGAAGAAACAACAAGTCCATTCACAGAGTGGGAGACACACCTTAAAAGCAGTTGTGTAAAAACTTTTCAAGGGTCAAGGAACACCAGTGTATGTCTATGTATTTATATTTATATTTATAAATGATAGCTTCAGATGAATTAAATAATTAGTAAATTAGCAATATTTTCCATAAGACTACAAATTAGAGCATATTAAGTTTGTCAACTCACTGTCCTCCGTTTGCCTCTGGGGGGAAGAAATGTTGAACCACCTGAATGAACTCAGGAACATGCTGCTGACGTGTGAAGATCACAGCATTGGGTCCTGCATCAAATGTGTAGGCCACCTATGGGAAACAAACAGACTGTCATGCAAAGAGGGAGAGTTTTTCTGTTCCCCAGTTTGAAAACCACCTCATAAGTTTCACATCTTCATTACACCATCTCAGAAATTCGGCTGCATGAACTAAAGCAAGACAGGAAAGCATTTACTTATGCTGACACCAGTTAACTGAAGAACGTCTAAAGAACATGCTTTATTTGATATATTTTAGCTCCATCAACTGCAAGTCATGTAATGTATTACCAATGTCAGTTAACTATTACTGAAAACATCTTTCTTTTTTTAAAGCAACCATGTGTTCAGTAATTTTACAGTGTTTTATTTTTGGAGCTGAAACTATCTGACTCCATCACAGTTAACATTTGATACCTCCTTTTATTTTTATAATACAGAATTATATGTAGAAAATGCAAAACTGGATTACTGAACACTGCGTAAAAACACTATACAAAAAGATCACTTCTTTTTAGTTTTCTCCTAGATATCAGAAACAAAAGTGTTAAGTTGCTCACCCTTGTCTCCCCGTAGTGTCTGTTGTATCGATGAACCAAATTGATAACCTGTTGAGACACACTGTTGAGGTAGAAGATGGGAGGGTACGTGTCGAGGCAGGTGGCATGGAACTGGTTACTGTCCTTCATGGTTAGTTCAGCAAAGGCAGTAAAGTCCTTTCTTCGCACCGCTTCAATCATCTCTACCATTCGGCCTGGCACAACAGACTCAGCCCGGTGCTACACACAAACAGAAAGACATATATGTGTAACATTTGGTTAGCTTGAAATTAAGTGTAAATAAACATAATCTTCACTTAAGTTCAGTACTGATAGTGATGTTAGAACATCGATATAATGTAAGTTTGAACACATTACCTTCAAGAGACGGCTTGTTTGTACACTGGTTTGCATTCCAGAGGTGCTGCCCACAGGTTTCCTCTCAGCACTGGCCTGTAAAAAGTGCACTGTTAATACCTAATAAAACCTTTTACTATATTTAATAAGCTGGGCATTTTGATCCTAAACTCATGACACCTCCTCTTCATGTTACACACAAAACTGTCATTTAAGGGAGTAAAAAAACTGACCAACTTTCACAATAGAGCATTAAATGGGCAATGCAATTTCAGACTTGCACAGCAACACAAACTGACCTACCACTAGCACAAGGATTCTGAGCTCCGGCCAGTGAGTCTCTGGCTCCACCTGCTGGGCTAGACTGTCTTTGCCATCGTCTTTCTGCCCCATGATCCATTGGACAAACCCTCCATACATACTCCGGCATGCACTGCCTGAGCCCTGACGAGCAATGCAAGATAACTCTCCCTCTACGCCATACACCCGGGCCAGAGTGTAAACTGCAACACAGGGATGAAAGAGGAAGAGATGTTTCAAATAAAAGACAGACATGGCATACTGACAACTTTACACAAACAAGCAACATAATATAGTTTGACCTTTTCCTATTCTATACTGAGAAGCGGCCGTTGGACTTGATAATATTAGAACTCTTATATCATTACAACTTGCATTTATACTTAAAACACACACACACACACACACACACACACACTCACCTAAACATGCAAATCCAGCAGCTGAGGAGGCAAGGCCAGCAGCAGTAGGGAAGTTGTTGACAGAGCAGATGTGGACTTTGTGTGACAAACCAGTTGCTTCCACACCAGGGTCCCCGTCATTACGTCTCTTCCTTGCTAGTCGTCGAACTAAATAAAAAATGCAATAAGCAATGACATATTGGCCTGTATCCTCTCTAACTCCCTTTTTGTGAATTTTTTTAAGGAAAAATAGAACAGACGGGACTCACTCTCTCTGAGACAGGATTGTAATCTAGGATGTGTTATGTCCTCCTCTTTGCCATTGAGCCATATTCGATCTTCTTGAAATGATTTGCTGGTTGCAACTGTTGTGGTTGTTTTCAGCTAACAGAAGGGGGGAGCCAAGAGAGAGCGTAATCAAATTGTAACTATCTCACGTTAAATACAGTGCCAGAGTTAAAACTGCATATCATATATGACGCCACCTAACTTATTCATCATTATGGCACAGTTCAACAGAGAGATCAGAATTTAAATAATATTAGAATCATGTATTTGTGCATATTTTGTTAGATTTCAATTGAATTTTTCATTTAAACACTTTATTTTAATTCTAGCTCTACCAGCAAAGTTTGTCTGTGGCTGGTTCTGTGAAATAGTATTAACAATGCATCAACAAGCACAAGTGAAAAAAACAATATTTTAAACTAAAACACAACTGAAGCTCATTGTAGCAGAAATGAGTAGGAGCAACAAAATTTCAGTCTGATTGATGAAAATGCAGTACATCGGTATTAAAATACCTGGTCTTGATGTAACGTGACGCTCAAAGATGAGTTTATGGGTAAAATTAACTCTTCATTTCTCTTCCCCCCTGAAAAGTAAATATCATAGATAAATGGTGCATAACTGAGGTTTCATCAGGTTCACACAGCGAAAAAGCAGCAACACACTGGACACGAAATCCTCCCATTCAATCCCCAGTAATGTTAACGTTACTGTATTTAGAGTAATGTGAAAGACTTATCACCATACAAGAAACAGGTGTTGAAGACAGGACAGGATCAAGCTTTCTTTGATTCAATTTACAAACCTAAAGTTACTAACGTCACATGAGGCTACTAAACATAAGTTGTGGTAGTTACGTTACTTACAGTATTTGATGACAGCTATATTCACTGGAGCGGTGCATGTAACTATGTTTGACTTTTCCATGTTATCCTCAGATGTATTCTGTATACGAAATCCGATGTCTGTATTGATAAATCTACCTGAATACTCTTAAGGTTTTTCTAGTGTTTGACAGTTAACTTGCAGTTTAGCTAACACAGAGTCCTGGCTAACACTTGTCAACCATACTACATGTTTCCTCAAAGTCGCCTCCGATTGGATGGTAGTGAACATGTGGCCAATCCCGCCGCCAATCAGAGCTGAGGCATATTGGTTGAGCTGTCCCAACAGCCAATGAAAGATCATCTGACCACGGTCGTGCGAAAATGAGGTAAGGACAGAGACCATCCCACATCTAATTTTAGGAAAGATATGGATTACAAAAAAATAAACAACCATTCAGGTAAAGTAAGTGATGATATGAAATATTAAATCAAACTACTACCAATAAAAATACTGTAGGTGTATACCGACAGCTATATTAAGTACAAGTAAGAAATTGAAACTCAACTCAATGTTGAATTCTAGTACTCAAATCCTGTAACAGGTACTCAGATACCATGAGAGGTAACAATACAATACTTAGAGGTAACAATACTCTCTCCACTACTTATTACTTCAACTCTACCACGTTTCAAAGGCAAGTTGTACTTTTTGCTCCCCTACATTTATTTGAAAGCTATGCCAGATTTAATTAACTAGGGAACTATGGATTGTATGCCACCACAAAAGTGTTTTTTTTTTGACAAGGAATGACATAGGCCATTTTGCCTGCATGAATCTACTTTTGATACTAAAGGTATATGTGTATAATATTTAAGAGAATTTCATTTAATTATGCAATAATGCAGAACTTATGTTACAGAGACTGTTTTTACGCTGCAGTATCTTCGGCTTTGCTGAGTGATCTGAAAATCCTTCCATCAGTGGTAGTGGAATTTCTGCACAAGTTAACTGCATAACTACCTTCTTATTTTCTTGAAGTATCAGATGGCTTTCCTTTTCTACTTAGTAACGCATGAACATGAAAGTGCAAAGTAATGATGACTTTCACATTGTTAGTGTTAGAGAAAGTCTGATTTAATTGAAATGTTTTAAAATGAACAACTTTTGTAAAAAAGTGATGATTTTTGTCTGTTATGTCAGATTATAATGACATGATCAGGTCTTGTCAAAATGTCTTTGGCCCTTACAGACTCTATAAGGAGATATTGTAATAAATGGAATCTCCTAGTAGGAGAAATTCCCCCTCAGTCCACACAGGGCAGGCATCGGCTGAGGGGCTCTTACAGCAATATGCTGTAATGTATTTTTGATGTGTGTGGAGTATTTTGGTGGGTATGCTCTGGTCTTCATAGATCTAGATGTGATACTGCATGTAAATTGTAGTTTGATGTAAATCTGCTATTTTCTCTCAAATCACTCAGACACACCACTCCATGCTTTTTATTTCAAAAGTAGTTAGATACATTTGAGGAACTTTTCACTCTTTTCTAAAATGAAATCTAAAATATGAGATTGTTGGTTCAGTTAAAAAATGTCATTAATCCATCATGACAAAAAGTAAATCAACTCTTCATACAGTGGTGAGGAAACTGTATGATGATGGTGCAGAGTTTCCCGATCCCGTGTTGAGCATAAACACAACTGTGGGACTTGTGGTGACCTCAGAGTGAACATTTAATAGAAAAGGTTGAATCTATATTCATGTAATTTATAACTGATGATGAGAAATGTTTTACTAAAAAACAACTATCTGAATTTAAGGCTTAAAAAAAAAAACATTTTGTAAACCATTGAGATACATGTCAGCAAAAAGAAAGCATCCAAGTGCAACATCCAAAGCTGATGGGGAACTGGCCCTGAATAGAGACAATCAGAGCCAGGATCCCTGAATAGACAACAATTTATTGTATTCACAGAACAGTCTGGATAAAATGTACCAGCAGCATTTTTTTTTTGTTTTGTATTTTGTTTAGTTTCTTCTTGTGATTGTAGAGCAGAACGAAACCATGGTGAAAATAAAAAAAAAGAGTAACTACTAAGAGGGAGTAGAGAAGTCAAACACTGACGAGAGCTGTCAGCATTGCACCACAATCACTGCACATTTGTAGCAACTCCATCACAAAAGAACCCCTTACTTGACACTGTGCATATTCTACTTCCCAACACTTATGCCTTAATGTCAAATCCATCTTGTTGTTCTTCCCTCTTAGTATGTAGTATCCAGAGATACACAGACGCTAAGATGGCATCCCAGGATTCAGATAGTTAAAGAGGCTACCGAGGTCCCACTAAAGTATATCTTGTCCCAATTCTTTGCTCATTCCAGGGCTCCAGTTTGAAGTTAGTAATCATCCTCATCGTCTGAGTCCATCACCCTCCGTCTGTTAAACTGACAAGTATAGAGCAAAAAGGATGTAAGGTTGACAAGTGACTGATAATAGATCAAACATGGGTGACATTTCAGTGCAACCTACTTTGACAGTAGTCTTCTTTTCTGTTTGCTGACTGACTTTTTCTAGAATCTCGATCAAACCCGCCTCTGAAATCTGATAAAAGAAAAGTTCCTTTCATTGCACTGCCAGTTTGTGGAAGAATATTAAAAAACTTTAGTGCTTCAAGTGTCAAAGGTAAATTTCCTTACCTTTCCTCCTAAGTTTCCTAAACGAGCCATTTGAATTAGATAGTTTTCAACAGCTCCGGCCTTCTCTGGCTTCACCAAAGCAAGATTGCTCACTGAAAAAAGATAATTACTTTACCATCTTTTGTTCACATGTGCGAGGTTTTAGTGGTAAAATCACAAACCACTCTTTTACACAGTTTAGTTTAAACAAAGATTTGAACACAATTTTAAAACCATCAAGAAGCCATACACCTATTAGATAAGCCGGGTATGACACTTTTATAAATGAAAAGATTTTTCAAATCCTAATATATACATATTATTGATAATACTCTTTGGCACTACAGGAGCATCACTGATTTCCAAATGGATCTCTAGCAATAGGATTAACAGTGAATCAGACAGCACACTTACATCTGGCACGGGCAGACTGGTCAAGAACTTGAGCCAATATAGAGTTCCTCATGTCTGTTTCTCTGTGAATAAAAACATCAATATTACTGTATCTGTACTACTTGCTACTGTCTGGCTCTACAACTGAGAGCATTTAAAAGAAAAATACAATTATTATACTGATATTCATCATATTACAGCAACTCAAACATGGCACTGGCACAAATGAGCAATGGTTGACCAGAAACTTGACAAATGTTCAACTGGATGTCTAAGTCAGAGTACTCAATAAATAAATCTGTAGCTGAACATTAAACTATTCATTAAAAAAGTAGATAGAAGCGATTTTAATTTTCTGATCTTAAGTCAGTGCTTCCAGAGGCCTGACACTCTGTTAGAGGAAACAGAGCTTGTCTCTCCAAACAGAGTGTCAGGCTGAACACTTGCTCATTTGTGACAAAGGAGGTTGTTGGGTTAGCTGCTAGCCACGGATCACTATTAAAGCCATATCCCATGGATATTAGTAGTTTGTAAAACATACTATAGGTGCAACTTAATTGGCTTCAGTGATTAATCAGCTGAGTTATATTGAGTATTTTATCTACTGTTCATAAAGCGCAGTTTTTAGATATTGATATCATTTCTGTTATGTTATTTGTTATATTTCACCATTATAATTTTAAACGAAACATCACATCTTACCTCCGTTTGGCCTCTTCTTGCTGATTATTTGAAGCATCCTGAAAGAAATATGATACAAAGCCATCACAAATAGGTGGTAATTCCGCATTCAGCCAAATGAGAGACATATAACCTGATGAGGTACAGGATTTTAATTTGGAAATGGCCTCACACATTAGCGTTATGACTGTCAAAATGTGTTTCCCCATGCTTTTGATAAAAGTTGAGTGAATTCGTTGATGGATCCCGAATAAGTGAATTTTATATTCAGATGCTATTCTGACTGTATACATACTGATGTGTATGTAATATAATGAGTTGGACACCTTAAATCGCAACACCAGCACCACATTTTCTCCACATTCTTTTATTTTAGGTTGAACTATTAATTTATATAGGAGCAAAATTTCACTGGGCTATTTTGTGGAATCGTGACTATTATTTAAGAGAGGGCAGGTACAGTATATCTCAGTCTGTTAGTGTAAATGGCTTTATCTCCAGCCATTTACACCCTTAAATTGAGTTTGCTGTTTTTTTTGGATGAGAGAATTGCACGAACTTCTAGAAAAGACTGGGAAATGTATTTATAGTACAGCCTGGGCCCGACACTGACCACCTTCCTAAAACTCACAGGGAAATGCCAACGTCCTGTCATAGTAGCTACACTACAAGGCTGCCAAAAGATGTGACGGCAGACTCATATTAAAAGGCAGTCACATTTAGTGTTTGTTACTAGTTTTGTTCACTACATGGTAAAAAGAACATACGTTCATGGAACTACCATGTCTTCTTTCTTAACGAAAAAACAAAACAAAACAAAAAAGCTAAGAACCCCAACTTGGCTCATTTGTCTACTGTCTACTTGTAAATTTGGTCATAATGACTTAAAACAGCTTTTTAAATTTTGCTTAGCTAAGCGATGTAACAATCAAAGGGGCGTGCGCTGTCTAAGCTAAAGCTAGCAGTGCCGTAGAGAGGCTGCCGGTTATAACTGTGATTTATCACACTAACTACTGAGTTATTTACATTTTATTTACATTGAGCATGACTCTAATAACTGGGCTGTGTGTATCCCTTCGGTGTCAGTTTAGTTGAGTTGTGGTGACTGGTTTAGCTACATAGGCTAGCAGCACACAGAGCCCAGCATCTCCTTATAAGGCGGCGGCAAACACGCTTCCCAGCTCAAATTTACTTCTTACCCCATGCTTTGCCTGGAGTTCCGCCATTCTTTGCTGCCTGATTGCCTCCAATTCATCGTCTGCCATGGTTTACGAAAGTGAGAAGGACCCAAAAGGCTGAAAAGGGGATGAAGACTTGCAATATACTCTACTTCTAACTCTCATCAGAGGAAAGGCCCTCGCTAACTCAGGGAAGTGTAATCGACGTCGCAAAAACCGATCCAACACTCGATCAATCGAGCGCAGAGCAAATAAGAGAAAAGAGCATATAAGAGAAAAAGTAATACTCGTTAATATACTCCAGCCACATCGTTTATCATATTATAAACTAATTTATTTGAAAACTTCCTGACTAGTGTTTTGGATGTAGATAGCTTCAAGGGTCACATGAATTTCCAGGCTTTTGTTGGATCTAATTTTTTAAAAACGGAGTGCATTAATTGAATGCAATTAAACGCTTTTTTTGTAAGTTTAAGTGTAAGTTGTAAGTTTTAGTTTTACCAGTAAAAGAGCTTGGGCTCTGAAAGAACATTGGTATCTCACATGCATGTATACAAATGGGGAAAAAATTGACAGTAAACACCTTATTGAATAGGTCAATGTTTATTTGCAAAAGAAAAGTTATGTTGATCAAAAGATCAGAATTCAAATGAAGGAATCATTCAAATGGAGCACTGTGTCTTTGTCAATAGGTGTGACAGCTCATCTGGTGCTGAGATTAATGCTCTGTTTGTGCCTCCAGAGGTTCACCTCACTTGACCTTGAATTTTAACTTCCTCTGTACGTACTATAAGAGAAACGACTCAGGAGCAGAGGGATATGGTACTTTTGGCCAGGGTCACTTATGGTGAAAGAAATCTGCAACAAAACAACAAACATAAGAAAGATCAACACCAAGCCTGATAGTCAACATCACTGACAGCATAATGAGAGGTTAAATGAGGTTACAAATTTGCTGAACAAGTTAAACAAAAATAAGGTAATACCACTGGTAAGTAAAGCCGCAGTATGCCTAAGGACGGATGCTGAGGATGTCAACATATCGACACCTAACATTTCCTCACCTCAACATATGGGTAAAAGCAGGTCTCCCCCAAAGTCTCCCAGTACTGAGCAGTCTCGAATCGCATTTTATACACACCAGATGTAAACATTTGTTTTGTGATGAGTCCTGGGCAACGTCCATCTTCATTAGTGGTCCTGATGAGATAAAGTATTGTTGAAGAACAAAGATATGGTAAGAGATTATCATATCATTGTCCAGCAGGATTATTTAAGATTTTCCTGTTGTCATACTGTGTGATTATTTGTGTGGTATTTTGCATATAGCTGTTGTCGTCAGGTTTTTACCCAGTGGTTATCAAACTCCAGGCTTTAGTTGAGGGATCTTGTTGAAAGAGACTGAGGTCCATGTTTGAGCCAGGGACACCCATTGCGGTGTTCAGCACATGGGTAGTCAGAGGACTAGGTGAGCCTGCCATTGCCCTGTTCTAAAAAACAAGGAAATGAGACTGTAAATTGATTAAGTACTTCTGAAAATCCTGTTTTTAAACAATAAAGACAATAATGCAGATTTCTTTTTAATGCAGATTTATAGTTTTTTCATCAATTGATATTTAAAATGAAAATAAAAGCATTCTCAGTATGCAATCTGTAAATAATTATGTACTGTGTACATCCTTAAGATAATAAGAGGACATGCAATTACTTGTAATAGCTAATACAAGTATAAGTAGCTTTAAACACTAACAATAGGAATTTAAGATAAAATGTTGGGAAACAGAAATCCTCGACATTAGATTTTAGCGGTTTTGATTCCAAAACAGTTATTATATATCTTAATTCAGAGACTCTGCAATTGCCTCCTCCTTTTGTGCCTTCTCTCGCTTCTCACAAAATATCTTCTCAGCCAGAGAGTGCATGTAGTTGCCATGAAATGATTCTTACAAAACAAGATATCAAATAAATATAGTAATCACTTCACAACTACTCTGTTCAGTTAGCGACCTTCCTCCTCAGTATATATTTTGTTAAAGTCTCTTTCTTACCTTATTTTCAGGCAAAATATGACCCTTGAGTTGATGCAGCCTGGACGCACTCATGTGCACTGATGAATAAAATCCAAAATGGGTCAGCAGTTATGACCAAAAGAAAGTAATTTTACGGTTTATTTAACGGCAGCGGGTTTTGTCACATTGCCTTCATGCATTTCTGCACACTGTCCTTTTCAGTATGCCATTCAGTACGCATTTGCTTATCTTTTTGTCAACAGAGGACTGGTTGCGCAAGAGCTCCTTTTGTCACACTTTGAACTTAGCTGTAATGGGTAATCGCAGTGGAGACAGAGGAGCACGATGAACAACATTAAAAGGCAGTCCTTATTTATTTTCTGGCACTGGTATGTGTGCTGGGTCAAAGAACCATAAATACACAACCTGAAATTTTTTGCTTGAAATCCAAACATGAGTTTACTGACAAATGTTCTTTGAGACTTCCATTCACTCACACAATCTCTCGTTTTAAAGAAATTCAAACCTTAGACTTCAGTGTAGCACAACCCTGATTCCGAAAACTTAGTTCACTAATAAAAAACAGAATGCAACCATTTCTAATTAATTGTGTTCACTAAAACAAATTTTGCAAAGTGTTCCTTAACAAACTGATTTTTTTTTTCCTGTAAATCTAATGTACCAAACTGTGATTTTAGCACACGCAGGCTTTTTTGATGCCAAGTAGCCCAGGGGCCCTACAGATTGGCTGTGGTAGTATTTCATTTTATACTATTCTCAATGCTTTGTTTCATTTTATTTTTATATTTAGTTAAATCCAGAGATTTCAAGC
>JAPZDZ010000001.1:15694373-15712271 GCA_029783805.1 Acanthurus tennentii | reverse complement strand
CTGGACTGGATTTTCTAAGTGTTTCCAAGATACTGTGCAGTGAAAGTCACTTTTGAACAATTGTTTATATGGTTTTATTTTTTACTGAGCCTGGAGAGGCAGGTTGCTCCCTTAAGCTGACTAAATGCAAGCCACTATTGATCGTCCTTCCGCGGGCCTTTCACACAGCCTTGCTGAGGACACATTAAATGTGTTATAAGTCATTTGGTGCTCGGGGCCTCAAATCTCACACGTCTAACTTAAAATATATTGACATATTGTGCTCTGGCAAACTTTTTATTTTTTCTCGTAGCCTCTAGGTTTGTACTGATGCTTGCACAATGTGTGTGTGTGTGTGTGTGTGTGTGTGTGTGTGCAAGCTTGGATGAGTGTGTTTCTTAATGTGTCTGTTTCTCTACACAAGATACCGTCTCCATACTGTGCTGAACACTGGGAAGCATGTGTCAGCGTATGGTTGTGCTGGGTACACGCAGAGACATTGAATCTGTGTGTGCTCGTGTGTGTGTGTGTGTGCGTGTGTGTGCGTGTGTGTTCAGGGAGCAGGCTCGTCCTCTTGCTGCCCCGGGGGCTCCGAGCCCATTTCCTGTTGTGCAGTGTGATAAGTTTCCCTGTCAGATCCTCCCAGCACCACTATATTTCTGATAAGCTCCACTGCTAGTTTTCCCGACCTCTGGCACAGAGATCAATTTGAGATTGATTCAGAATGCCCTGCTGGGCCGAGCTGGAAGATCAATTTGAGATGGATTGTTCACGCCAGGAGGCCAATGACACGCAGTGCAGTGCTCACTTGCTTTCCCTCCTTTGCTTTCTTCACCCCTCACTCTCCCTGACTGTTGTTATTTCTTTCTCTCTCTGCATTTGTCTCTCCTATCTACTCCTCTCTCTTTCAATTGTTTCACACTTGTCCTCTGCACTTTTGTTACTCCGTATTACACCCTGCGTGCCTTTCACCCATCTGCATCAATCCTTATTCATTCCTCCTTTTCTTCCTCTCACACCTGCTTCCCTTACTTTCCTCCTCACAGCGTTGAGTAGGCAGTAGGGATAGAGATGACTTCATTAGCTGAGGGACCGAGCTCTGTAGAGTGATAAGCCTGCAGGACCGGAGAGATAACTCATCTGGCTTGGTAATGCACACAGCCACGGAATATGTGGGTATAAACCAACACACATACACACCACACAAACAAAAATGGCAAGAAAAATATATCTATTTTTTTTCAGTTATGTGATCATGGTCATCTTGCTATCATGCCCTGAGATATTGGTGTCACCAGCACTGACTCATGACCTTTGTTCACGGCGTATCATGTCTGCAGAAACCATATCACTCTCTCCCTCCTCTCCTCTGTCCCTTGGCCTCCTATCTTCAGTCTTCTCTGCTGTCTCATAGGGCTTTGGCTGTGGCCCTGAAACCAGCAGATGCACTCTCCTCCCTCCTCTGCACAGTGACCTTTTCCTCAGCAGTACATCCACCTCTGACTGCACTGACCTTTACCTACAGTACCGCCCCTGTCATCTTTCCCGGGAATGGACTGCAGACAGCACATCGTCTGTGCATCCATCCAGAGAAAAAGCCGACAAAGGACACGGGGAAAGCCGAATGGAAAAATGAAAACGGCAGTTACACTGTAAAATTGATGCTGAAGTGGAAGGGGAAGTTACAGTCGCTGTTGATGAATAGTTGGTAGGCTGGAAAACTGAGAGCTTGGCTACATTTATTGCAAATGGTGGTGTGTCTCCAGCTCACTGAGGGAAGGTGTAAAAGGACGTTGGGTTAAGAGTGCATATGCAGTGTCGTATGAACAGGTTTAGAGGTGTGCGAGTGTTAATAGCTTTTCTGAATGGCCACAATCAAAGGCGAGGTGAAAAGCCTACCATGATGGAGGGGGTGAGATGCATTGAGTCGAACAAATGGAGATAAGGGCAAACACTGACTGCAGAGCAAACATCCATCTTCTCTGGCATTACAGATATATGACAAAACACATAGGCAATCTTGTTGTGTCTGTGATGTTAATCTAGACTTTTATGGCCAACAGTCGATCAGATTGCATTAATGTGAAATGGAGCTTGCATGTCTATAAAGGTCTCTGGGGGAGCAGATCATCATGTTTGGAGATTTTCTTTACTTTTGACAAGGATTGACTTTGATTGACAACAGTTCTTGACGGCTGCTGAATCTGAGCTCGGGCTGCTTTTATTTCCATCAACACATATATGGGTTTATGTGGTGTCACACATCAGATCTTGCTGTACTGGGCTGATAGTGAGCCTTAAATGGGTCTTAAATGTGCACTGAGCACGAACAGGTTTCATGTGTTTTAGTCAACAGACGTGATTAGCCACATGGTGTCTGACACGACTAGAACAGCATTGCTACCTGAAATAAAAACACTGACACGCAGCCTTAGAGCTTCCTCCACACTCCATTGAACTTCATTTTACCGAGGTGCAGATGTAAGCAGAATGGAGAATTTGTGAGGAGAAACTACAGGCTGAGAAATTTATCATTGTGAACCAGAGTATTCTCTGAAGTGTTTCTCAATAAACAACAAATGAACAACCTAAACCAAAGCCATCGTTTGTTAGTTGATTTTCTGAATATAAATCAAAAACAAATACTTTCTACAATGACTTCTGGCCAAGTCAGCAAACACAGGGTAACTACTTTTATGTACTGAAAAGAAAAATGAGTGTGATGGTAACAGGATTGGTATAATACCCTCAAAGAGTCCCGGAGTCCCATTCAGGAGCTAACATTGTACTCCTGCATGCATGGATCAACCTGTGCACAGGGCATCACAGCCCACCATCCACGCAAAGATCAAGCGCCATGTCGCACCCGTTTCACACATGTTTATTAACATGTTTTGACAAGCAGCAACATGTTAGATTTTCTCCATTAACATTAAATAAATTTGAGTTGTTACTTGGCAGGCTGTGGCCCCGCTGCATTAAGCAACCCCCTCTTTTTTTGAACAGTGTTAAAAACTCATCTTTTTAAAGAGATGATCAGGATGCACAGATTTAGCTGTGGGTGGGTGTCATAACATGAGCACTCAGCTGCGTTGTGACAATCAGAGTGATGTCACAGAAATATGTCCAGCAGAAGGAGGTCGTTAAAAATAAATTGAACAAAAAAAAAGGGGGGGGGGGGTGGGAGTGAACTTCAACAGCTTTTTCACTGCTTGTGGTGCTTTTACAGATGTCAGCCAGCTGAGCCTCAGGCTACACACACATAAACAATCTGGCAAAATACGTGACGAGCGCTGCATGGGAGCAAATGAGATGAGGGAAGATGAGCCCAAAAAAAGACTCTTGATAAAAATACTTTTTTTGCAGATATGTTGGCTATACTTGCATTGTGTCACAAGGGTGAAAACTAAGCGATAAAACAAATATAGAAGGTCTTAATTTGAAACAACAGATCAGTCTGTGAAGTGTGAAGGATGTTTATGCTTCTGACAGTTTGTTTTTTTAATTTTTCAGTTTTATTCTCACTGTCTCTGATTGTTTGTCTTGCCCCTTCATATTTCTTTTTTGTGATGTTTAAACACACTCAACATTGACATGGTGAGTACAGTGTCACCATAAAAAGAGTGTCACCCTTCAAAAAGACCTCAAAATTGTAATAAACTGGAAAAAAGTCTTTTTAGTTGCCCTTGTCCACTTATGTGACACATTTCCTGTCACTCTCATCCATCCTTATAATATCTGCCGTCAGGTTAGCTCTTTTGTAGTTGCAGATACAGAAAGGACACAATCCACTGCTCAATGGGCAACTGCAGAGTTCATACCCTGATGCCTCCACCTGTCCTGCCTCCGTTGGCCTCTCTGAGCCTATATGACAGATGGGCCCACTGCATCATTTCCATCCCAACCCAAACTCCTCTATGACCGGCCCCCTTCTGATAATTAAAACAGATGAGAGAATATTAAAAGACTGCGCACGGAGAAAGCAGATGAAAATACCAGAGACCAGATGCTCAGTCACTCTGTGCTCAGGCTGGTCCCCTCTTCACTGAGATGCAAAATGGAGCACATAATAAAATGAGCACTGAAATGACCTGAACACAGGCTGGATATTTATTCAGAAGTTGTTACAGGCACATAGCCTCCAACCAAGAATCAGTGCTTGTGAATCTTTCAGAAGTTTGGTCAAATGTCAGGAAGGGAAGAGAGAGTTGAGCAGAGGAAGTCTATTTTTTGAAAAAAAAAACTTTGTGTCTGCAACTTCAGTAGATGTTGGATTCTTAACACAATGAAGTCTTTACTTTAACATTGTTCTTTCTTCTCAGAATAGTAACAAGGTTTAGAGAGGACTGCTTAACTGTAAAAGCCCTTAGTTTTGGTTAGCACATAAAGTTATTTAAGTCATTAGGTAATTGCATATGCAAACCAAGCACACAGTCTCATACACCTCTGGCGCTCGTCTTTTGGCACCTGAGCCTCTCTATAAAAAGGCCACACAGTACAGACAGCCTTTGTAATAGTGCACTGGAGCACACAGAGGCCACGGCTGCAGCAGCAGCAGTAGCAGCATCTGGGCTCTGAAATGTTTCTCACTCTCTCTACCTCATCCTTCCATCCCTCCATCTGCAGCTGAGGCACGCCGAGCTAGAGGGGACCTGTGACAGTCAGGAAGCGGGGACGATAAATGATGACAAAACCCTTATGTCGCCAGGGTCGCTCTGGTGCAAATGGCCTGAGGGGAAACATATGAGACAGTGGCAGTGGGAGGAGAGGAGAAGGAGGGATAAAAAAAAATGCCAGCTATCATGAGACATGAAATGGCATTAAGACATCTGGAATAAAAAGCTTTTAACAGGTTTAACTGCTGATAAATGCTTATAAAAAATGCAGCTGATGATCCAACTGGCTACACAATAACTTTTCAGAAATTACAGAAACCTGCACAGTGTTGCATGAGCAGATTAGGTTGCTTTAGCATGTTAGACATGTTTTGGAAAGTTGCTCACAAAGTAATCTAGGCCACGGGCAGTAATGTTTGTTGGCCAGCTCTGTGAGAACAGTAGGAGGAGCGAGGAGACAGGGCTCACTGCTGCCAGCAGCACAGACCAGGATTACTGGAGTCTGGACTGAGTGGCTGTTTCTGTTTTGTAGTTTCCCTAAAACTTGTAATTTCCATATGTGGCGATTTGCATGGAAAAAGATAAAACACTCTCAGATGCTGCCATAAAAAAGAAATTCATTTTAATAACTTTTTATGTTTGCAGTTTAACGAGCACAAGAATGTTTTTAATGGCTCTAAGGATGGCAATGTTGTTGTATTGGCCCACTTCAGTCCAGACTGAAGAAATATAGCAACAGCTCTTAGATGGATGGACATGAAATGTTGCATGGACATAAATAGCACCCAGAGGACAAATCCCCGGGACTTAGATGATTTCCTGACTTTTTCCTGTAGCACAAAGGTCAAAGTTTTCATTAATCCTGTACGAATTCTCATCATATTCTTGATGGATTTGCACAGAATTCGGTTCAAACATAAATGGTATCGAGGCAAATGACATTGATGGCTGTCATTTCAAAACCAGAATCTGTGTTTCTGGACTACATGTCAACATACTGTACGAGGACTGTAGTTTGAGGTTGCTCTCAATGAATAGAAGTAGAGCTAAAAATAGACAGTTGAGACAACAAAGATAAGAGTCGATTTGTGCTTTTGAATGACATTTTTAACAATTATTGGATGGACTGTCATAAAATATCATACACTAATTCATGTTTCAATCAAAATACATTTTTTTTTAAACAGAAAGACAAACTTGCCAACTGGGTATGGGTTTACCAAAGCTGTTTTGTTTCCCTTGTGTTCCTTTCCTGTATAGTTTTTTGGACAGGGTTTATCTATTAACAGACACAGAAAGCCAACTTGTTCTGCTTTAAGTCCCATTCATCTCTGTGAAAAATCAGTTGGGCCTGACCTCACACGTGTTTCATCTGTGGTTAGCCATTGTGTTTATGCGAGGGAAGAGTCTTCTGTGTGTGTCTCTGTTTGCGTGTTTGTGTGTTGTATGACTAACCTCATTAATGCATGTCCTAGCTCTGTTGAATAACTACATGGTGAAATGGGCAAATAACTTGTAGGGGTTTAAGGTTTAGACAGAGGTGGTCAGAGGTGGGGAGGGGGAGGGGCGCAGCCAGAGAGCTGGATTACCTGCTGCAAAGGACACACTGAGGACAAAATATATAATCTTCCATACTTCAGTATGTATTCTTCTATGTACCCCTATATGATGTGGAGCAAAGAGAGGGACAGGAAACTGATTTGATGTGGAACTGCAAACATGTGGAGTCCCATTTATGCAAAATACTGTTGAGAGAAATAATAAAGTTTGCTGATTGTTCTCAGGACAAACAAGTTGTTATACATTTTTATTAAAAAAACACCAATTCATTTTAATTGACATCCCTTCACATTCATTCCTGTTCTTGTTTACATTCCCTGCAAGTTTTCCATTTTGTCAGCATCTGGATGCAAAGCAAAGTGTTCAGTATTATTTATTGTGCTTACTCCAGTTTCTTTTAATGTGAGTGTCCCTCCTCTCACTATTCATATTGTAAACAAACCTTGCATGCGTATTGGTGCAACTTTTAACAACAGCTTAATTTTTTTTCATCTGTGAAAGTGCAACAGAATGTGTGTTTTATAAAAACCAGTAAATATTTACTTTTTTTGCAATTTTAATGTCTCTCTTTTTGGATAAAGTGATGTTTTCTAACTACTTATTTGTCGTTTCTATGTCAAATAGGACAATATATAACTTCCATAATTTTCATGTAGGAGAAGATACTCTATCTCTGTCGGTGGGGTAAGACCAAAGAAGTGAGAATCTATTTAAACTACACACACACTCACACACACATCTACTTAGAAGGTTTTCTGTGGTTTATGCTCATTAGAGAAGCTCAGCTTACTGAGCTGCAGCCAGAGTAAGAGATGCAGTTCAAGGAGAGAGTTGAAGGTAAGAGTAATGAAGGCATGAATGAATTAAAACAAGCCCACAGTCTGTTGTTTCTCCCACTGCCCTCCATTCCCTTTACCAGCTATCTAAACACACAGTTTATGTGAGTGTAGCTCCACAGTCCTTTATTGAACTGCCAGGAATAAACAGCGATCGGCTTCAATCATATGTGTGCACTACATGAGCAGATAGATTAAAACACTGCCTGATGGATGCAGCACCTCTGGTAAAATCAATAGCAGCTTACATACATGGCTGGTATGAAGCTAATAACAAATAATGTTGCATTGATTGCATCACTGCAGTGCAGCTATTGAGTTGCAGATAAAGGGCTGCAGCAAATAATTGAGCGCATGATCATCTTTGAGTGTGTGTGTGTGAGGGCAGGAGTGCATCTGTGTGTGGGAGGGGGAGGGGGTTTCAGACTCACCCGTAAGTAGTGTTGCTGGCCCTCTTAGTCGCTGCCCTGGAGCGGCTGGACTTCAACTCTCCACTCATGCTCATGTCTGCACAGAAGAGCAACCAATTAATTTTGTACCGAAACAGCAACGAGCATTATGACACAACACAGCAGGGGCACAAAGCACAGAGAACAGCGTTCAGATGATTAACTAACCTGTAAAACCCTGTGCAATGTCTGCTCATGTTCATCCTGAACCCATGTTTACTCTAAATGTGAGGAAAAATTAACCCGATGTCGTCGATGTCATCATTTGACATGATAATGACTACAGGGCCGACTGAGACTCAAGTTGCTGCTTTCCACGCACATCCATCACTCTCTGCTGATTGTTTCTGCCACTCCACACCAGCTGTTCACCTCTATTTTTGTCTCCTGTCACAAGCGTACTCATAAGAAGTTTTTATACGAGTCTCCTGTGAATCAAAATTAACCACGAGCCATCTTGATTACCGTGTATGCCAGCAGCTCACTGCTCATGTTGGCTGTGGCTAAGCAGTAATTTACCAAAGGTGAGTGTAAAAAGTGAGGAAAAAGTGAGGGAGTAAAAAGAGGAGGAGAAAAGAGGAGAGGAGAGGAGGTCGCTCTGACATGGACAGATGGGTGGCGAATGGAGTGTGACTGGGCCAGCTGCACATACACTCACACAGCGTGACTGTCAAATGGCTGGAAGCTACAATTAATTAAGTATGGGTTTGAATGTGTGGAAAGAAATTTAGACCCGTGTATGTGCCTTTACCTCCCGCAGCAGAGATTATTTTCTGACAGTTTATAATCACAGAGTGACCTGCTGGATGGCTTCTCTGCAGCAAACAGTGTTTCTGCTAGAGAGGAAAAAGTCCCTGCTGCTGACACCTCACTTGCCAGAGCCATGCATGCACGCACACAGGAATATTAACAAAATAATAAAAGGATTTTAAATACCTTACAGTGCAATTAGTAGGCAACATTTAGGGGAGCAGTACTGGCATCTCAAATAATATGGTAATATCTTTTTAATGTGATGGATATGTTTTTTGAAGATAAGACAAATCTCTATGATCTTGCACTGGGGAACTCTGTTTGTTACAGCAGCACAACAGTCAGAATCAAAGGGAAAATGTGATTGAGTGATAGATAAATGTGAAACAAGATAAAAACAGGACAAGAAAAGGAAATAAATTTAAAAAAAGCATAGTATACTTTTTTCACGTTTGCATATATGACAAGTAGTGTATAATGCTCAAGCAAAAAGAGGTGTCCATTTTCAGTCTCCATTTGGTCAACCAGTCCAAAGCTCTTTCAGAAATTTGTAATAAGCCTCAAAGACCCCAAAACTGATCAGTTTGTTGTAAGAAACACCATTGTATTACTAATACTGTAACTCATACTTTTATTAAGCCAATGTAGCAATTCTTCTTCGACTAAGATGACAAAAAAGTGATATCACATGAGAAGAATGGTGTGTGTCAAACAACGACAAAGTCAAACTGGGCAGTTCCTTATCTACACAGACCCGCCTGTGAAAGGTAACTTGATGGCAGAGGGGAAAAAAAACAGTTTTATGATGGTGTGTTTGCTGAGCAACATGACGACTGTATGATTGACTGCATGAAGGAGCCATTACACAGGCAGCGAGTGCAGGATGCTGCTGAGCACAGTTGTCTCGCTCCACAGGAACAAAACCTCAGGAGGTAATCAGAGTGCTTTTTGCTAAACAAAATCCTATATGCTGCAATCAGCTTCTTCACTACACACTTTACACTTATACACCTGCAGAAACACATATATGTATTTTGTAAAATGTGTGGATTACAGCTTTCACGTTTTAATGATAATTAACTATTTGCATTGGACTTAATTTGCAGTTTTGTTACATACCTTTATTGCAAATTCAGGACAAGTCTGCCTTTTAGTAAAACACTTGAATACTTAAACACAGGCTTGAATAAATGGTCTTTAGTACAATAAGCCACAGTATCATTGTGTTGACTGTGGTGATGATAATGGTAATTGATGCTCGTTGTTGTTATGCATAATACATTTGCCCCTTCCTGCTACTCATGCAGGTAACATTTTTCTTCAACCCACCCTGTGCAGCACTATACTTTAAAAAAATAACTAGTTCAAAATACATTATGATTATAATAATATTAATGATTTTATATAAAAATTTTGATTTTTTTGTGCAGTATTTATCAAAAAATATAAGTACTCCAATAAAGTAATATTTGACATCTCAACAAATGTGTTTTCATATATTGTTATCAGTTATTTTTCAATTTTTATACACAAGCCTTGCTAATGGGTGCCCATAAGAGGAGACAATTGTCCTCAAAAAGCTAATTTTCGTATTACTTACTCCTATGGTATACATAAACTAAAATCAAAAATAAAGGTTTATATGATGCCTTTAAAATGTTAAATGCTCTAGGCTCGGGGGTGTCAAAGTAGTTTTAGCATCTCATTTGTGCTTTTGTGAAAAAGTATCCTGATTTTTGTTCTTTATTAGAATTTTATGTGAAGATTAAAAAAAATGATGATAAATGATGATAACATTAATAAATGATTAAAAATGAATGACAGTTCATCCATATATAACATGTTTTAAAATGGCTCTGAGTTTGTAATCTTTTCGATCCATCTTTGTTGTCTATAAAACTGTGCAAAATCAATGCACAAATACAGAAAATAGAGACAGGATCTCTGTTTTCTTAAAGATCTTTTTGAGATTTCACTGGTGTGACTTTGTTAGTAGTACGCGTCAGAATGAATTGAGACAGCTGTGTGATGTATCATTATAATAGACGATGTGTTAAAATAACATTGTATGTCATTCTCAATAAAGACCTTTAAAGTCAGAGTGAAGCCCATGAGACTCCAGCATAAAAACAATACAGATCATATAGAAATCAAACAGCAGCATAATCTACTAGACAGCAAGTTTGTAAAATAGGAGCAAAGGGCACATCAAGGTCAAAGACAATCAGTCATTGAAAGTCTCATCCTCTGCTACGGTCTGTCACAGTGTTTTGTATCACGGATGTCAGGCTGAGTGCCAGACTGTTGAATTCATACCGAGCCAAAGAGAGAGCCGATTTAATCACACTACCTGGAAACAAAACAACACAGCAACAAAGCGGATACAGATGCACGATAAGGATTTTTTTTCAGCTGATACTGATAATTTCACATTTTTGTGTTTCAAAAATAAATTTCAAAACCTGTAGTTTATATACACCTGTGAGTGAAAAGGCTAGATGCAGAGCAAAGATGCCTGATTTAATATTTCAAAGCTCTGACTCAACAAAATCTATCTGACATCACTACTTTTCTCCTCCTCTCAGAAGCTGATGGAAACATGTACTGCTAAATCAAAATCACGTTCTCTTCTTTTTAAACTGCAAAGCACCTTCACACTGATGTCGACATGTTTGGCTCTCCAGTCTAAAATGTGTGGCTCTTTCCAGGTGCAGCAGCTTGAAGTCATGAGTGAAACAACAGCTTTCTGCAGGTTCTTCCTCCTCTACTACTTCTTCTTTCTCTTTATATTTATTGGTAGATCGCAAAGGAACTTAAAGGTGTCTGTTGCCACCTACACATATATCACCACCTTGGAATATGTGGGCTTGCTAAATCAATCTGGCTTCATATTATTAACTCCATAATTAACTGAAAACGTTTAATAACCGATCATATAAATTTCAATCAGGACATAATTTGTTGTCACCATTAACTATCATTTATCCTTATACATGAATGAAGCTTTCTTTTTCTAGCTTATTTTGAATTTTCACAGGAAGCAGGAAGGGACGACCTTTAACAACTCCAGTCAGTCAGCATCCGCCTCGCTGAAGTGTCCTTGAAATCTCCACCAGCTCCGCTGCTCTGTCTGAACCTGCGCCTTAACCTCCCTGTCTACAAAAAAAATTCTCTCCTACAGTTGGTTAAGTTTTTTATTCATTCTCTAATACATTACCACTTATGTTTGTTCACAACGTGCATGTTATGATTACAGACATCTGTGGCAAGCTGCTTCTGCACAACAACATGTGCAAAACATACACAGATACACATACAAACAGATGATACTACAATTACTTTTTTTCTCAAAATTTCACTCTTACTTTATGGAAAAAATCCAACACATTTTGCCTTGAAAATAGCTGATACAATAATGCACACATAATTTGATGTCATATGTTCTGTCGATCTGTTCACTTTGAAGCCACCGATGTATAGGAGATTTGATAATAACATTATCAAATCAAATAAAGCCATCAAAAAATGTTCTGGTCTGCTATCACGTTCTTATTTTGTATTCAGTTTTTTATGCAGCTGGTTTGTCTTATCCATATATTTATTTAATATATTTTTTAATATTAATGTCCAAATCAAACAAATAATTTCAGAACACACTCTGTGGTACGCAAATCTAAGAAAACACAAAGTATATAAAGTAAAAATATATCTTTTCCCCCAGATGTCTTAAGTTATAAAGCAATGACTGAATTCTTTGCAACAATCATTTTAACTTGAAAGACTGATTAAACTTTAACTGACTTTATTTAAGAAAATATTTTTAATGCCCTGGTGAAAAAGGATCTTTTCAATGTTCTTTCCTCTTTCTGTTTTGTACTTTTATCTTTATTACTTCCACTTCTGTCAGCCTGCTGTAATTGGTAATGAATGTGCTAAAAGAGAAAAGCCGTTTTTATCTTAGCTCAGATCAAAAATCCCTCTTTGCTACAAAGCAGAGGAGACATTAGAGCAAATGATTTTTTGTTGTTGTTTGCACTCCATGAATTTTTCACCTGAGTTTGTTTCATTTCTAAAATTTGACAAAGACTGTAACACTTGAATTGTGCTTTAAAGTTCTAATTAAGCAGATCATCTGTCTGCTCTTTTGTCACACTGTTATTAGTTGTTTCGGATCCTGCTGTGCATTTTGCTGATGTTCAAAACATTTTCTAGATCAGAAAAGAGGCCATTCTCTGCTTGTTTTCACTCTATGCACAAGCTTTTTTTTCTCACTTGCTACAAAGTTAATTAATCAGGCCACAGTCTGGCAGCCTACATATGAAAAGAGGGTAGTTTATCAAATGTGGATGTAATGGCACAGCAGGCATGCCTCTTGCTCACAGGCTCTGCACTCATGTCATGCTCCTCTGCATTTCCTGCACTGCAACTGACCTCAGGTCAGACTTAGAGCCAAACTGCCACTAGAAAGCTTTGGTTTCTCCTCTCAGAGCTCAGTGCAGTGTAATCACATGCATCTCTGTCAACATTAAATACAAACTGTAACACTAATTGATAAAGAAAGTGAAAAAGACAGAAAAGATAAGGAGGTTTAATAAGAAAAGATGGTATGTTGAGAGTGATGTTGGTGCTAATAAAGAAAGATCTACACTGGCACTGAAAAAGGAGGCAAGAGAAAATTCTTGCAGCAAGTGAGGGGAGATACTATAGTACCATGGCTATGCATGATCTGACTCATAGACCCTAAAAAAAACATACCAACTACACAAAGATAGCCCAGAGTGAATTTCTCTTTCACTTTGGAGTGTTTCAGTCTGTATTAATCTCTTCCAAGATCTTTACTTTTCCAGAAAACATCAATTTTATAGAGTAGATTGCTGTTACTGAACTAATGTGGAAGTTTAAGGAGGTGTAGCCGCTCCGCCTGCATTTCTAAAAGTGCTCTGACTAGGAATTGTTCCCTAAAGAGATGTACTATTCATACCAAAGCTGGAGAAAAAGAAAAGAAAATGTGTGCTTCAGTTCATTACTAGAATGCAGGGCTACAGTTTAAGTGAGCCATCAGATATTTCTGTCTCAAAAGCCTTTATGTCCACGGAGCAAGTGCTGACCTTGCCAATGTGAGAGGCAGGTAGAGCTTTGATCAAATCTAACTGTATAGTTTTGCTGTCAAAATGAAGTTCTCAGAAACACGTAATGCATCACAGTGTTGACAGTAAAACCTCACAGATCTGTTGCCAAACCACTATCTGACTGGATCAATGTGTGAGTACGGAGAGAGACAAAAAACCAAAAAAAAAAGAAAACAGCAACAATGGAGCAAAAGTGAGGAGGAAACTGGGATTAAGTGTGCAGACCAGCAAATACAGCCTGAGTCCATGAACAGAAAGGCTTGTAGAGGGAAAGGCAGAAGATGGGAGGGAGGAGCGAAAAATGAGAGGAACACTGGAAAATATTGTCTCTTAGAAACACAATGCTGCATGCAAACATCCACTAACACATGCTAGAACACACACAAACAGGGATAAACCCTGACATACTCACATCTTGGGCTGAACAGGGTCATATCAGGGATGCCAGACGACCAGAGGACTGAAAGAAGAGAGTCAAGCTGGGGATTTCTTTGCTTCTCTCCTGCAACTCACTCTTTTAACGTCCACACTCTTGCTCTCTGTGTGTCTGTGTGTGTGTGTATATGTGTGTATGCGTGTTTAGGCTGCCGTTTGGCTGACTGCTGTGATACTACTGAGTCAGTGACAAACCAGCAAGAGAAGCACCGATGGGATGTACCAAATGTTTTCCTTTGGCAGGGGTGGGCAGGGGCGCAGTGGGCTGTTCCATTAGCAGGAGAACTGGCAGGAGGATTGGAGGATGAGTGTGCAGCTGGTTTCCCCTCAGCAACAGGAGCCTGGCTGGAGCTCAGGGTTTACATATTCCAGCCAGGCGAAGAGGAAGCTGCCTGAGTGTGTGCAAGTGTGTGTGCATCTTAATACACATGCAGGAACCTGAAGAAACAGCTGTGCACTTGCTTCACTTCACGCTGACAATACTCTCATACAAACAAACTAAATGATACATGCACACACTCAGAGGGTGAGACTTGACATTACCTAAGGATTCATTATGATACATTTATCAAAAATTAATGATTGTGTACAAGAGAGATATACACCATTGACATACACATACACATACACATACTGAGAAAGAAGCACATGCGGTGTCCAGGGTGATTATATAAGACAGAGGACGAAGGGATTAACAACACAAGATTTGCTGTCTCATCACAGTATATTTGCTGAATTAATAAGACACAATAATTATGGAAATGCTTAGAACAAACAGTGACTTAATCTCCTCAATAACCTAAACTGTAACGAGTAAGAAAAGCTACATGTAAACAGAAACTAAAGCTTTTAATAAATCTCCACTTGTGCCATTATAAAAACATGTCACAACATTATTTCCATCAGTGGGATCTTGATTACAATTAATGCTGCTTCTGAAAACACACCCAGCAGATTTGCTCTTTAGCTACTGCAAACTGTGCATGCCATCGTTGTTCCATTTTTTTTTTTTTTTTTTTTTTTTTTGTGCCGTAGTCGGAGGGAGAGAATACACCGGAGGATGTTTAATCTTTCTGGCTCCTGAGGAGACACTTTCATGTGGGTTTAATTAGCTTCTTTAACAACCAGCGCGGGGTAAGACTGACTGTAAGCCAAACTTTAATCTTAGTCAACTCTAAAATGATTATTAGGCTACCTCTTTTCACACTACACTTAACCCAGGCACAATTGCTTTATTAAAACTGTAAACCCTTGGATAACAGTGCCTTCAGCAGTGGGACAAAAAGCTAAATTAGCCCTGAGCTATCAGTCTAAAAGGTGCAATTCGCTGAGTTTGAAATATATAATGTGAAGTGTAGTGTGTCGGTTTCATTAAAAAATGCTGATGGTTACAAACTGATTCAGCAATTGTTCCTTTTTTTCTTTTGTATGTTTCTATAAGAAATGCAAACCAAATCTACCATGTGAGTCGATGGCATTTCAAAAAAACTGAACGCAGATGAACATATGGTCATAATTAGAAAAAAAATTGCATGTTTGCATTTGAAACATCATAATTTACTCTCTTATTTACAACAGTCACATCAGGAAAACCACAACTGAACAGTATGCACCATTGTGGAGTCAAAAAAGAAATAAATAAAATTGTAGTAGCCAAAAAAAAAACAGAATAAACATATATCTGCAAAATGCATTCATATGTTTAACATAAATCAATACCCATAATGATGTGTAGAGTCAGCAAGACATGCTGAGGATGCCAGATGTTTCACAACAGCCCATGATGTGTCATGTATTATTTATCATGTGTTTGTATGATTGGAAGATACAAGTTCCAAGATGACTCCTCATTCACTTCCATCAAAGCTTATCACCCAGTGTGTGTGCGCCACTGTTAGGAGAGCTGAATGCAGCAAAGCGAGTGAGCATTCCCCAAAGAGCTGCAGTAAGAAGTCTAAAAATGCTGACAGGATATTGGTACTGACAGGGTCAGCTTTTAGTTTTAGCACTATGAACTTTAAACCAGCATTAATGTTTCTGAAAAGCTTCTTTTTGTGCCTGGTGTCATCTCAGTATAAATGTACAATACAAACATACACACTAGTTGACAAAGTCAAAAACCAGCAGGAGGAGAAAATTTGTTCAGTGTATGCAACAAGTGAGAAAATTCATTTAAAATAATGTGATCATTTTGCTTAATGACAACAAACCTTTGACTGTCTGAATGCCTCAGGCTGAGCCTGGTGGTCAGGAACATTTAGTTCTTTACGTGCAAGAATACAAAACAAACATAGTTAAATGTGTGACTTTTTAGACTGGGTGCATGTGGGTTCACTGTCAGCTATCAGAGGAGTTAAAAAGAGAAACAGAGGAGAGGCAAGGGTGGTGAGAGGAACAGTCAGGGGAGAAAGAGGTAGTGGAGCAGAACCCGGCTTGATGCAGCCCAGCTGACTGACTCACCTAGCAGAAAGGACTGAGGGGGATGGTGGAAGCATAGAGAGAGAGAAAATTAGCCTGCAGGCTGCTGAAATGGTTGGAATGAGTTTAAAAGAACAGGGGATAGAACAAATATGGACACAAGACAACAGAGGGGAAAAAAATGAGGAAATACAAATGCACTCTGAGGAAAAAACAAACTGACATGAGAATGGATTTACAACAGGTTTGGAAATAACCAGAATATATGTAAATACATTAAATGTCTTCACAACCTGTTTCCGCTCAGATTTAGGCCAATGCAAGGAAACGCCTTTCTGTGTAGATGCATAGAAATGCCACCACATGGTTGGAAGCCAGTTTTGTGAAATAATTTTTATGAGATATTTTATCCACAATACATGCACTCTTTGTGTTATACCTCAATAATGCTGCTAATATAAGCTCAATAGTTTTAGTAGTTTTTGTAAGCTAATTAATTTAATGCTTACTGTGGAACACGCTGCAAACATTCTGTCTGATATCTTTTGTAAAAGTTCCTTTTTTTTCAAAGAAATTGAGGCAAATATCTGATCAGAAAAAAAAATGAAAGCAGAATTTTGAAAAAACACATCAAAATCAGGTTTCCATCGGAATGAGTGAATCCTGCTTGACTGGAATATGTACACAGAGTGGAAACGAGGCATTAAGGTTGAAAATACTCATAAAAAAACATTTGCGGTCCTGTTATTACACAAAAAGTCATTGGTTAGCATGTCTACTTACTGTAAAACTCCTGGTCCTATTGTAAATTCCAAGTATATTAAAAATAAAGCAGCGCTTATGTTAATTAATTTAAGTAGAAAGTGGGCTATTGGCCTGCAGAAAGAGGCTTGTTCTAGCTGAGGTACTCAAGCTGTGGTTAGCCAACTGACAAATTGACCACATAGCAAAGCATATAAGCTGTAGGCTATATGCTGTTGATGAACTCTCATGAGGAGGCAGGCAGCCATGCTGAGGTTCAGCAGTCGGCTCATAATGACCGAAAACAAACAAACAATGAGCACAAAGGCCCTTCAAAAACTGTGAACATTTTTCCTGCCTAGAAATTTAAATGTAGGAAAGCAGGTTGCCAAGAAGTCAGTAACGAGACTGATAACTAAGATCCTTACAGCCTTGTTCTCGTTCACACTGAAGCCACTAAGTGCTGCTGCCTTCAGAGACAGAGTAATTTAAAGCTAAGTCACAGTTGAATTCGCATAAATTGAAATGCAAATCAGCTGAAGAGAGAACCTGAAAATAAGATATCAAAAGTGAAAAGCTCAGGATGAGCTTCTGACACCTACAAAGCAGAACACATTTTATCACCACCGACTCAACAAACAAAATATTGATTCTGATACTGATTTTCAAGTTAATATCTAATAATGTAAAACCAAGAAGACAAAAAAATTCTAATATTAACATAATAATGGAGTTCAATCTAGTATCCAGAACTATGGATCGAAATACAAAGTGTGTCTCCAGTTGTTGTTTTTTTAACCATACTTGTTTTTTCTTGCTAATTTTCTTTAGGGTTTTGCTTGTTCAATTCCAGAATATTTATTTTTGCCTGATGGAAAAGACTTGCATTATATTGTCTTCTGGTTATTTTTTAACCTTTGGTGTGAGCTGGAGTGGACCTGACCTCATGAACATTCCTGGCTGTGCTTCGTCCACAAAAAAA
>JAPZDZ010000001.1:15626351-15638545 GCA_029783805.1 Acanthurus tennentii | reverse complement strand
TGGATGCAGCTATCGAATATAAGAATGAGGCCATCACTCAGAGGCAGAGACAGCTGAGGGCCTCTGCCAGTATGCTCTCCCAGTGGGAAATGAACCTAATGGCCAAACTCAGTTATCTTTCTGCCTCTGAGACCAGAGCTCTGCTGTGCAAGTACTTTGACAAGGTCTGTGCAAAACGCAACCTGAGATTCAGCATTTTTAACCTACTTCAGCTTGTGGGAGGAAATCTTAATGTCTGAACTCATACATATGAGAATGCATATGCTTAAGAGGACTGTTGTGGATGTTTCCTGTAGGTGGTGTCTCTACGAGAGGAGGAGCGTAAGCTACAACTTGCCCTGGCTGAGCTGGAGATGCAGCTAGATGATCAGCAGAGGCTGGTGCAGTGGTTGGAGAACGCCCTCGATCGCACACAGCTCGACACAGATCGTCGCCTCACACAACAGCAGAAGGAACATGAGAGGAGCATTCAGCTCTTACTGCAGCAGTGTCGAGGTGCAGATCACAAGCACTTCATGCAAATTAAAAATGTATTATGTCACTAAAAAAAAGGGTTTACCTGCGTGTGTTTATGTATTTGCTCTTGCATCACTTGAAACACCAAGCCAAGTAAAGCTATTAAACCCTTCTGGCTAACACATCTTCTACATGATATATTTTTTCTAAATCAGATTATTTCCAGCCATCAGGATTGATAGTATTTTCACACCCTAATGTATATTTGTCTCTCCCCCACAGAGCAAATGGACGAGGGCCTGGCAGGGAGGCAGCGGCAGTTTGAGGGATGGATCCATAACCTCAGCAAGGAGCTGAACCACTACAAAGCGGCAAATCTGGAACTAAGCAACAAACTGAGAGAGCTCTGTGGTTCAGCCAGCCAGTCAAAGGAGCACGCTAAAGGTACATTAACTATTGTTTCATGAAATGACTTAAGCAATTTAATTTACCAACTAACACTGCTGCTAGTGTTCACCTCCTACATAATATAGTTTGTTGATCTGATTGGTTGCACTAAGCCTGCAATAGACTGTGATGGTCCGATGGTTCATCCAATCACCTGGCTAGTAGTTTTTTTTTGTTTTGTTTTTTTGAAAGTAACTACCATTTTCCCAAAGAGACTGGATAATGACTTCTCTGATGGTTCTGTGTAACAAATCATCCGACACATCATGTTCTTCCTCTTCAGTGAGCATAAATAGTGATTTCAGAGTAAAACCACTCAAGTCTGCAGGATAAAACTCACTGTTAAGTGTTTATGTGTTATCTTTCAGTTGTGGCATCTGATTGTAAACCAGCAGGCTTCGGCAGCATGGAGAAGCTGACCCGCTGTCCTGAGGAAAGCCCGGGGGGCAGGGGGCCTGGGCAGACCGACAAACCTCCCAGATCCAGGGAGGAAATGCGAGAGCTGGTAAACACCCCTCTTCCATCCACATGGAGACGGTCTTCTCTCCCCACAGAGGAACCAGCTGTCATGGAGGAGTTGTGGCTTCAAGCGGCTGGGGACACTCCTGCTAACCGTGTGGTTCAAACTGGTCTTGGGTCCTGGGGTGGACCAACAGCCCTGCCAATGGTCAAGTCTCGCAGAGAGTCGCGCCGCTCAAGCCTAAATGTCGGACCACTGACTTCAAACAATGCATTTATTGATGTACGGAAGAATCCAGTGTGAAAAATGTGTATTAACTTTAGACAGTTTACATAGATTTCTGTTCTGTGGTTCATGAAATATTCTGTCTCTTATCTTAAATGTAATTTTTTGCATAAATTTTTTTATACTTGTATATGAAGTTTTTTAATAAACAAGGACACACTTATTTTAATAAAAAGCACTTTCAACAAGGTAAAGTTTAATTTTCCCATTTTATACAATAAGAAGTAGGAATAAGGTCTTAACAATGAAAGCCAAGAGACCAAGATTACATCTTTACAAAATAAGATTCTCTTGCTCTTTGATCATGTTGTCTGTTTTCCTTCAGTGTTAAATATTAAAATAGTTTTGCCTTCGACACTCATCTTGCAAGTGCTTTCATTTCTATTCAAATTGACGTTTATCAGAAATGTTTATATATAGCTCTAATTACCTCCATGACTGGTGTTGTGATAGTGTAGACATTAGTTTGACTGTTTGGCCTGTCATCTTTAAAATCAACAGTCAAAGTGGCAGCTATCGCAGTTGATTTGATGTTGCTTGAAAGCTGCTCTGAAATATCAAATTGGTGTAGGTGTGATGTGTATTAAAGTGCATCTGTGCTCAGCAAAGTCGGACTGTAAAGTTCTTTTCTAGGAGAGAAATTCAAGCAGTGCCTAAAAGTTCACAAGAGGATTAGAAGAAAATGGCAAATGATACCCTACACTGCTGTCAATTCAAACCTTTTTGTCAATGAAAGTTTTCAGTAATACTACATGCAACATCAAAAACATGCATCTAGTGTTTATTCTCAACTATTACTGAAAAGCACATGAAAGCAAGTAAAAAGTAATTCCCAACATAACACTTAAAACACCTCTGCCCACTATTTTTTTACTATGTGATTTATACTTTCAGAGTGTATCATAATCTTTGATGTTCTCACATAAATGTACATTTTTTGGAAATTATGAAAAAATAGGCCTAGATGATGATTATAACTACAGATCTTGAATTAGAAGTATCTTGACTTTTCAATTCCTTTTTATCTGGTTTTCTTTACATTGATTGAAAAGATGAACCGTTAATAGTTGGTTTGGCCTGTTTTCGTAACATCATTTTGCCAAAATGTAAACAATATTGGTACAAAAAAATAATTTTACCCCTAACTCATTCACAGCATTTCCTTTCCAATTTACTTTGTTCGAACAATGCACCCTACTTATAGAATTTGTAGTTTCAAAATTACACCCAAGTCGAAGCAATACAAAGAAGCTTAAAATGTGTGACTATATTCAGACTTTGAAGCCCCGATAATTTACATTGCCAAGAAATAGGACAATTTGATCTAACACTATAACCTAATGGGTAACATTTAATAAATGTCACAATTAATCAAACGTGAAATTAATCTTATGGAGATAATGATTGTTAAACTATATGCTGTATCTTCGTATTCTCTGATGGTATTTAATTGGTCCATTAATTATAGTTATATAGCGTTTCCTCTAAAAAAAAATCCTGGTTCTTTATTTAATAAATAAGAGCTTGTCAGGTCTGTCCCATTAGAATTGGAAGATGAATCACTGAAAAAAAAGGATTTAACTTTTCTGTAAATGACCATCCCTGTATGAAGAAAAGCAGAGAAAATACATCAGATAGGAGCATGGACACCATTTCAGCAGTAGAGGGCAGTATTTCCTCACTGTTTCACATAAGGGAAACATTTCTGGACTTCATCAGATTTGTTTTAAAAAAAATATATCAGACCCTTTAAAAGCAAACCTAAAAGCAAACAGTTGTTCCCCACCAAACCAGGCATGAGCACACATTTTTACACCATGAACAACCAAAGGAGAACCTGATTTTCATCAACTGATGGTTCAACAAGTCTAAGACACGTTAGAGACAGCTTAGAGACAGATAGTTGCATAATAAGTAGGATAAGTAACAAGACTGAATCTAACTGTGCATTGTTGTCTGACATATTTTTTCCACTAGGGGCCACCAAAATCAGACATAATATTGTGGCTGTAACTATTGGAGAATACAAGATCCATCACCCTTGTCTTAACGTAATTTAACTCCTGATTTCTATCCTTACAATTGTATTGCATCCTTTTAATTAAATAAAAATAACCTACATCTTCAAAAACTTAAGCCATGAGATTTTAAGTGGCTGTAAGGTTGAACTATCGATGTTGTAAAGATAAAATAAAATAAATTCCATTTATTTATTGGAAATGGCTTCTTCTCTCAAAAACACAGAGTTAACACAGAGACATATGTAAAATAACTGACCCTGAACCAAAAAAAATCAAATTCCTGTATGTACGCGCTCACATACACACGCGGGGAGGAGATATCCGATTGGTTAGCAGCAACTTGCCGTCCGTGTGACGTCAGCGCGGCCGAGGGGTTGGAGGGGACGGGGAGGGGGCATTTAGGCAAAAAGGCAGATAGGAGGTGAGAAAAGATCACTGTTAGCTCCGTCAGGGGACACAACACATCCTCAGGAGCACGGACTGAAGGAAAACACACACATTTACACACTGCGGATGAAAGGCCATCACACACATCCCTGGTCGTCTGACGGAAATCAGCGCACGGACCTGGATCCCGATCACGGATACAAACACACATTTCAACAAGGATATCTCATCCACAGCCTCGTTAGACGGTGTGGGATTTATCGATCTGATCCACGCGCTCACCTGTTTGTCAAACCGAGGCTGCACAGAAACTCATGTGTCCTGCACATCTGGAGCCCGAATAACGCTGCCGACCGTGCTCATCACCACATGTGGATGTTTTAGTCTGCATGGATGCAAGAGACGTCTTGCACGATGTGGAAGTGAGTCGTTTGGATTCAGTGGTGTTTATTAGTTCCCACTGATTTCATCCACAGGCATGTGTTAATGAATGCATCTGAATCTCAGCCTGCAGAGGCACTGACCTTATGTTAGACATGTTTAAGGAACAAGATGTTACAGTGTGTACTCATTTATATGTCATTTTCAACTCTAATGTTTCAAATAGGGTTCATCCTTAAAGCCACAATCTAGATAAAGTCACAGTGGACTATTATGTCCAGTTTACATTTACATTTTACATTTCTCGCTTTGCAGTTGCACATGGAGTAAATCTGTGAGCTCTGGTTTGACCTATTTGACAAAGACAACGATATGCTGTTTATTGTGATGAGGCTGGGGTACACAGGCCTTTTCTGTGGTACCAAGAGCCCCTCACAAAGCTTCCAGTACAATGAATCAATAAAAGGTAACTTCACGCCCACATTGTGAGGTTTCTGAAGATATCTTTGTTGTCTAAAACAGACACGGCGCAGGCAGAGTCTTAAATTTGTTGTATTTTGATTGTGTCCATTTTTAAAAGACTTTGGAATCGTAGAAATATGTGTAAGAGTTTTCTCCTAGATGTACAAAGAAAGTGACGCACGCCTTGTCAGTGCACCTACTCCCCAATTATAACAACTGACGTCAGACGCATGACAAAGAAAAGCGTGAGTTCATCACGAGGTTATAATAAGTTAAATTATAGATTTTATTAAGAAGAAATATTATGAATTAAGAAATATTGGCTTTTTTGCCAACTAAAACAAAATTTATTTGTTGGAAATATTATATAAGTGATCCATTAGGTTAACATATCCTAATGACAGCATGATAACAAAATGTATATGAATAATAGTAATGCAGCAATGTTAAATGCAAAAACTGATTTTAAAAAAATGTCATTTAATAAATTACAATGAATGAGCCTGGCCTGCTGTGTGTCTCCCCTGATAGTGTCCACATCCCAAGTACTGTTTATATAGCTATTATGAAGATTCAAAAAAAGTTTGGCTTGTTTGAAAAATAAGTTTGAAAAATATTATATGAAGCTCACAAAAATTTCAAAGCCCTGGAGGAGTTTTTTTTGTTTTGTTTTTTTTAGGTAAGATTTGAAGATCTGTGTGAAAAGTTTAGGAGGAAAAAAACGAGGCCATATAACGGACTAGACTACATGTTATATGTGATTTCTAAGTTACACTTTATAGTGGTATTGTGCAGTGCAATGGTAGATTTTGGACAGTTTGTTGAATAACCTAACTTTTTTTGTTTACAGTAAATAACTTTGCTGTATTTGCTTAGAATTGAAATTAAGTACAACTGGTCTACACAGACATAAGATCTGTCTGGGATATTTCTAAGTGACTGTAAAGCTCTAAAAAGCTGGTTTTGGGTAGTTGAGGAAAGTTATGAAGACATTTTAAGGCTGAGTTAATTCAGTTTATAATAAAAATGGTTACTTGGTGTTATATGAAGCTTGAAAATAGGCATGTGTTAACTTCAAAATAAATGTCTTTGTCCCCAGGAAGCTTCAGACTTACCTTTTGCTGTTACAGCAAACAGCGGAGCCTGTTCCTGTCTTTGGTTATCTAGCTGTATGAGTGTTAATCGTCCATCATAAAGCTAGATAACCGAAAGTAGGAATGACCTCCAAACCCTAAACTTCCATTCATGAGAAAAAACCCAAAAGGAAAACACAGACCTAGGAGAACATGACACCTTTTTAGGTAAGTTATAAAAAACTAAGTTGTTTTTATTCATGTGAACATGAATATAGAATTTATTGGGGTTTTATTGTCACGACTAGAGCTGCAACAGTCTCTCTGTTGGTTATTTAAGTAAACTGACAGAAATCAAGACACTTGATAACTGAGTGTTTATTCAAATATTGTTTCAATATCTTTGTATTTTTTACTATTCAGTCAAGCTTTGAAAATAAAATAGCTTTCAAGCATTTCAAGCCATGAAAATATTTGTTGTTATTTAATAGTTGCAGCTAGATCTGATGATAGGTTAAAAAATATATATATTGTTTTTTTATTTAATATTTGTGCACAGAATATCTAATTTCACTAAATTCAACAAGTTTTTTATGTTGGTCTGGTGTTAAGCCATTCAAAATCCAATAATTATCACATATTCTTTGTTTTGAAGAAAGGCCAGACACAAATAAGCTTTTCTGTCATTATAAATTTCAGTTTTAAATTCTTAGAGATGTTTTGTTACCTGTAACCTCAGAAAAATGATAATCACCGATCTTCTGTGGTATCTTGGCCGTTACTTAGCTATTTAAACAATACCACTCTTTTAGACATAAGATATTTGAAAGTTAAAAATCTAAATTTTTAAATAAATTTAAACTTACATTATGTTGCCTTCTTTACACAAACTCACTTGATGTGGAGTTTTCCCATTACTTAAGTCTCTGCTAAACAAACAAAACAATTAAAAACAGAGTAAGCTTTGCTATGATAAACACTTTTGTATCATTTAATTCTCTTTAACTTCAGTTTTTAAATGACATATAAATCATACTTTTCATTTTCAAAATTATTTAAATATTATTGTCCTTAATTTCTTTAAATAACTGTATGAAAGGGGACGCCCTTGTACTTTTTTGCTTATAACCACACACCTAATGCAAAGTGAACGTAAAAACACAATGTATGTGCATAACTTTTTAAGATTTATGTAATTACTCAGATTCACAGAGCCATGCTGCACATTTTAAAAACAATATTTTCATATATACAAAATCAGACACAAACAACATAATATTTCTTCCTGAACTCCAGCCCTCTTGATTATTATTGCAACAGTTGTTTTATTAGATTTTCATTTAAACAAAAGGCATATTATCAGTAGAATGACACAGATTTTTTTATACATTGGCAGTCATTATTTGATGTAAACACAGATTACACCACAGTCACATACAGCCAGCAGTTTAACACCAGGTATTGAAAAAGCAAAGATAAAAATGGTTATTTTCCTGAATCTGAATGGTAATCACACTGACATGTTTGATGTGAAACAAAGGCCTCTCGTGGTGAAGAAACACGCCGGACATTGCAGGTTAGAGCTCAGCGTCGTTCACTGCCAGAGCATCATGTCTGTAAGGAAGCCATCTTGACAGAGTCTCCTACTGCCTCTAAAATGGTGTGTTGGCACATAGCAGGGCGGCATTAATTGGTCCATCGTTAGCAGTCTCTCAGAGTGATCAGTTTGTCTTCCTCCTTCAGTCTTACATCAGGCTATGGTGACATCTAGATAAAGCTAATTAGTGAGGTCATATCATTTAGACCTTTTAAAGGCCAATCAATGAGATACATGCATCTGCTGAAGGCCTAATTGAACAGTGAATGAATAAATCAGGGATTTGCTGATAGACAATCTAATAACTACCCTACATTGATTGTTGGAGTATTCCTGCACACCTGAAACCTCTGATACTCCACTGATGTCAACAGTGGGGAAATAATCTGCTAAAAAGTCCTGTACGTCTAATTAGTTGACAGACACAACACTTTGCACTTGACCTTTGAGGAGTAAATATTAGACAGCTTTTATAATGAAATGATCTTTAGAAAAAGAATGTGTTGCATGATTGCTATATATCATGAATGATCTAAACAATTAATGATAATGAATTATAGCTGTGGCTGGGATAACCTGTCATATCACATGTGAACATATTACCCTTATGATCAACAGTTCCAGCATTAAAATAATGGATAAGAAAAAATCTATAAATATTTTTTAAGAAAAAGAGAAGTCGTTTTAAAATATGTGTAAATAGATAACACTGCAATGCTGTCAGATGCTTTTAATCATGTGTGTGTTTCCCTAAAAAGAAACTTAATCGTTCAATTAAATAGTCCAAATATTGTAGGCCTACATTTATAGGATTATTTCAGTACCAATAAATTAAAAATGAAGAAGACAAATAAGCTTTATAAGGCCTTAAATAAGGCCTTGCATGAAGCTTCTGTCTTAAAGCTGCTTCTTGTAGTAGAGATTTAAAGGCCAAAACAGCAGGCCTGTTTGTAATTATTCCTGTAAAAATCTTACACACCATCAGTCCATGTTAATTCAGCTCCTGTTAATAAGCTGGAATTATTATTAATAATAATTGTTTTGGGTGTAAGGGACACAGCTTAACTGAACAAGTTTGAAAGATGTCCGTTGTTTTTTAAAAAAAAATATCTCGAAAAAAGCGCGTTCATCTTTAATTGTTCAATAAGCATGAATTACAGTGAATTATAGTGAGAGCCAAGACTGGAGAGGCTTGTCTGTATTTTCAAATCATTTGCATACTGAAGAGCTTATTAATAAAGATTTGTTGTAGAGAGGAAAATTAACCTTGCTTTGCCTCAGTTTAAAATAGCACTCCGTTTTTCAGTTTTATGAATTGAGTTATGAATTGTTTCCATTTACGCTCTTCCTCCATTAAAAACAACTCCCCTATTATTTTCTTTAAATATTTTCTATTTTATTTTTTCTCTCTGTTTCTTATCGTGGTATTGTTGACCAGAGATGAAGTAAAACATGGACATGCAGGGTGAAACTGAGGGCCATCAGCGGCCTAATTGTGACATAGCTCAACAGCCCTTTAAATCTAAACTACGAAAATAAATTAACCTTTGTTATTTCACAAATACAGCCCTGAGATTTCAGGCTACTTACCTACACACCGGTGTGTTTTGTATCCGCGGTGCCGAAACTGAGAGAATGACCCTCGGGACAATGTGCTGCAAACAGAAACGCCTTTTGCAAAAACTCTTTATCCGACATTAGCGCTCTCTGTTGGTCTCTCCACAAGACCAGTGCTGTGGGATAAAAGCAGGCCTGCCAAAAAACCAAGAGTGGCTCTATAAAGAGGGAAAATAAAGGAAACAATCACGAAACTCCAGCCGATAATGAATAGGAGGCAGACAATCTCTGCATATTAACATAATTGCATAGAAACGAGGGAGCAGAGAGAGTATTTAAAGGCGCAGCAGCACGCAGCATCCGCTGTTATCTGAGTCTGCAGGACAGGACCTTCGTCTATATGCATATTTAAATTACGGATAACAAAATTGCGTATAGTTGAATTTTGCTGGCGTTAAATAAATTTATAAAGTTACAGTTCGTCTGTTTTCTGATGTAGCCTGACTTTATCTTAAAAAGCAGGAAGCAGAAAAGCAGGAAATAATGTCCATTATCTTTAGACTTGGTAAATAAAGACTAACCAAAACACAGAGTAGTGAGTCCTCATTTAGAGAAAATCCATGACATTTAACCGGGGATATCCACGTCATGTCACCCCCCCACCCCCCAATCGCCATCCCACCTGCCCTGAACATTTTGATCAAACGCAGAAAAGTTCTACTATAATTTGCCAGCTGTTCATTTCCTCATCAAATTTTAAATGAACATTATTTGAATTTCTGTCTCCAAATCGCCAGGGTTTAAATTCTGGTTGAGAAATGCTAAACTCTTCTTTGTTTATGAATTTATTGTTGGCATAAATGTTGTCATATTTAAATATTTTGTGTTTAAAAAGACTAAAAGCAGCTTACATAATCCTATTCAGTGTGCTTTTTTTTTTAGCTTATAAAACCTTCAAAATCTAAAGTAAAGAGTACATGATCTCAGTGAGAGTTTCTACCATAAACTGTTAGTGCTTTTATCTAATTAATAATAAATAAGATGTTGCTCAAAGGGATGGTTATTGATAAAACAGTCAAAGTATGTCCCTGTTCTTAAAATAAACTATTTAATATATATAAATAAATATTGTTGGGCTGTTTTAGTGCAACAGACTGTGTTAAGGGTTGTTGTAAAGGTTGTTGTCTTATCATGACAAAGACATGTATTCGTTTGAACAGTCAGAGCTCAGGCTTGAAAAATAAAAGGGGAACTGTTCCTTTATTAGACACCAAGCTGTAATTAGACCAGCAGCTGGGGGGAGGGGCCGGTGTGAAGCTGGGTAATAATATGAGCTCATACAGTGAAATACTGTAAGAAGACCAACACAAAGCACATGTGTAAATCACCCTTATTAGCTTGTTTAAAAATGGATTTTATTCTTAGATTGAAACATTTCTAATCAAATCAAGTCATTAAAACCCATTAGAGATTCAAACCTTGAGTGTGTGAAGATGTAAACTTATTTCTATAAAATAGCTAAATGCCAGACGACCAAACGTATCTTTAAAGTCTGTCAGTTAAAATGAATGTAGGAGAAATAACAATATGTATAATAGTCTATAATGAGCTTGTTGTAATTTGTAAATGATATCTCACATAATTGGAGAAATTCTTGAAAATAAATTTTGAGGCAGAACATTTAATTTTAGTCAGATTCATGAGCCGTTAATGGGCAAACACAAAATGACCTGAGACTGATCCGCATCAGTGCACAAGTGAAGTACTGAAGTGATGCACAAACAGAGTCCAGCCCTCAGAGGCTGCATGTCGGCGCTCTGCACTGCAGCTTCAGGAAACCCTGTTGGTAAACAGTTACCAGAGTGCACATTCTCATTCTTGTTTTGGTTTCACTTCACAATGGCAGCTATATGAAAGGAGCTCTTGACAAAGGTCCACAACACACTCCTTTTTCCCAACATTGTGTATGTGAGAGGTTCGAGGTGGGAACGTCGCGTCAGACCAGACAGTGGCAGATGCCTGCATTAGCAGTGCAGCCACAAACAAGAGTGTCTCCTGGAAAAGTTGCCCCTTTGTCTTCCTGCCTCTTTATGTCTGTGAGTCGGTTTCACAGTGAGTGTGTATGAGCGTGTGGTCTCATGCCAGAACTAATGCAAATGAAAAACACTGCGGCCATTGTGTTACATGCGTCCTACTTGACTGGTATTACTAGAGGGAACTCAATAGAGTCAAATCTGAATAGTTCTCTTGTTTGCGAAGATGTAGTCATCTTTAATGTTTAGTTTAGTTTTATCATGACCACTAACTCTTTTACAAAACTTGACAAAACAAAAAAATAAACCAAAAATGAGCACAAATTCTATTCAACATCAGGATAAAAGAACAGTAGTGTTAGGGGGAAAAAGCTGTTTTACATGAAACATACATATAATTTTGATGGGAATTTCCTTCTATTTCTTAAAAGCAAGTCAGAATTGAAAATTGCTTGATGCTACAAATCCTAAATTCCAAAAAATCTCTAAGATCGCATTGAGATATCTGTCTACTATTAACAAAGTTATTTTGTCTTTAAGCAAGACAAAGAGACAGAGCACATGTGGCATTCTTTCACACACTGAATTAGCCAACACTGATAAGGCCTTACAGTTGTGTAATACTTAACAGAGAGATAAATATACTGCAACCGAATATCATAAAAGACATTCAGACACATAAATATGTGACTGTGAGCTCATTCCCGGTCTGAAGGCATGACATTTACGTCCCTGCAGCATCCTCTGCCTCCCACAAGGATACCGCAGCTGCGATCCTGTCTTAATCTGGGGATACACGCGATTATCCTGCTATGGCTTGTTCTTGGCTTTGTAACAGCAACAGGGGACCTTTCACAGCTCCTTTTTTTTCCTATGGTCGAGTGCGTCTGAGCAGCTAAGACCCCTGATGTGGACTAGTCGCCATTCATTAGCTTTAGGCCGAAGCAAATAAGCACGACACTTCATGGCGAAGCTGATAGATAGATGGAGATGAACACTGAACGTTGAGATATTAAACACATTATTATTCAGCTG
>JAPZDZ010000001.1:15603652-15622016 GCA_029783805.1 Acanthurus tennentii | reverse complement strand
AAAAGCTGAAAAATTAATGTTTTAGACTGCAGAGAACAGAGCAAACTTTTATGAGCTGTTATTGTACTTGAAAGTAAGACTGATCATGCCATCCCATTCATGACACTGAACTCAAATCTGGAGTAGCATTTAGTATTAAACAAAACTGAATTTAATACAAATTTTTTTATCCAAGCATGCGTGCAAAAGTACCAAAATGTGGCACCCAGCAACATCCTCATGCACATTTCTCATGTAAAGTAGGAAGTGAGACATTCAGAGTGAACTCAGACGTCTCGTCCTGCCTCATGAATGAGGAGCAGGCAGCTGTAGACCAGGTTTGTGTCTGTGAAGGGCTGCAGATGATTATCCAGTCATTTATATCTTCCAACTCAGTGAGCTTTAGGTCTTGTACTTCACGTTTGCATAAGAATAGAATCAGGTCCTGTGAACTTCCCCAACCTATTGACCCAGCTCCCCAGTCATGAATAGCTCTGCTTTGAGGCTCCCCAGCCTCTCAAACAGGCTTTAACCATGCCTTAAGTCCCAATCATGGTAATTTAATATATCTTAAACCCCTGGCTGTTTTGCTGGAGCCCCTCTACAGTTTGTTTTGGGCATTCTCTGCTTCTCACCTCATCAGAACTACTCATTCTCTGGCAAATTTAAGGGTCTACTGTGGGACTATACCGTCCATTTCTGCAGCTATATAGTCTCAATTCTACATAATTAGAAAAAATGTTTCTTCTCATTATTATTATTCAGTCTTTGATTCAGAAGAACGATAGAAATCGGGATAAATGGCTCAAACAACTTTATAAAACACATTTTCTGGCAGGTTTATACTTTGTAAAATTGACAAAACGATAAGTCAAGCTTATGATAGAGCTAATGCTTTTAAGGAGAATACCATTTATGTTAAGTAAGGATAACTTAAAAGTTGCTTAACAATGAACAGAGATTATGCAAAAAAAAAAATGCAAAATGGATTTTAAAGGGTTAAATGCCTCCACTGAAGACAGCATTTTTAAAGTCAGAGAGCATTTCTTGTTTTTTTTTCCTCCTCCACCCCTTTGTGCATTTAGAGAGAGGAAATCATTTCAGACAACCTCTCTTTTCTAGCAAAACTGATGGCAGCAGTTTCCGAGCGTGGGCTCATGATATTCTGCAGGTACAACAGCAACAAAGAAGCTCTGAAAGCTTCAAGGACCTTGTGCAACTCATTGGTTGCACCTCCATTAGTTACGTCAGAGTCTGGACCTGCAACATGACCATTCATGAGTCACATGCACGCTGACTGGTTTGCAAAAATTAAACACCAAACTCATCATTTATTAAAAAAGACAATGAAAATGATTGTAATGTTTAAAAGATGTAAAATGGCTTTTGGGTTTAAAAAACAAAGGTTAAAAAGTTTAAAAATTAAAGTAATTCAACATAAAAGCCAGTCACAAACAGTAACATGGTGCTGCCTTCTTTTACTCTGTTGTTTTATAAGTAGTACTTTACAATATACGATTGTTTGTCACTGTGAAATTGTTTAATTTTTATGTAAATGGTGTGATTGCATGACTTTCCTCTTTAAGTTTTAAGATCCAGTGATGGCTCCTTGAATGGATTCAAAGCTTTTTTTGGACTGATTTAAAATTAAAAGTCATTATATTTTGCTTTTTAATAACGATTTAATTTTTTTTTTCAGCTCAAGAAACACGAGGTAATCCCATAAGGTTAATATCATCTTCATGCATTTTTAATTTATAACATATGCTCTTGAATAATTTGTATCTAATTTGTATCTGTATCTATCCAATCTGATTTAAAATTAGTGTTAATTTAGATCATGGGACATAATTTCCTCAATGTGTGTTTTTTTAATGAGATAAAAGTCAAATGACATTAAACCAAGAATATTAAATAATATATGTGTTTATTACTAAATTAGTCCAAACTTTATATTCAGTTCTGAAATAGGCAATATATTTCCAACATTGTTGAAGGCATAGTTCAAGAACAAGCACTTAGAGAACAGAAGAAAATTCAAGATTATAAACTAGTTGATCCTGTTATGTGGTAATATTCTGGTATGGACACACTGAAAAACACCTAACATAAGAGTCTGTAGTAGACCCAGTCTTATCTGACCCTGGCTTCCTTCCAGCTGCATGAATGGGATGAAGTTTAAGCTGCAGAATGTGAAAAAAAAAAAAACAAGAGTGATATAGTCGTTGTTGTTATTAAAACTTTTAAAACCAGTTCGACCTGTTTCCTTTTGTGTCACCTCATGTTTCTTTTAAATATTGCCATAAAAAAGAGGAGTTTCATTTACACAGTATGAGGATCCAGGTGTTTTGTGGGGTGGTATGTTTCTCTTCTTCTATAGTGTAAGAGAGAAACATGTATGTTATCTATCTAAAGAGTTAAACTCACCAGATTCTTTATTGTTTCAGTAATATTATCATTAGTAATAATATATTATTAATATAATATTACTGAAATAAATCAAATTATTATTAATAATAGTTTGGGTTTCAGTAGTTAGTTTCTCTTGTTGTTGTCCAACTTGCAGCCTGTAAAATATGAAATTGATACAGTAAAGAAAGTTGTGTCACAAAATAAAGACCTGCCCGAGTCATTGTCCCTGTGGCACCACCTGCTGGAAATAAAGCACAATCTGTTTCCTCACTTGAAAATGAGCACACACACATACTTCTCTCATTGCCTTCGTACCTTCCTCCATGTCGTCTCACACACAAGCAAACAAAGACAAACTAAATTCACACACAGGACCAACAACAGCTCTACATCTAACAGTGATGGTTCCCTGAGTCCCTGAGATCAGAGACACAGAACAGAGGGACTTTTGTAAAGGGTCTCAAGTTCAAACACCAGCAAATTATCTCTGTTTAAACAAGAAAACATGGATGTGTTATGAATGAGTAAATAAACAGACAAAACATTTTGGCTTCCATAAAAAAGTAAGAGGATAATTATATGAACTTGTATGTCACCCAGAGGACATTTTTTCCTGCAGATTGTTTCAGGATCTTTAAAATGTTTTTTAATCAAAGCTCTGCAAATAATCAGATTTGACAATGCATATGATTTTTAAAAGTCAAAATTGATATCGTGTTAATACAGTAAATTACATTTGGTAATATCTCATAGATACAATAACTGTTGAATTACAATTTTGTGTCTTTACATCTTGACTTTGTCATAGGAGCAGTAATGTATCTTAATTCTGGTTCCCATCTGCAACACAAAACAGAAAAATTCAATGAGTGTGATTTCTCTTTTTGTACACTTTAGTGCTGTTATGGCTACATATTCTCTTTTAACTTTCGAATAATTATTTTTTAAATGTAAGTCATTTGAGAAAAGAGGTACAAAACAAACAATAAATTAAGTTTAAGATGACAATGACTGAAAACATTTTATCCTCTGATTTTAGTTCATTTATATATATATACATATATATATATATATATATATAGATTGTGATTTTATAATTATTGTCATAATTCTTGAAGCCATGGAAATTATTAGTAAAACATGATCTTGAAAACCTTTTTTATGTTTTTTTTATTTGACTGTTTTTTAAAGATCCACACTGGTTTATCTTTTACAAGAACAAGTTCTGTGAATGAATCATAAAAATCCTTAATTAAAGGCACAGAATGGGTTTAGAGTACTTTCTAGTCATGTTTTTATGTTCTTGCTTGTACAAATACCTTTTAACATGATTCTGTAAAATGTAAGATCTCTTTTAATGATGAATTTTAAACAGCTTACAATTCAAATGACAAAACACACTTATAAGTTAAAGTGTTTAACCGTCCATCTCATGACTTCAATGCTAAGCATTGTTCGAGCTGAGATTGCTGATGAGCATGGAGGATGGGGGCACACATGGATATTTTCCCAAAGACAGACATGGGACAGGTCCTGAATCAAGGACCTCATCAAAGTTTGGGACACAAAAACCTTCCAGCTCTGCAGATACGTAAATCCCTGAGAGGAGAAATGTGTGCAAGGCAACAAAGCATGCGTTTGTTTCTCTTCCCTCCACATCCCAATCAAAGCCTCTAATTAACACGGTTTCTTTTCACATCGTGGAGATCAAATAGTAGCAATTATCTGTGCAAACTTTGATGAGGTGGAATCCCATGCATTCATAGCTGCACACTCGACAATAATCTAAGTCCTTGGCCTGGTTCACTGCACAACCACAGCTTAGTGAGGCCCTGTCCAAAAAAAACCTAATGATGTCTAATGAAGCTCCATACAATGATTTGTGCCAAAAGATGCAGGATACGCACACACACATACAATACACATATCATTGGATAGTTTCTAAAATTCATTTGAAAACTCTTTGGATTAAGTAATCATTTTAATTTTTGTAAATGCATGAGGTTAGAAAAGAAGAACGGATGTATGAAGCAGTCTGGACTCTCCACTTAAAAGCAGGCTGAAAGTTCAGAGTTTTACATCCAAAATACAGAATCATTCCTTGCTCTGCTCTCCTGTTTTAACAACCAACCCACGTCTCTGTTGTGTTTTAGCCAAACCAGAAAACAAGCCGACCAGGAGGTCAACTTCATACTTTAGTTTGGAAGTATTCAGGTTTTGAACATGCACTGTGGAAATAGTTTTTGGCTGCATGCTCTATAGAGCAGGTCCCTTAATGAAGATTGACATATCAAGTGAATTGAACTGAATGGATTACAATGAAAATTTATTCAAAATTTTAAAGGGATGATGAATCCCACTGATTTTGGTGATGTCCTAGTTCTTTTAGGTTCCCATTTGTAATTTTGAGTGAAATATCTACACCAGTACTTCCCAGACTTATCAAATGACACAAGAATGAATCAGTCATAGTCCCTTTTTTGGGTCTTCTCTTATTATCGTGTAAGTATACATGTATATAACAATATTATTATATTTAAATTAGTTCTGTTATTTAAAAAAATGTTTTGTTCAGACTGTTCAGTTCCAATGTTGTTTACCCCCCAACCCCCACCCTGCTCCTTCTTCTTGCAAACCTTGACTTGAAATGTGGTCGCCCTCTCTGGCTGAGGTAACATTGACTGGGTCTTCTGGGATTCCCGCCCTCTTGATCACTAGAAAAAAAAATACAAGGAAAAGTTTATGAGTGTTAGCTTCACCAAGCCATTTTCATGCAGATGAGAGGCCTCAATGTGTTTAATGTGAGGAGGTACTCATAATGAGAGCTTAAAAATGAACAAATTGGACAGACATCTCTAAAGAAGCATTCTCAGCATTGGGGCACATCAAAAGAGTGTTTCCTTAAAGAGTTTTTTCTATGCAAAAAGAGGAGATTTTTTTGACTGCATGGTACATGCAAAATTTTATGTACATATTCCACATGATTCTTTGTGTGCGGGAAACCTCACATTACATCAAATAATGCGATAAAAGTTTTGATGACCCTCGTGCACTTGGCCATACTTTTCACTTTAACTATAATAGTGAGTGTAGGCCTACTGCTGTACTGCCTCTATTTCTTAATTTTTGAGAACACATTTATAGTTTAAGTTAAGTATTAATAAAGTAAGTATAGTACATTTTTCCCCTATTTTAAAAATCAAGAAAATTTTGGACCATTCAGTCGCTGTTTTGTTGAATGCGCTGTCTCGGGGAAAGACAAATGCAATTCTTTGGAGACTTAGTTGCAAATTATTTTGTGTCATCTGTTTACATGTGACATGTAACCTAAGACTTTGAATTTAGCTAATGAGATGGACTAACAGTTGTCTAAGAATTGACCCTTGTGGTACTCCACGGATTGCAGGGAGAAACTGATGAACAGTCAACAACTGAAACAAAACAGGTTCTGCCTACGTAAATCCAACTTTCAACTTTCACATTTAAGTTCAGCATGCTTATTGATGAAATCACCTCTAAGTACTTTTTTATTTAGGTGTTTTTAACCAAAACAGCCCAAGGACACAAGATTTCATACATTCACATGTTCGTATACATGCACAGCCACACAACCAGACAGTTCATAAAAGGCTAAAGGGAAAACGCTGATTTTCACCAGGACGGCACACAATCGCAGGGCCACAGTGTATCTCTGTGGCCAGTGTGTTCACATCAGGTTTTGTGAGGCTCTGACGAGATGTGACAGCACAGCTCTCACTCAAAGATCCACGAATTTGGTCCATTTTTCTGCCTTTTCCATTTACAATGCTTCAGTGGAGATTTCTTTATTTAAGAATGGACAATGGTCTCTTTCTTCCCCCCCCCCACTCTCACACACACACACACACACACACACACACACACACACACACACAAAAAGCCTTGCTGGCAGACGCACGCACACTTGCTTGCTGTCATGCTCATTTTGATGGTAATTAATGACATCACCACTGCGTGCGGGTGCATGGCAGTGTGTGTGTGTGTGTGTGTATGAGTGTATGTGTGTGGGGGGGTACGTTTGTTTGTTGAACAAACCGTGGGAACAGGGAGCTCTCCAGGGTGGCGAGTCAGGGCCTCCAACAATACATATGCTGTTGCTTTTCACCCAAACACCCTCCCTTCCCAAGAGAATCATTCCTCTCCCCTCCTTTCCTGTCCCCTTCTTTCCCTCCTTTTTTTTCCATGACTTTCCCTCCCTCGTTTGCACTTGTCGCAGTGTGAAGTGTGAGATTACTGCCCCCTCTCTGTTGAGTCTGTCTCCTCAGCTTTAACTCAGTTGTGATGGTACTGGGTGAAAATAAGTCCCATGCAAGAATTACAGTGTGTGTTTGAAGTGTGTGAGTAAGATGTCATCTGGTGTACAGTCAGCCTGCAGAAATTAATAGTAAGGGGCTTGAGCATTGGTTGATTATGTGCAGAGATGCTAATGTGCAACCATCACAGTCTCTGTAACACTGTTAAAAAGAGGAGTGTAAAGCAACTCAACTCTCATCAGTCTTAAGAGCGACTTTTTCATTTAGTTACAACTTTTTAAAATCATCTTATAAATCTGAAATTTCTGCACTCAAAATAGTATGTTTCTCTGCTGAAAACATCTCTAAAGCCCTCTTTGACAAGGCTCCTCTTTACAGAAACACTTGATATGCAGGCCAATTACTTTGTACACCAATGCTCAGAAAAGGAGAGAGATTTGTTGTTGGACGTCTTCATTTCCAAACTTTACTTTCAGAATAACCCACTGACCCTTTTTGCTCTACAGATACTGACAGGTCTGCAAGGCTGCTTGTTTCATACTTTCTTTTTTAAAAAGTTTTGCAAAATGAAAAGTCATGCTCAGCAAGTCACATGCAGTGAATCCAATAAGTCCCTCAAGGTGAAGATCAAAAAAGAAACTAGCCATTAAAAAAGGCTAAATAAGGAGAAAAGTTATACTTAAAGCGCTAACTTATTTAAAAGCTAAAGGGTTTTGACTTTATAGAGACTTAATGAGAGATGACATTGTACAAACAATTGATTACAAATGGTGTCAGTGATCAGAATTTCACAAACCAAACAGAGTAAACAAAAACATGGAAAGAAATTCAGAGAAATGGGTATCAATTCTTTCACTTCATCTGTCTGAAATTTGTGAAATTCATGAGTTTGCACCTTCTCCCCGCAGAGGTGATAAGTAAAACTGTCCTAAACATGCAAGACTGACTGAAAAATAACCGATTATCAACTCTCCTCAGGATGTCACACTTTTTTGCAGTAAAAAATGCTGCCATTCTGCAAGTGAACCAATATTAAAAGAAATTTATAGTCATGCTTACATGCTAGCTGTGTCCAAGCAAAAAATAATGTTATATTAAGATTTGTCTTTCTATTGATACTCAAATACTATCTCTTTTGCACTAATTAGGGTTTAGGGGCAGGTGGAGCACTTAATTAGTTAAACCATTCAGTTTGGATCCCTCGCACATGTTTTAAAGCAGCTCTGATTTCTTCTTTCAATGTAGGCAGGGAACTAGTGGCCTTTGTGCCCAAATCAAAGCACTCTCCCGCTATGAATAGTGATTTTTCTGGTTCTCCTCCTCACCAGTGCGGGCAGAGAGGTCTTCCCTCCTGAGACTTTCCCCTTTGACCCCAACAAATGGACTCTTGTCAACTGAATAAAAAAGTGGTGATTGGCCTTCAGTGGTGCCTGTTGTTTGGGCAGTAGATGTTTGATGGGTAATCACAATGACAGGAAGGGTCCTACAGATTGATTGGTGGAGCTCAGCGCTCAGTGGGATGTCTTGTGATATGACATCAGTCTTACAAGCTCGTCACAATGAGGAGGTTAATTTTGATTGGTTAGGTTATAGGGTGATCTCTCAGCACAACTCACTGCACCAACAACAAACTGGAACTACAGGGTTTCTTTACAAAAAGAACAATAAACAAATTCAACCTGTTGTGTTTCTTCTTCAAATGAAAGCATGGTGATGTGACTAGAGACTGTCACTGTAACAGGAGAAAATTGGGGATGTTGGATCTCTTAAAGGGCAGGAGCTTTTCAGGAGTGTGCTGATGGGTTTTATTTAGATCACAAGAGCCCCTGATATCTCGCTCAGTGGCCCGGTGAGACAGCTTGGCAAGGACAGTGAGAAAATGCAGGTTGTTATGTCCATCTAAAAGCCCAGATGGACTCTGCAGCCTGCTTCAATCAGCTCACAAAGGTGATATAATTGCCAGGGCAGGATGGGACAAGGCCACCGCCTTTGGAGTTCTTCAGTCTCCTCCTTTTCCCATTGCACCTATTCTCTCCCACTCTATACTCACTGATTATACTGCCCTCCCTCATTGTCCCATTATCCCCCTCCAACAACAGGCCAATTTGTCCCTCCAGCTTGGCTCCCGCCTCCCCTCCTGCTGCGTTATTTAGCCCCTCTTCTGCACTTCAATGGCAGGTACTGATTAGAGAACTTCCACGACCTCTTCGCTATTCCTCAAAAATCCCTCCTCCCCCTCCCAGCAACCTTTAATCTGATTACAGGCTTTCTGCAGCTTTTCAGAGGAGACCAGTCCCAGGAGGACAATAGCAGACCAAGTGGTTTCACAAACACTCTCCCCAGGGTCATATGATTCACAAGAGAAGCTGCGTCCACTCTCCTTTGGCATCAGGTCAGAGCAAAGCCTGTCTGCACAAGGATTTAAGAGAAACATCTCTGTTACTGTGGGTCTGTTTCTCACCTCCTTGACCTGGTCAAAAAAAGAAAAAAAAACTTTTTAACATATGAGTCATGATCCATAATATCTCTCTGTCATTCTGTCATTGACCCAAATGTTTGTAAATGGAAATATTAAAGATGGAAAATCAACCAGTTGAGTCCTTTTTTTTATGACAAGCATCATATCAGCTGTGCTGTGTAATATAATGTATGTTTCCCATCAGGATGTGAAATAACTGGAATCCCATTTTTTATTGTGATTTCTATGGAATAATATTGAAAGAATATTAATCAATTTCAATTTAATTTATAAATACAAAATTTAAACCAAAAAAGGATCAAAATCAATGCAGAAGATTTATAGAAGAAGATATTTTCCTGTTTTTCAACTTTTCCTTTCATGTAAAAACAAAGCACCAGCCTACAGTACCCACAATGCAACTTCACCCACAGTTCAGTCTGAGATTCAGATGCATTGGTCTAAAGCAAAAGAAGACTAAGCAAAATTATAAAATAAACTCATATAATTAAATATGAGAAGAAGACTTGAAACAAGCAGAGCCTTCACCCTCTGCTCAAAGCCTCATCCTGCATTGGAAAACTGTTCAGTGAAAAAAAAACAAATATAATTATTAAAACTTAAATAATACACAGAGGGAATTGTGTGAAAAGTTATCATTTCAAGAAAACTCTGATGCATTTTTCAGAAAAACCAGTGTGCTCAAAATTCAAACAAGCCACCTGTTTTACACAAACTTCCCACAGATTGTGCATTTACTATTTGTGTTAACTGTAGAGTTGTTAAGTTTTTTTGTACTTTGTTGTTTTGAATTAAATGTAATATAAAAAAATATCTATAAAATATGTCACAGTGAAATATTACTAAGTGACCCAGTAAAGGGCCCTTTAAGGAAAGAGGCTGGGAACCACTGGCTAGCAATGTACTTAATTTAAAGCTACACGTGAGCACTGTCTTTGTATTAATGAGGCCTTGGAGTGGATGCACTTGCTTTCATTCATATAATTAAAATGCATCTGTGGAGAAGCAATAGGGCTCCATCTAATTAAATAATGAGGTACAACACAGACTCTGAGGCCCTTGAATCCTGCAGTGTTTTAACAGATAACCCCAAAGTTAACTCATTCAGCCCCATCAGGCCTTGACTTCTTCACTCAATAAAGCTTCTGCCTCCAGCCAACATGACAAGACCAGCACAAAGCACATGTCCAGCCAGTGTATTGGGAGTTCATTAATGTCACAGAGACTGGTCAGGAAATGACCCTATTGAAAGGCCTGTCCAGTCCTCATTACCATCAAAATAAAGGGAGCAGGGAGACCAGAGTCCTGGAGGCAACAAGAAAGCCTGCATTGACCCAAAGGACCAGTTTTAACCTTCTTTGACTCCCCACACTTACATCTCAGGTCAAGTCAAAATGAAGCTGCTGGACTGTTGTGATGAACAGTTTTCTTTACTCATTCAAGGGCCTCCGTCTGTTTTGTGTCAGGTGGGGATTTAAAGGTTTTAAATAATATGATGCATGACAGTCAAAAAAATGTCGGCAAATCTGGTTCTCAGACTGAGTTTATCTTTTACTTCAAATGGGTATTTACCGACTACTATGGTAAAGACAAATGAAGGCTGATTTGGAAAACTGATACAGTTTTTTTCTTAACGCTTCTCTGACCTCAAAATTGTTAGCGGTTACATATAAAGCAGTCATTAAACATAGTTCTGTTATTCCTCAGCATTTAATACATATGCCAAAATCACTTTTTAACGATAGGGATTATCAATAAAGAAAATCTGTGAAAACACCAAGATAATATGTATCAGTGAACACGTCCAGTAGGTCTCTTTATGGGATCAAAAAAATAGAAAACTTAATGTCTTCCTCTGGATGCTGTTTGGTTCTCACCTGAAGAGAAGAAGAAGGAATAGTGTTACTGAAACAAATTAATTTTCTTACCATTTTTGTTGTAAGCAGTCCAGAGTAATTCTTTAAGCTTTTGCCAACAAACCAAAACACTAAGTGTTTTTTTTTTTTTTTTATTTCCAGGATATAAAGTTCACTATCGGATTCATGTTTTATGAATATTTTCTTTTGGCTAAAAACTCTCTTGAGCTTTAAGCTTAACATCAGAGATGCATGTATGTCCTGATCATTTTTTTTTCTCTATTTCATGCCGCCCCCTTGTGGAGTAACGAGAAATTGCAATTACAGGAGAGGATTTTTAAAACAGGTATTTGTTTGATGGAGAAGCAGGGTTTTTTCTTTGGTTTAAAAAGAGGAAACACCAGCCACTAATAGCTAATTTTTTTAATCGATTTTATAGGCCATCGTTAAAACAAAAGACGACAGGAACCAAAGGCCATCTTTACTCATGTTCGTATATATTTTTGTGCTGTATGACTTGTGTTGTTGTACTGGTTTATCTGGTTTTTGTATCCTGGTTTTTATTGTTTGCAAGATATACACATACTTGTTTTAAAGGTTTGTTCTGGGGAGCTGGACATCAAGTGCATTTTATTTAAGGACATACAATAGATGCTGGAGGACGCTGCAAGGAATTACCATCATTCAGGTTAAAAAGTAACTGAGTAACTGAGATGTGAATAGAAAGGATGAGCTTATCTGTTGTATGCAGCCAGCTGTTTGGTGTTCAGCCACATGTTGCCTGAATTTGATGGGTTTTCCAAAGACAGAGTTGCCGTCCATCGCTCTTCCTCCAGTAACTTTAAGCTCAGTGCTCATTCTGAAGAGGCTTTGAATGTGACTCACAGATTGTTGTCAGCAGTGTTTTTTACCTTAAATGCTCCAAAAATTTGAAAAAGCAAGCCAGACAGCGAGCTGGAATGCAGAAATACCTTTGGTCAAAAATGTATTTTATGTTAGTTGGAGCACATTTTATCTTTCTTATCCACACAAGTAATCTCTTCATTGTGCCCTTTATATTCTTTTATCAGCCTCCATCCTTCCTCAATGTACTCAACTTGTATCATGGTGTTGTCATACTTTGTTGCAGCAAGAGTTTTTTTTTTTATTGATTTTAGATAAATCCACATCGATTTATGTATTTGGGACGCTTAAGTGCACACTATTTATCATAGCTGGATTTTTATGTCTTAAAAAATTTGAGCCCCAGGAGCGTAAAGAAAACAACATAACTTTATTGTTTAATTTCAGTTACATGTGATTTATGCATGTATACATCTAAAACTGCAATTGGTCAATAATACAAAGGGCAGATTGTAACAAACATTTATGTATAATGTATTGGAGGTAACGTTCAACACTACAGCAACAAGATTACTGGAAGCTGTATCATAGTTACAGTAGTTATTCAAAACTTCCACCTTAAGAGCAAGTGCATTAAACAACAACAAACACATAGTGTGCAATAACATGTAGATTATGTACACACAGCTCAACCTGTACATACCTTTACATAATTTAAGAAATAAGATATACAACTCAAAAAAAAGCCAGATTTGGCTGCACAAAGATTAATTAATTACTAAACAACTTCTTTTTTTTTTGCATAACGACTAAGTAGAAACAGACTCTTCATTTGTAAGAATTTATAAGAAATAAAATGTCAGATGAAAAATGTCAGTAACATTATTCAATAATTAAAAAGCATGACATAAAGAATTCAGAGCTTTCAATGGTTAAGATAAAAGAGTACAACAATGTATTTTCAGATTCAAGAAAAGGTAGTTCTTCTGTGCATCTTAACCTGCCTACACAACAAAAACAGTGTGTTTGACTTCTCATTAGATTCAAGACCTGACTTTATCCACTAATTAACCACGTATAAAGGTGTCAGATAAATGTATCACATGTAAATCATGCAAGACAAGTGGCAGAATATGGAAAATATGGTTCCTTTCTTGTTGAACTTCCCGTTTTTAAGGGTCGATCCTTCATAAATTAGTGTTGTTCACAGCTGTATCAAGTTCAAAGTGATATATGGAGGTTGATCTTCAGCTGTGTGGCTTTAACTTTGCTCTACAGAGAAGTTTGACTCAGATCTGTTGGAAAAAAGAGAAGAATATCACATTTAATTCACAAGAAGGAGGACAAAATGAGCATGCGTTAAAATGTGAGGGAGCTCACATGTCTTGGTGCTTGTGAATCATGTGGTTGTTGTACTCCAAGACGGGAGGGATTGTCTCCTCATCCTCAGGAACCTGAAACCAATACATGAAATCAGATGTATTTCTTTTTATTTCACTTAAGGGGTAAGAGCACCATCTAGTGGCAGAAAAGAACTCTTACCTCCCAATAAACTTCATCATCAAAGCAGTTGTCATCAGCAGGGTCGCCCCAGATAGGCAGCCTCAGGATGAGACCTTTGAAAACAGGGGAAAAGCAGGTTTAAGCAAAGGTTTTCTTGTCAGTTTTGATATTTTATATGCTTAAAGCTAAAACCTATTTTGCACTTAAGAGTGTAGAATAAAAATAAGTTAAGATTGTTAAGATTGTTAAGAAAGTGATTACAGCTTATACACAGCATGTTTCACACACAAACTCACCAACAATTGCTCCCCCAACAAGCCCAAATGCAATTGCCACACATGTGCCAGCAGCCTGGAAGCCTCCCTGAGTTCCTACAGATCTGGTCGCAAAAGCACCTTCAAAGTCGAATGTGTTGATCAACCTAAGCAGAAAAAAACACAACATATTAATCCAGAGTTTCCTAAAAAATAAAAACTTCAATTGAAGTCAATTTACAGTTTACTCTCAGCTGCTCAGAGCTTAAGGAAAAAGTGCAAATATCTATGAGAATTAAATCACATTGCTGTACAATTAGAAGGAGACAATGAGTGATAGCTCGCATGCTGTCAGTGACTGAGATTTATGGATATGAATGCTTGAGACAAAAAAAGTCTTTATGTTTACTATTTACAGCATCAAAATATTCATCTCATTGTTGTGCTGTTACATTTCTTATTCTAAAATGACTTTAGGAATATTCAGTGTTTGTTAGTGAACATTCCTGATACATACTTTCCATGTATTATAAGTTTTTAAAGAATTTTTCATTTAACTCTTAATTCCTCATTCCTGCTTTCAGATCTGTTCAAACTAATATTTACAAATGTTCTTATTTCATACATTTTGGGTGTTTATAATTCAAATTCCATTAAAGTTTTTAAAAGAGTATTAACTTTTCTTTGAAGTTTTCTTAATATAATGAAAGTAAAAACCTTTCACACCTATTCCCAAACTCTGCTGTTTCTGTTAGGGGTTTTCCTCATTGCGTATTTTTAGCTATCCCTGGCCCTGGGCTAAGAGTTAACTTAGCCTGTTGTCACACACACATTTTTAACTCACGATTAACTGGGCCCAGGGCCATACTCTTCACAATGTACTTATACGAGCCCTAAGTTATAGTGTTGCCAGCCCCAGCTATTAGTCAAAAAATCGTTTGGCTTACTCTGTTTTTCTTTATATTTTGTTACTCTCCCACCTTTTTCATTTTATTCTTTAAAACTCTGTTACCAAGAAACTTGATCCAAAATGTTCAGTTCCCTCAACAACTCACAAACTCTCTAGAAATTGCCTTCTCTTGTCCACGCCGGAGTCATCAAACAGTCAGTGTTAGAGTCAGAAACTCAAGCTACATGTGTGTCTGTGTGATTGTGCATCACTCACCCTTCTTTGCTATAAACTTCCTCAGTTGCAGTTGCAGCAACAATGGCGCCTATGAAGCCACCAAGCATCCCTGGCACAGCGTGTAGATTATGAACCCCACATGTGTCCTGAAGTTTTAGATATTTCTCCAAGAAGGGCTGAAAAGGAAAATATCATACATGAAATGGCCATTTAAAAAATCCAAGTCCTTCCACAAAATGCTAACAATGTGCTTCTGGTTTAAAAGTATGAAATCTTTTCTCTTTATGTAAATTATTATAATTTTTTTTGACGAAAAAAACTCATGAAAAACTCATTTAATGTGATTTGTAATGTGATTACATAATTATTGAATAATTATGTAATGATCTCCCTCAGGTGTTATTATTATCTATCTGGCCTCGCCATTTCCCCTTTTGTAAACTTCTGGTTAATTTAATTAAAGGTAGTGAGAAGCGTCTCAGTACAAAATGTTTTGGAAAAAAGGAACAAGCCTCATCTACAAAATATTGTTTGTCGTTTTTTAGGGTGTGTCACAAATACTTTCTTCTGGACTGATTCCAGCCTGTGTTTAATTGTGAAAGTACTCACTGACTGCTCTTAAGATGAGTCAACACTTCTTACAACCCTGTAATTTTCCTGTAATGAAACCTGCAACTTATTACTTTTGACTCCTCCCTTTTACTCTGCTACTGTTACTTCTCCTCTGAGTTAAACTTTTTCTTCCTTTTTCTAACTTCTTGCACTAAAACAGCAACAACACAGATGTAAAGAGATTTCTTTTAGATCAAGAGTTCAGAAATGAAGGACTGCAGGCTCACCGTCACAAATATGTAGCCAAAGGTGGAGATGATGCCACTGCAGAAACCAACGATCAGTGAACCATAAGGAGTGATCATGAACTCTGCTGCTGTTCCCATGGCAACACCACCTGCCAGTGTGGCATTCTGGATGTGCACCTGTCCAGTAAAACAGCACGTTAGTCATGAGACATAGTCAGAGGATTACATGGATTTAGTGTTATTCAGCGATGTAGCGTTACCATGTCCAGTTTTCCTCCCTTCATAGACATGCTGGAGATGGCCACAGTGGTGAGGACGGAGGAAGCGAGGGCGAGGTAAGTGTTGATGGCTGCTCTGTGTTGTCCGTCGCCGTGGTCTGTGATGGCGGAGTTGAAACTGGGCCAGAACATCCACAGGAACAGTGTGCCTGTGAGGTGAGAGAGAGTCGATCAAACCCCAGTGAGATCAAAACATTTACAGTCAAGCGAACTTCACAGCAATGAATGTAAAATTATGATGAGGCAACTCACCAATCATGGCAAACAAATCAGAGTGGTAAACAGATCCATTGAGGCGTTTGCTTAGGTGTAGGTTGGGTCGGTAGAGGACCCAGGAAATGGCCAAACCATAGTATCCTCCGAAGGCGTGAATGACCATGGAGCCACCAGCATCTCTGCACTGCAGCACAAAACAGAAATCATCATGTTTAGGGAAAAATTCTTACTCACTGGATGATGATAAAATCCTCTGTGGGATAACTGTGTTTGGTGACACTCACATGAAGGAGGCTGAGGATGATGTATTCCTCCACAGCAAACAGCGTGACGCCAAACAGGGTGACAACCAATAGCTGGACAGGGCTGACTTTCCCCAGGAGGGCGCCGTAGGCAATCAGAGAGCCTGCACAGCAGAAGTCTGCGTTGATCAGACTGCGGAGGACAAAGGAGAGGTCAAGGATCAACAATCACAAACAAAAAGTCACTTGTCAGAAAATTGGCACCACTTAAGTACAATAACAACCAGGGAGTGCTGCGTTGTTACCTAAAGATCAAGCTCTGTGGAGAGGCTTTGTGTCACAGTGGCTACTTCAGTAAATATTGTGCTCACATGGTGAACACTACACAGTTTACACAGACATGTTAAGGTCAGGAGGTGTTACTCCAGCACACGGATAGGCGACTGTTTGTTCTTTTTGTGTGACACTGCCATGTGTAGTCTGTTGTGTTGTCTGCGGTGTGCTCTCTAAAGAGGTACACCACTGAATTATTATCACCTTCTTTTACATACACAATAAGCGGTTTACAAGTAAAAAAAGATCTAAAATGATACAATAGATCCAGACCTAAATCATTTTTTGGATCAGCGTTTTCTCACCTTTAAGACTGATTTCAACCAAAGAGGATGGGGAAATAAGAAATTTCTTGGCTAAATATCAGTGCTTGTAATGCATAGTAAACTTAATGTGGGGAAAAATGATTTCCCAAGACAAAACAGACAAGACAAAGACTCTGTCATGGAGAGGAGACATCTAGAGAAGTGATGCTCATGACAGACAGGAAGAACTAACAGCCACATGGATGAAAGTTAACCAGCCAGCATTACCGAAGATGATGTGGCATCATGCTTTGTTCCTGGGGATTTGATGCTGACATTGAAATGTGGTTTGCACATTGTTTACCAGGGTCTTGTTTCACAAAAGTATCTGTGTGTCTTCATAAAAGGGTGTTTACTTCACCCACCTTCACTGGTGACAACACTTAAGGCAGTAGTTAAAATTCCATGCAACTCCCTCTGGAGCCATTTCAACTTTCTTTACATGCACAGTTGTACCACTCCTCTGTAAACAGACTTGTAAATGATGTGTGGGATTGGTGGATTTCCTCTTTCAAGAAAACATAAAGAGGACAGGACACACTGGCATTGCAGAGAAAGTGCTTGGTTTGGGTCAAGAGAAGGTCGACAACTGTCACCTATGACCTTTGCTTTCAAAGAAATATGTTTAGTATTATTCCACTTTGCTATGACAAGAATGACTGCTTCACTTCAAGGACTTCAAGGGAGAGGACCAGACAAACGATTTTTACAAGATGACAGCTGTAAGGTCCTCAAAGACACGACAAAGGTGAAACCTTGCTGTTCTTCTTCAAAGATAATTTATCTTGACAGTTTAACGACATTGATTGCATCATACACCTTCAACCCCACCCTCATCACTGCTGTTTACCGAGTGACTGATGCTGCACAAAAACATGTTTGTTTAGAAAAGACTCACCTCTCTACTCCGATGGTGATCTTTCCAGTCGTGTGATCCAGGGAGTGGAACCAGCCTTGCATGAGAAGAGCCCACTGCAGACCGAAGGCAGCGATCAGGAAGTTGAAGCCAACACCACCAAAGCTGTAGCGTTTCAAGAAGGTCATGAGAAAACCGAATCCAACAAAGATCATGACATGGACGTCCTGGAAACCTGGAGAGAGGGGAATAAACACATATTGTCTGTTAAAGATGAAATGGTATGCAATGATTTAAATTTAATTAAAAAAAAAACTTTTTTCAACATTTAAACATTTAATTTTTAATGCCATATTACCTAACTTTTAATTTCTTTTTAATTATATTTTTGTTACATATGCTTTGGTTTATGCTCATATTTTGAATTTTGAGCACCTTGATTTGCTTAAAGTTATTGGATTTAAGTTATCATTGCATAAATGAATCACATGATGAGGTTACATCATTCTGCATATACAGTTGTTTTCAGACTGTAACAAGTTCAGAAAAGTACATTTTTGGCACAGCGACCTGATAATATTGTACTATCA
>JAPZDZ010000001.1:15582338-15592706 GCA_029783805.1 Acanthurus tennentii | reverse complement strand
CAAAACAGACACGAACAGCCCACAGACCAAGACTTTGTGGACCCAGTGTTTGAGTTTGTAACCTCAACCCTCCTCGGGGTGATGTGTCAGCTAAACACATTTCTATGGTTTCCTTAAAAGAGCCTTGTGGGTGTTACATTGTAACGCTGCGTACGGTGCAGCAGCCATATGTTGTGGCACAAGTTTGTGCTTCTCAGATGTATTAAGAAAACCGGTTCTTGGAAAGAGAAAGAATCATTAGCAGACAAACAAGGCAAGAAGACAGGAAGAATGCTGCCATCAACTGGTCCACTGTTATTTTATAAACTTCACAATCAAAAAAAAACCTTTTCAAGTTTGTTTCAACAGCATTAGAAATATTAAATATTTTTCAATAATTTTGTAACTGTTTTTTAATTTACATGTCTCCTGGACATCTGTTTCAGCATTCAAACTGCATTGTACCATCTTCTCTCAGGACAAAACAAAGGAAAATTACTAGAACGAAATATTTAACAGTTAATTCAGTCCACAAGGTTGTATTATGTAATTTTGTTGTATATGGTGCTGAGTTCAACCCGAAGTTTCTTGAAAGATGGTCTGTCTCTGGGGTCGTACTGCCAGCAGTTGTTCATAATCCTGGAGATTTCCACGGGGCAGCTGTGTGGAGCTGGCATACGGTATCCTGAAACCCACCACAGAAAGTATAAAAAGATGTTAAGTTTGAGCAGAATGGAGGTGCAGGAATTTTCCTCGACCACTAATCTCAGATCCCTAATAAGAGTCCTGACCTTTTTCCACCTCGTCTCGCGTCTGTTGATTGGACATACTCGAGTAGGGTGTCATTCCCATGGAGAAGGTCTCCCATAGTAAGACACCAAAGCTCCAGACGTCACTCTCTGTGGTAAAACGACCTGAAACACCAGCAGGGGGCAGCATTGACAAAGGAACAGACACGGGTCTTTGATGGTTTTTTAATTGACTACTATAGGAGAGAAACAGGAGGAATGTCTCCGGTTGTGTGGAGACAGTGGTGTACCATAGTTCAATGCTTCGGGAGCCGTCCATTTGACAGGGATTTGTCTGAGGCCGCCATCTGTGGAGTAGACACCATCATCTTGCTGACGGGACATCCCAAAGTCACTGATCTTAACCAAGTTGTTCTCTGCAACCAGACAGTTTCTCGCTGCCAGGTCCCTTTTGAAAAACAACAACCAGGCAGGAGAAAGGAGAAAGATGTGAGAGGGATGTGTGCAAAAAAAAAAGAGAAAACAGCTTCAAAACAGAGAGGACTAATAGGTGTGGGAGAGCAGGAATTCTTGTCATGTCTCTGGCGTTTTATGTGAGGCAGTCTGACATGCAGCTATAAAGGCTGAGTAGCAAACTGCAGCCTGCTCTGATCTGCCCCCTCTGGGCAAATCATAGTGCTCCTGTAATGAGCCGGGTGTCACGACCTCGTCTATTGTTGCCTCACCTCAAGCACTGCAATCACTCCCACTCAACAGCAGATGTCCTGAAACACCCCTGCACACAATGCCATAATTTAAAGTATCTTTGCTATCAATTAATTGTTCCATTTTAAGTGGTAATGCAGCTCAGCTTGGCGTCTCCTCATTTTTTGTGCATTACATGCTTTAAAAGTAAGATTATTTTTTATCTTTGCAGGATCTATAAACCTCACGTTGGAACTTTGTAGCTAGTTTTAGCCCACTTTAAAAGAAAATAACAGCTCTGTATTTCTCAGAACAAACTTTTAGATGTTTATTTGATGACATTTCAGCTCTTGCTCCTTTTGAGTTTGAACACACTCATTGTAACCTGCTGTGGACAGTCATGGCTGTTCAACCTTTTTTACTGCAGAGAAAAAGACTGATCAGTCTGACAAGCATGTTTCCAGCTTCCTCTTTAAGAACACAGCAGCCATTTAAGAAAACCTTACATCTCTCATGTTTATTCATTCACTGCCACATCCGCATGCGTGTAACTGTCACAGGAAAGTGCAGTGTGGCTCACAGTTGCTGTTGGTGAGATGAATGCTGAGGAAGTAAAAAGTAGTAAAATGCACCACAAAGGCCCTGAGATCCATTTGTCTGCAGCTTGTTGCCACTTGTGTTTCTGTGGAAACTACATCCTGTTTTATGTGAAATGAACCTGTTTTGATATGCTACTAATTAATTTTCACGGGAACCATTAGCTTGACACACTGCTCTGCTTGGTTTTATGCTTCCTGCGTGGTCGATTAATTGTGGCTTTGGATCCTCCACACAGTTTGATGAAATAAAGTTATATGCATACAAATATAGTTACATAAGTATGGTCACATGCACATCAAGTGTGCTTGCCTTTAGTCTAAGTTTGCTAATTTGTGCTTGTTATGTCTCAGATGGAGTCTAGGGTTGTGTACAGTTTAAATTATTATGTATTTAAGTCTTTTTGTAATAGTTAAGTCTTCTGTTTTGTAAAGCAATGAGTAAATTTATTGTAAAATAAGATCAAATCAGAAAAAAAATGAAAATACATTTTCATTATGGAGTATTGTGTTTCAGTGGAGCACTATTTTTGTGCTTGCATGCAAAGAATGACCTGCTTTGTTCATGCTTTACCTTTAGTGGCCTATTTATTAGCCACTGTCCTACCCCCATGGTCACACCACAAAGACAAACTCACTCCACATGCAGGTGAGGTTAAACTCAGTGATGTGGTGACTGCTCACTGGGCTCGTTGGTTAACTGCTGTAGCTGATGAGCACACCCTTAACCTGCCAGTCGAACATCCAGGCTTCTGTTTGTCAGTCACACTGACAAACAGAAGCCTGGTTCTTTCTACTGTCCTGTTTTCGTCCCCTTGGCATCAAGTTCACCATGCACATCAGGAAAATGAAGCTCTCCAAGCCAACAAGCAATGCAACATGCAAATTTGTTAGCTTGGTCACTAAGTTTATTCTAAAGGCATATTTGTACAGACTCTTTGACTGGCTGCAAAATCATTATTGGTAAAGGGAATAGTTTTTATTCCAACACTGGAAATTAAATATGATACAACAAGCTACACCAGGCTCCTCCATTTTTGACTCTCCAGCTTTCTGGAGGTCAGCACTGTCAAGTCAGCCTTCTATTGATCAACAGCACAGAATAATTTAGCTTTTTCCAGCAGAACCTATGAATGTCATGAATGGGAAAAATTGATGTTGAATGAAATTTCAAGTGATGGCACCTTTGTTGCTGCTAAGACCTTTTAAAGCTCTTTCATCCACAGACACCAAATCTAACTGGAAGACCATTTGATTTAAATGATTGATTTCTTGTTGTAGATGTCTGTGATTTCAATTATGCTGTCACAGTCGTGCTGTTATTGTGGTGGCTATACAAATATCACTTGATAATGATTGATTGACCGACCTGTGGATACATTTCTTGCTCTCAAGGTACTCCATGCCAGATGCTACGTTTTCTGCCATTTTGACCAACATCTTGGGTGTCAGACTGTGACTTTCATGCCTCAAGAAGGTTAGGAAATCACCACCTTATGAAATGTGTAGACACAGACACATGGAGAGAGTGATGATGGAGGAGCGAAGTGGGGAAGCAATAATGGTGAAATAAAGCCTGCAGCTGTCAGGGAAACAAGCTGGGAGATATAAAGGTGGAGTCCAACAGCATCATATTTACCTTGAATGAGCTCCATGATGATGTAGATGGGCTGTTTCTGAGTGCACACTCCAATCAGCTTCACAACATTAGGATGGTCATACTGCTTTAAGATCCTGAGCAGCACAGGAGAGAAACACAGTGTGTTTGTATATCTGTGCGTGTGTGTGGATGCATGTGTGAGTGTCTGTGCTTGTATGTATGTGGGAGTGTGTGTGCGTGGATGTGCTTGTGTGTGTGTGTGTGTGTGTGTGTGTGTGTGTGCGCGTTTGCATGCGTGTATGCATGTGTGCATGTATGCATGTGTGAGTGTGTGTGCGTGCGTGCGTGCGTATGTGTGTGTATGCATGTGTGTGTGTGTGTGTGTGTGTGTGTGTGTGCATGTGCGTGCATGTGCGTGGATGTTCGTGTGTGTGTGCGCGTGTGTGCGTGTGCATGTATGCATGTGTGTGTGTGTGTGCATGCATGTGCGTGCATGTGAGTGGATGTTTGTGTGTGTGTGTGTGTGTGTGTGTGTGTGCGTGTGTGTGCGTGTATGCATGTGTGAGTGTGTGTGCGTGCATGTGTACTAACCTGGCTTCCATCAGGAACTTACTCTTGTGCTCTGGAGCCAGGTTCTCCTTACAGGACTTCACTGCCACAGGAGTGTTATCAGAGCGTAAACGACCGCTGTACACCTCACCAAAGTTGCCCTGCATTATTTAAACATCCACATGATCACTTACAGTTGCAGTACCTTGTACAGTCAAGTTCTTAAAATGTTTTATGTAAACTAACTGACAGTCCTTGATGAACTGTTGTGCACAAATTTGAGACAAGCTTCGATGAAATGGGAAATGAGTTTGTACATCAGTTCTAACTATTTTTAGGCATTCAAACTTTTAGAAACATCAAAAGGCAAGTCAGCGCTGTACCTGTTCACGTGCCTTTAAAATGTCCCTCAACCAATGTTTTAATTCAAATGGAAGGGAAGTGAAATTAATAGATCGGTTGGATGTTTGCAGTCACATGTTCACATGCACACCTAAGCGGTTTTATGTTGCCATTACTGTTCCTCCTGCCCACAGAGTTCACTTCCGAAAGTACTTTCATCTTTGTTTCACTAATTCACATTGCTGAAACCTTAGATTATTTTTAAAACTTTAGACTATATTTTTGTTAGAAATAAGAACTGTAACCTTGTCTTCCATTATGCACAATGTTTTTGCAGCCATTATGAAGAGAAAAAGATTAAAACAAAGTTTTTAGTTAAGACAGAAATGGAAAAACTGTGAGCCTACTCTTCAAACTGGAAATAGAGTCTCAGGGACTCTTAATGATGCTAGATTAAATTAATAACAAGGTGTTTGCATCTTGGACAAAAAAAACCCTTCTTACTTTTTTACCTAACTTGACACTCAGTTTAATGTAAACATGTTCACAACATTTTGAGATATCAGAGACAGACAAATCCATGGAAACAACACTCATGGCTGTTGCTAAGCATATTAAAAAGTAATGATAAAAAAAAATCTATTTGGCTTTTTCTCGCAACAAATGTTAAGTTTACCCACCCGTCCAATGAGGTGTCCCAAGACGATATCATCATGATCCAGGACCCACTTGTCCTATCAGGGTTAAAAATGAAAGACATATTGTAGCACTGTTATAAAATGTGAGACCGGCAAAGAGAGAAGAGTAAAGCTAGTGATGCTCATCTGTGATGAATATAGAAGCATTTAAATAGTGGAAGGTATGTTTAAGTAGTGAATTTAATCTAGAGAGTATTTTTAGCATGCATTTCACATACAGAAAAAGATGATAGTGAGTGGGCCTCTTTGGGGTCTGTGTGTGTGTGTGTGTTTGTGTGTGTGTGTGTGTGTGTGTGTGTGTGTGTGTGTGTGTGTGTGTGTGTGTGTGTGTGTGTGTACCTTTAGTACAGGTCTCTTCAGCACTATATCCGACCTCTTGGTGATTTTCTGTTGTGTTGACAGTAGATGATAGATCAGCTGCGGGACGCTGGGGAAGCTCTCTCCATCCAGGCGGTACAGATTCTACTGACACACATGGAAAAAGCATTAACAGCCGTGAGCTGACATGCAAACACACAGGAAGGAGTAAAACTTCTTGACATACTGAAAAAAAACATTGTTAAAAAGAATTTCCCTTTTAAATTATTTGATTATTGAAGTAAACCATCCGAGTGTTTTGTTCTGTTGAGCAGATTTACTTACATCCATGTTCTGAATGAGGAAATGCTTACAGGCTCCATCCCATTGCACAGAGAGCACATAACCATGTTTCTCTTGACTCTTCCTCACCAGGAAGTCCCCATCATTCCTCAGCAGCTGTTGGACCTCCAGTCTGGGAATGGCTCCATGGTACCAGTCCTGCTGCACCAGAGGACGATCCACATCCTGTACCGGGTTGGGGGCCTGGGGGCAGGAAGAGAGAGAGAGAAGCTGACATGAATAACAAAAGAATTTGAAGTGTTAGAGGATAGATTTTAGGATGATTCTGTAGAGATTATCTAGATATGCTTCAAAGGAGAGTCTGTAATACCTCAAAGTCTAACTGCACTACCTTCCATGTCCCAAGTGTACCACAGAGTTGGGAGTTGGAGAGTGAGAAGTGGTTCACACTTTAGGAAAAGCAGTAAATAACAGGAAAAAAAAAAATTCGGTCAAGATGATCCATTGCATCATGCACATTTCTGTCTTTCTGACAGATAAGGAGCCTTTTCCTGTTTGTGTGAGGACAGCTGAGTCATGGCTGCATGTCTGCTTTCGACTGTCAGCAATGATAAAACGGTGAAAATGTGAACTGGCGGCCTGAGAAGCAAACTTAGTTTCTGACTTGACCAACTAAGCTGACCTCAATAAATCCATGTTGCCTTCAGGAGCACGAGACCCCAAAGAAAGACGGTTTTTCCAGAGTGAACCCAGCCACCGAAAACTCTGTCACTTTCCCCAAAACATGATGAATTGTTTGTTGTGTGCTGAGAGGTTTTAGTGCACAAAGACAGGCACTGCAGGCACTAAAGTTAAGAGTGGGGAGGTTAAAGAGCGAGGAAGAGGAAGTGTCCTTCAACTGGTACGACTGTCCTTCCTTTTCAAATATCCTCCAACAACACACAGGCACTTAGATATGGCTTTGTGTGTACAATGTGATGGCAAAGGGTTTTGCATAAATGCATTTATTCATGGCTTTGAGTGTAATTTCTTATGCCTCGATTGTAGTCCAGTGTTTCACCTACCTCAATTTTGGGTTTAAACAGGCCGCTCAGATTGTTTAGGATCCCGTCCATGAGTTTGGAGGAGTTTTGCATGTTGTCCTGAAAAAAAAGATTCAGGATTTTTCTATTAGTTAAAATGTTAAAAAAAAAAATTAGAAAGTTAAATCTGGGTGCCTAAGATGTTAGCTTCCTGTTAAGCTTTGAATTATTCCATAATGACTTGTAAAGAACTGAGTTTGAACTTAGTGTCGCAGCAGTTTGTCGTCATGAAATTTAATCTCCAGTATTCATGTACATGGACATTAAATTAATTTTTTCAGTGACAATTTGTGCCCATGTACAAGAATCCAACACATTCAAGTTAATGACTGTTTCATGACTGTACATGACCTGTAAGTTTAGGACTTAGTATGACCTGGAACATGTTGGTCTTGACTTGGGACTTAATATCTAAGACTTGACTTATTTGTTGCATCCAGAAAAAAGACTTTATCCAACTACTAGTACAAAACAGTGTGTAAAACCATGACATGAATATTTATAAAGTCATTCTTTGTTTAGGTTTAGGTGAAGTGAAGAAAGAAAGACTGGTTCAGGAAGTTTAAGCCCAACATAACCTCTTCATTCTTAATACAAAAGCTAGTTTTAACTATCTGGGATCCAAAATGACACCTTTCTTTCTCTTCATGGCCTGGTTTGTTTTCTGAGTTTACATTTAACACCCCATTGTTTTAAACCTGGCAGACTGACACAACTGATAATTAGGAGCTAAAAAAAAAAAGACTAAAGAGTGAGAGACTGCCAGAGAAAACATACACTGCTTGCGTTGGAAGAAACTGAGACAGTGTCTGGGTCCAGCTTCAGAGCAGAGGGAGGGTCTTTGGAGCCCAGCTGGTCCAGTTTCTCCTTCAAAGTGAGCCTCTGAACCTCCAGCTTGGCTCTTATGCCCTGAGACAGAGCAACTTGCTGCCGGCACTCCTCCATAGCATGTCTCTTGCTGAACTGGTAGACCCTAAAAGAAAAGTCAGGGGAGTTATTTTTATTTTGTTGTGCAAAACCTTTTTAGTGTTGGAGATAAAATGGGTGCATGTGTCAACAGAAGAGCACAAGTGCTGCAAATAGACAACACAAGACCACAAAGACATCAATAAATAGACTGTCTGTGCTAATAGGGTTGCAGTTACTTTCTTTTAACTCGAACAATCAATAAGACTTCTCCAGCAACAGCTTGGTCATCCTTAGTGATGGATTTTGACCGAATAAGACCTTTAACCTCTGATGACCCAAGACTACTGCATGTAAGGAGAATGAGATTTCTAAAAAATGAGCAAGAGCTCGATTACTGAGATCCTCAGATCTAATAAACACAAGTTTTAACAAAACAGCATCTGAAATGGAAACCTGTGACAGTTTGTGAGGCCAAACATCTGCTGTTAGACCACAACCCACTGAAACCCTATCACCTTCAAATTTCCATGAACAGTGCGCACAAACTGATTAAAGTCATGAAACACACACTAAACATGTGGCAGAACAGGGGCTTTCGAGGGCCCTGGGGTTCCTCCAGGCATTTGCTTACTTTGTCTGGCCATTAATCCAGCCTTGAGATGGTGATTTTGTGTAATTTCTAGATAACAGTTTTTGTCCAAATTATTAAACCTGATAGGAAAAAAATGTTGGTTATTAAGCTTTAGAGGTGTTTCTGGGAGTAGGGCTAAATACTTTCCCCTCTTTCCAGTCTTTGCACTGAACCAACCTCCTGTTGGCTTACACATATGTACCATGCACATATGACATTGGTATAGATCTTGTTATCTAAATGGCAAATTTAAGTGGCAAGTGGAAGTTTTCCAAAATATCAGTCTGTTCCATAAACTAATCCAAAGAACATCTGATCTACAGTTTTCTCCTGCTGATGTCATGTCAGCTGTAAGGAGCAGTTTTGTGTCAGGCAACATGCTGTTGCTTTACCTGATATCTGTGTGTAGAAAATCATGTAAAAAAAAATCAGTATCAGTGAAATGATCTCAGAGGATAGTGAGTAAGAACCGCAGAAACAAGCCTATTTAGTCTTACATTTCCTGCATGAGGTCATACCAGGTTAACATCATGCAGCATGTCACAGTAAATTTACAAAATGTTTCTTCAAAATACAAGCGGAGGGGCATATAACCTCTGCTCACCTTACTAAAAGCATCAGCACCATATGTGCTCCCCAGCTGCCCCTTAAAAAGCATCAGTTTTTTGCAAATAAACACACTGTTTCCAGTTGTCCTCCAGAAGCTTGTTAATGACTCGATCATTCCCACAGGACAGTAAACCTCTAACACCTTCAGACAGCCTCATCAACCAAGACAAATGAGGGAACCGAGTTCCATAACTCTTACCATATCGCTGTATTATAGTTTATTACGCCTCCTGAGACCAAGCTGGTTATTAGCCGCTACCCAGGCAAGAGCACACTGAACTCCCCCGACGGGAAGGACAGCACATAGAGGCAAACTTTAGTAATTTGTCTCCACAGCCACCAAATGCTGCAGGTTTTTATTTCAAAATCTCCTCTACATCCTCTAAAAATAACATCAGAGCATCTCTGATTCTGGCTCAGATTTGTGGTCTGCTCACCTCTGGCCCTTCTTGACACCTTCCTGCTCTGCCTCCAGCTCAAGCTCCAGCTGTTCGACTGATGTCTGCTGGGAGCCCAGAGTCCGAGCCAAAGCCAGCAGCTCCTCTTCTACTGAAGTCAGTCTGGAAGAAAGGAGAGCGAGCAATATTGTGAGGAGAGGAAGTAAATGATGCAAAACAGTCAGAGGAAATAGGAGATCGGAGGAGGAAGTAGTTGAGACACAAAAAAAAGCAAATTGGAGTTTAGTCATCTGGATGAGATTGCGTTATTTGTTCTCACTTGTGCTGGATTGTCTCAAATGTGAGGTCGTTCAGTTCCAGCTCTCTGGGATTAAGCCGCTCATTGTCCTCCTGGAGACTGCAGTCAAAGTCTGCACAAGCAGGAATCTCCCCCACAGACCTCCAAACACAAACACACAGTCCACAGTGTCAGTGTTCTACAGCGTTAGCTTTCATGATTGCACAGATTACCATCTGCAGGGAGGTTTTTCCTCAGTCTACCTGTTCTGCTGGATGAAGTTTTCATACTCGTTCTGAGGATCGATGGCTGTTAGAGCAGAAGACATCTTCCTGTGGATCTGCACCACTTCATGATGGAGGAGAGTGGAGATGTCGAAATACTCCTGCAGGATCTCCTTTCTGGTTCAGACATCATGAAGGGCAAAATAGAATAATACATAATACTCAGGTAATAGTCTGGTCAGGGATTTTAAGAGACATCTTGACAAGTTTTAGACAAATTCAAACTATAAGTATGACACAGCACATTTTTTGCTTTTTCCAAACGCTGGAATTTTCAGGTTGTTTGATTACAGGTTGCATCATATCAGTTCTATGAGAATCTACATAAAAACAATTTGCTTCATATAAGCAGCTCGTCACAGTAAATGCTTGATTTGTTTT
>JAPZDZ010000001.1:15553459-15574856 GCA_029783805.1 Acanthurus tennentii | reverse complement strand
GGAGTGGTAAGGAGACCGGGGTGGATCAGTTGATCTGCTGTCAAACTACAAACTGTACTTCCGCATTTTTTGCTAACTCTGCCGTGTGTGTCCCCCTTCAGGACGAAGTACAGGAGTAAGTGCAGAAGTGGGATCGAGAGACATAGCCACTGCCTCTCCCTCTCTCTCTCTCTCTCTCTCTCTCTCTCCCTCTCTGATTGAAAGAGGACCTTCTCACCAAAGTCCTACCAAACTGAAAAATGAAGACGTTCAGGTCACATATGAACAAATGTTTTGTTACTACATGGACTATTTTTCACAAATACGTTTGTCTTAGCATCGCTTCCTGTTTCAAGGACGAGCCAAATCAGGCGTCGCCCAACAAGCAGCACGTCACATTACAGGAGCGTTAATTGGTCCAGGCGCGCAGTGCATCCTAGTTGTTGTAGTTTTTATACGTTATGGTAAACAAAAAAAACAATAACAAAGGCACTTCTCTTTGGCTTTATGGCACTGTAACTTCTTTTTTTTTTTTTTTTTAATCTTACTGCTGAATAGACCGTCCAGTACTATGAGACAGCCTTGTTTCCAGTAGTGGACTATTTCAGTCTGTCTATCAGTTATGGAAGTATCAAATGGAAATACTCCATCCTTTTTTGTATTTTGTTCTTGCCCATAATTGTGAATGCTGCCAGTATGGCTGGAAAAAGGGTTTCTACTTGAAAAGCTTGTCAATTTTTTCCCCTTCAGAGACATTCCTACTCTAAATTTCTTAGATGGTTTTATTTTTCTATGCTCAAGGCAAATTATTTCAGTGTTTTTAGAGACAGTTCACAAAAATGAAAATAAGGACTGAAGATAAGCCCCAAAGTGAATACAATTTTGTGTGGTAGATCCTTTTTTTTCTTTATTTTCTTCTAAATATTCATCTCACGACTCTTAAAATTTATTTTGCAACCTTGGTAAAGTGGATTCAACCCTGAGGTCAAAAACCAGTGAGCAACAGACTCAACTACCAAATTACTTATAAAGCATTCAAAACTAGCTTAACCCAAACCAGAAACACATTGGTGCATCTGTTACCAATGGTACGTAATATATAAGTTACAATGACCACATTACTGCAGAATGAGTAATCTTACTTTTGATTCAATAAGTATGTTTTGTTTGTGATATTTCTCAGTTTTGAACAGACTTTTTTTCGCATGACATAAGACTTTGTTTTGGTTCTTTGGAGTTTTTATACACCAACCAACCAACATTTACATAATCAAGTCACATTTATAAATGCACTAAGTTAATAAAAACACATTCAAATTTGCATAGATCTTTATTTTAGTAGAATCTATAATTGACATCAATTAAATAAAAAGGAGAAAAACAAGAGCAAAAAATCTTTAAATTACAAGAAAATTACACTGCACCATTCATATAGTACAAAAATAGGCCTTATTTTAGAGTAATGTCCCAAGTGAAGATAGTCATTCTTGTACATTATTCATAGGTCACAAATCTGTAAGGTACTGTGTGCAGCCACAGGCCAGGAACCTCACAAAGAGGCAGGAGGAAGGTCAACAGAGTCATCTGAGGCTGCTCCACTAACCGGCCCTACCACCCCTCCATCACAAAGTGTTTCATTTAAACTTAAACAAGCATGTGCACAGACGTACGCACGCGGATCTGATTCAGCCCTTAAGTTAATGGAGATGGGATACATTCTACCTCCTCCCTCCACAGCTGCTGAACATACAGGGGGTCACTGTAGATCTTCCACAACAAAAAAAAGGCAGAGTTGACAGAATGATATTAAAAAAAAAACACTTTGAACATGTGAAGGGGGTCGATGGACTGTGACAACCTGAAAGCAACACGTCGTAACGCTAAACAGACAGCATTAAAATGATTGTCTTTGGTTATGCCAAAGATATTGCTCCTATAAACTCCACTCGACTTCATATTGATCACTTCACACTACGTCCTAAGGCAGGACTGAAGCAACATCGAGCTCCAAGTTGAATAAATCAGCGGTTTAAAGAAAAAGCTTCCGAAATTCTCATGAGCAAGTCTTTTCTTACAGCCAGAGGACACAATTTGCAACAAGCGCATTTTTTTTGTAACATTCCTGGTAACTTTCTCCATGAAAAGGCTTCACCCTTTAATGCTCGCGAAGTGGTAGCTCTACGATAGAGAGCTACTTCCCGGCTCAGTTAGAGAACCTTTTCCTCTTTTTAGTGTGTAGTTTCCAGCACATTCTCGTTGTAAAAGAGTGACACGGCTGCTAATGGTTTTTAGCAGCTCCCTATGCTTTGGAAGCACTGGCTACTTAATGCTGTCTCCATTCATGATTTGCTTTAAATTTGAACACTTCAATGCACAAAGCTCTGAGTTCATTAGTTTAAAGTTTTCTCAGCTTTCAAGCTGTAGTGTCGAGCTATGATATATAAATCACTTTGGGTGTGCACTTAAGGATCACTACAAAATGTTGCACTTAAGGAGAAACCATATTTTTTCTGGAAGCAATATGAGTCCTTAAGTAAGGAAGATAATGGTGGGAAGATTGAGCATCAATTAGTCAAAACTAACAGCAACAAATTGGTCCACATTATAGTCGTTCTAAAAATGCAAACTCAGAGCATTTAGAGTTTGAGAAAATTGTTTACGGAAGCATCAGCTCATTATCACTTGTTTACACACTTCTCACCAAGCAAAGGAAGTCTATAAGATTTTGTGGCTCAAGTGTGACGCTGCAGTTATTACATTTTTAAATTAGAACCCTCCTTAAACTGGGGCTAATCAAAGCCTAAATGGCAGTAGGCACTAATGTGCATCACAGAAAGCAAAGCGGCACACACTCGTTACTCTGCAGCCACATTAGCTTTGTTCCTTTAGAGAGCACTTTCTCTGAATCCACACTCCTGGGTTGGTTTCCAATCCAGTTTAGTGCTTACTGGCTGACACTGCGTGATAAGCCAAATGTGCTACACCTGCACTGGCCATCTGAGATGAATTAAGCTTCCTGGCCCGGTACTGTGTTTTGAGAGCGCACATACCAATCATTCTCCTCTTCTTTTTTTTTTTTTTTTTTTTAGCAGGATGTTGGCAGGTATTGATCTAAAACTCTTTATTATCCACAGTTTTTCTATTTTCTTCCCTTTCTTTCTGAACACGCTGTTGCAATTTAAATCACATTCACCTCTGCGTATGTGAGAATAATACCTTCTGAGAAGGCTTTCTGACACAAGTGGTTCAATTAAAATCCATCTGTTTGCTTGTGCATCTTCTCGTCTTTGAAACAAGGAAACTGTTTGATTGTCAGTGACATAAACTAAAGAGCAACACGGAGCAAGGTCCTCACCCCTGACGCAGCCACCTGGGTAGAGTTTAAGAGGTGAGGCAAAACAAAAGCCCCTAACAATTTGACTTTGATTTAGCACTTAAACGCTGGCCAAGAAGATCTATGGGCGATCCTTCCACCCAGTTTATTTTCAATAACAGGTTTTAAAGCCCAGGTACACCTGCCCATGAATGCTGATTCGAAAGGCAATAAATTTTGGAAGCGTTAGGAGGTTCAAGAGACTAAAATTTATACAGCAGCTTTACAGTTTCTGGATTGCAATTGCTTGTTTCTGTTCTTAAACATAAACTTGACTGCATTCCTTTCCCCCTAAATCTTTCCAGAGACATGTTTTTCTATCCAACCTACATATGAATTGACCTCTATAATCGTTTAACAGCTCCTCTAACAGCGAATGAACCCTTGCTGAATGATATGAGAGGTAGATAAAAGGATGAGCAGCTGCACTTTTGTATGCATGTCATCACCATGACAACCTCTCTCAGCAAGCTCCACTAATTTTATACTGGAAAACAAAAATTAAGAAAAATAAAAAAAAAAATCAACACAACAGAAAAAGTGATCAATGAATTCAAAATGGCTACTCTGGATTAAATTACGAGATGCTGCATATTTAGGATGATAACCAGCCCGCCAGAAAAATCACTTTAAAATAATCTTCCCTAAAGGTATGATTAAAATCTCTTACAATAAATAGTTGCTGCACAATCATTCAGAATGTAATTAATTGGCAAGTACGCTGAAGAGATAATCTGAAATTCAGATTAGATGGAGACTGAAGGGTAAGAGCAGAGACACTGATTGGATCTCAATGCAGGATTTATAAACAGCATTCAAGATTTGAAGGGAAGAGCAGAGACCAAGGAGGAAACCCTCCCTTCAGTGGGCAGATGAACACTCCCCAACCTCGCATGTAGCAGACTTACTCACACACAAGCACGCACGCACACATACACATTAACAAAGTGTCAGTCATTATGATATGAGGCCTGTGTTTGTAGTGTCAATGTGCTGTGAAACAAAAAAAAAGAGAAAAATCATTGATCTGTTGTGACTGTGTCTGCGATCCATCAGAGATCCATCACAGGTAAGTCAACACCTGCCAGCTGCTTTGAGACGCTCTTGTGCTCAGTGGTCACATATTGTTTCGGGTCCATTCAGCACCTCGGCTGCTTCTCTCTCAGCTACTGGATGTGTGAACATCAGACACAGATATTAAATATCCCTGGAAGGAACTGTGCCTCAGGGTTTATCAAGTAATTTGTGTGCACGAGTGTGTGCACGTGTGTGTGTGTGTGTGTGTGCTCTGCCAGAGCTGAAATATTTCCACACTGTGTGTACAGTGAGAAAATTAAGTCACACCACTAACAACTGCACAAAGTTTATGGATGAGGATGGATTCTGAATAAAGTAAAAACAAAGTATTTTCTCATCACAAAAAGAAATGTGAAACGGCATAATTAGCAGGTTTCTTAAAGTCAGTTTTGTTTCTCTGATGATTTATAATCATGTGCCATCAGTCAAAGTCGGGATACTTTAAACTATTCTGCTTTTGATCTGTGCATTTTTAAAATGTACTTAAAAAATGCAAAGCACTACAGATAAGTGGTGCTTTCCGGAGCAGATTTTGGATGCCGATGTCACTAAGCGACACTTCAGAGAGAATCAGTGTTTCCAAATCCAATTTCATGCCTCATACTACAATGTTTTGTTATCACTTTTAAGTCAAAGTACTTAATGTGACAGGACCAGCATAAGTTTCTCTATTAAGGGCACTACACTGTTAATCAGATTTACACGTTCACATTCACACAAAGTTTTCAGACATGTGCGCACACACACAAACTCATCTCTACTCCTCACATTCAGCAATCTCGTCTGGCTACTGCACTGAGACTGATGAAAAGATGGAAAAAAAGAGGAAAAAAGTAAATAATTATCATTTGTTTACTGTAACAAAAAGGAGCTGGAGCTGGTGGGGGGTTGCACTCTGCACAGGCAGACACTGTTAATGATTAAGGGCAAGAGGAGGGAGAGAGCCAATTTAATAGAAATGCGACCAAGTGTGAAGAGAGCAAAGCTCAGGCCATCCTGAGCTTTTAGGGGCAGCGGCTTCCCATCAGTTCTCCCACAGCAGAGTGGAAGACCAGATCCTGTAAAAGAACTCAGACGAGAACGCCGTAGGACAAAGAGAGAAACAAAGGGATGAGAGATAAAACCAGAAAAGACTGTGAAAGGACAATTACCACAGCCCTGAATTATCAGACAAATGGAGAGGGTGAGAGGATTTAAAAGCAGGAGAGAAGGAGGGATGTGGGGGAGGCATTAAAGAGCACTTTGTGTTTTGATAAAGGCAGTCCTCTCATTGTGGACGTCAAACTCTTCGTTTTCGGAGTCTGTATTTACTTCTTCATCCCCCCACACTGTCGGGATGCCGCGATATGACACCACCCTATTTCCCCCGAGGCTGAAGCTGCCCCCGAGGCCGCTGCCAGCCTCCAGAGAGGGCAGCTTAATGAGCGCGCCTGAGCGCAGCTGCAGCAGCAGGAAGATGCCGGCGAAGGTGGCGATGATGGCCATGCAGCTGAGCACAGCGATGGTGATGGGCAGCCGGGAGCTCAGCTGGAGCTCTGATCCCGGTTTCCCCTGGCCCACCATGAAGCTGCCAGGGGACTCCCGCATGTATTGGTTAAGGTGCAGGCAGGTGCCAGAGATGGGGTCCAGGGAGCTGTGAGGGGGGCAGGACAGGCAGGCCCGAGGGCTGAGGCTGCTGCAGGTCAGGCAGGGCGGTGGGCAGGGCAGGCAGGCTGGGACGGAGGCTGGTGGTATAGAGTTACCAACTGTGTAGTTGATGGGCTGAGATCCCACCGAGAAGCCTGGTGGACATACCTTCACACAGCCTTGCTGAAAGAGGTAGTAGCCGGTGTCGCACTCTGTAAAACAGAAACAGAAATGCATGAAAAACTGTACGAAGCTCTTCATTTGAGTCAGACGACATTGAAACAGAGAACCGGGATTCATGCCCAGACGTTCAGAGCTCAACATGATAAAGCATGCAGCGTCGGACTTCTTCTGACTCTGTTTTAATTACACACGGATTGTTTGGTATCTTGGAAATGTTGAGAAAATGTCTCAAGGCAATTTTGCTTTGAAACCACCATTTTTTTTACTGGTTAGTTGGACTTTTGCAAACTTAAAGGAAAACTGATGACGAAAAGCTTTGCAATTTATATGCTGAGTGCAGCATGTTTGAGTCAGACGCATTTCCATATGCAGCAAGTCCAGATGCAGACCATTGCCTGTAATGGCAATTAACAGACTGTGGCTGCTGGGGGTAACAGAGCTGAACATAGGAGTGTGAGCCAACATGAGGGGGGTGATTTCATTTACTGCAGGGTCTTGTAAACTTGTTCAACAGAGAAAAATGTAGTTGTGAGAACTGAGTCAGAGAGCGCTGTCTACTATATGATACATGACAATCATAATGTATTAATCAAATAGGAGATAATTAAATTTTGTTTCTAATGGATATCTACATGACCTTGTCTGTCAGTGTGCAAGTACCGCTGACAGCCTGTAGGGGTCAGACTGATAACATGTACTGCAGTCGAACTTCAAACCCTGCCTATAGCAGTGTTTGGATTAGGCAGGAGACGGCCGTATGGACACCATTTATTTAAATGAGATTATTAAAAAGGGACCTCGGTTAAATTTAATGAGATCTCATTAAAAATGGATACTGATGCTGAAACTACAAAATGGTAGAAAGACTGAGAAAGATAATTGTGTGACTCGAGTAGGTCTGCATGCAGTTGACGCAGAGATGAACGATGAAAACGGACCAGCTGAGCACACAGTAATTTATCCCTCACAACTCACAATAACCAGCTTACTTCTCATGTCACATCTGTACATGACTCCGTGAACACACTACCCCGCCTCAGCTGTTGGGACAGTAACTTCCTTAGAGGAGGGTTGGTGGGGACAAGATACCAGTCTTACCAATGCATATCTGCCGTAGGTCCAAGGTCTTGCAGCTGCCGTTTCCAGAATGAGATTTGTCAGAGGAGCTTGAAGATGCTGAGCCGGTGCCATATAGCACCAGGAGGAACTGGGTCAGAGTGCCTGTGCAGAGAGATGGAGACGGAGATTAAATGTGAAATTAACCCAGGAAGAAAAGCAGGCCTGTCAAAAACAGTAAGGCTCCGGCACTCCCGAGGGTGGATTTTGTAAACGTATCCTCTTCTCAAGCAGTCACTTGGACTTTCAGCATAAAGTGATAGAAAATGACTCCTTGAAATGAGCCTCAATTTGAAGACAGCATGATTTCACTCTGCCTAATAAGAGTGTTATAGAGTGCACATCTCTAAAGAATCATTCAAGTGCGGGGGCCTTGTGAGAGTTTTCACTTTAGTAAAACACTCCTTACAAAGGAGTGTGGTGTGAGACATTCATCTACATCTGTTTTCTGCAGTTTTCTTGGCTTCTGAACACGGTGTAGTGGGTGGATTGGCTATGTCCAGATGCAGAGTTTTGTTGGTGGATGATCCAAGGACAAACAACAAGCGTGAAGTGTTCACTCCACTACTTTATCATGCTCTCTGCTATAAAAAAAAAAAACAGTTTGCTGCACAGAGCCTGCTTCACTGCTCCTATAAAGAGAACAAGTGCAAAGGCACTTTGGATATGGGAGCCACTTGATCTTTAATCCCCTGGCACTGAACCTTAACCCTCGAGCTAACTCGAGACTCAACAGATTAATATGTTTTGATTAACATTCACGTGAGGGGAATAAACTTAAAACCTTGGAGCTTAAGTCACATGTCTTACTTCATTCTCTCCCCCCAGGTTTCCTGTCTGTAGCTTAAGACAAATAAAGGAATCTAAAATATATACAAGACAACAAATAGATTAGGATTTAATATGTTAACCTCCCTATAAAAATTCTATCCAAAAGTTATTTTTCAAGTTTTCAACCTAATATTGCCATTGCCTTATATATGAGAATCAAGAGTGTTGTATGAGTATTCTTTTTTATGTCTGGATTTTTTAATTATGTACTCTGTTGTTACGCCTGGGGTGCATGAGTTATGTTTGTTAATGCGCAGCTTTACGGGTTTGAGTTTATGTTTTTGTGTAGTCCTGACTTGTCTTGCTGCTGTTTGTTTTCTTGATTGTATTTCAAATGATTCAACTTGTCTATCAAGCAGACAGGACTTTATTTCCTTGTCCAAGCTTCTCAAAAGTGAGAATTTGCTTTGAATGTGATTTTAAATTGAGTGTCTCTTAATTTTCAGACTGTCAGTCAGACAAAACAAGTAATTTCTCACTGGGATCAATTAACTTTAGATGGGCATCTTTAACCATTTTCTGACATTATACTGACAAAACCATTAATTTATCAGACAACTAATCGACAGATTAAGACATAATAAAAATATTCACAGGATGCAGGGCCATTTCAAACACGGCCAAAAGACAGATTAACTTGGACAACAATTAATTTGAGATATGAAGGCATTCACATGCAGGCAAATCCACCAAATGTTCATTGTTGATTCTGTCTTGTTAGCATAAAAAGTGCTTTACCATAGTCACTGGCACCCGCAACATTCTCAATCTCCAGCGTCCACGCCCCAGTGGGGTTCTCATCCCACGAGTGGGTGGTCATAAAAGCCCAGTCGTTGAAACCCTCTGATGAGTAGTCATGTGGTCTGCAGGAAGAATGGCAAGCAGGTGCGTCAACAGTTTGTGTTTACAAATTTGTACTGCATGTTTATGCCTGTGTGTTGTGTGTTTGTACCTGGGATGGAGCAGCGTGGAGCGCGTGCCGGCCGGACTTATAAGGTGGATAGCCAGGTTTCCCCTCCGGTTATAGGACAGAGTGAGCCGGGCTTGGACGTGCTCTAGTGAGGTCACATGACTCTCTGTTCCGAAGCAGGCATCCACACTCTTGTTAATGAATAAATGGCTGCCGATGTTCCTGTCGAACATGAGAATGGATACGCAGAGGGCATTAAGACAGCAGTGAGCATTAGTTGTAGTTTGTGTGCTGCAGAAATCATTACTGGCTTATTCTGAGCTCGGGATAAGCGACACTCCAGATAACTTTGTGAGTATCACATTTTGCTCTCAGCCAGTGTGCAAGGCTGCAAAGGGTGAAGAGTTTGTGGCCTTGAACAGGATTAATGTCTCACAACCTGTAGCACCAAAGTCCTCTGAGGAAGCAAAGCACCCACCTCTTTTTATTCCCCTCCTTTAAATCCGCTTAGGAGATTACATGCATCCACAACAATTCTGAGGAGGAGGAAGGCGCCGGGGTTTTAGTGACACTGAGGTGCCCAAATTATAGACTGTTATAAACTGTCACGCTTTTTTTAAGACAGAGTCCCTCCAGGTTCAGTCTGATAAATGTTTCATGATGCATTAAAGGACTGCAAAGAGCCTTTGACCTTTGCAGCCACCTCACATGGGAACAGTCCAAAAGGTTAATTTACAGCACTTTTCTAGCTGCCAACAAGTCATACAGTGACCATAAACATTATCATTATGATTTGCAGCAACACAGCACTTAGACATTTGCATCTTTGAGCTATTGCAATATGTATTTTTGTACTGCCTCTAGGCAGGGTCAGAAAACACAGGAGGCGAAAATGGAAATTTATACAAATGGCTGCGCAAGTTGATTTATCATTGCCAGGTGACCGTGGCAGCACAGGTGCCTGTGATTTAAAGTCTGGGAGAAGTAAAATTTGTTGAAAGCATGGCATCTGTTTTTACTAGCACATGCAGAACAGGCAGACAGAGGGAGGGATGGCTGCAAGCCCGTAAAACAGCAATCTGCTCTTCAGCCACTGTGGTAAAAATTAACAAGTAAATGAGGGCAACTGATCAAGAAATAAGGATAACAACTGTGACCCTTTTCAGTATAAACATTTCAGTTGATATGCTATTAAATCAACTCAGTGATGATGGTAAACACTTCTGGTGAAAATTAAAAGATGCTTATAAAAAAAACACAATGCCCCTCTGTTCAGCTTCAGCAAAACATAACACAAGCCACTAAGCATATTATTTCATTTCTTAGTTGCCTTCTGCTTCTATTTGTTTTTCCCTGGCACTTAGCGACTTCTAGCAGATCCTTTCCAATGCATCACAATCACATACCAACTACATATTGGAAAAGATTTATTCAATATTTTTTTAATTAAATCTGTTGACGGCAATAATCCCAGGGAGACACGAGTAAGTATTTTTATCCAGTGTTTACAAAGCTTTTCATATCCACCAAAAAAGAAAAAAAAATCCTGGGAGGACGCCAGACCTTAAGAATTTCCATCCATTTTGGTGGTGAGTATTCTTTGAAGAAGAACTGGGTGTTTTTAAATTGTAAATCACTTTCTGAAGAAGCTCTGTCAGTGTGTAACTCATGCCATACTCCAGTTTGCAGAGACACAGGCCTGGTGGCAATTTGCATAAGGTTTGGTAAATCCTCTCGGGGTCTTTCAGAACAAAGTGTGCAGACACATCTCGGTGTCACATTCATTGTTATAAATAGTTTCCCTTATTTAAAAAAGCCTGCCTTCTGCAACTTTTTTGGTTAGACACGTGCTTCTAGGAGCTTTCTGCAAAAACTTAATGCTTTTTTAAAATTTCTCCTCAAACTTTAACACAAGGTTATGTCCACGCATACAATTAAAATAAATTAAGATCATTCATCGGTCACTCTGAAATCCCTGAGCAAATATTTCTATACACAGAATAACACCAAACTCCAAAGTTATTCACTGATCCTCGAACTATCACACAAGGCCAAGATAATGGCTAATAATGGCCATAACGATGTTGTACTGATGTACTTTTTCCTGGGAAATGCCTGTTTTGAGAACACTGTCATGATTCTGATGTAATCACCAGATGTAACTGATGCTGAGACAGACACTGAACATCTACCTGCTGATTTATTCCAAGTCACTCTGGATAAGTGAGTCAGCTAAACATCTAAATGTAAATTGAATAACCTGCCTTGGCTGCTGCTCCCAGACGCTCGAACCATCTGCTCTGAGCATCTCAGCAGCGGTAAAAGAGACAGAAACCTCAAACTAGGCGAGAGAAGGGAGAGGGAGCGAATAATGAAGAGGAGATGTCAGACTGCGTTTAGACGGTAACGCCGGGAAAAGTAGGAAGAAAATGGCTGAGAAGGAATATTGAGTCTTAACAGTAAAAGGGACACATGAGTTGACAAATTACTATTTCTCTTTTAAATGCTCCCTCTAAAGCTGAGCTGAGTGCCTGCACACGCCCTCACACACATGCACGCAAACACACACACACACGCAAGCACGCAAGCCCACACACACACACACACGCGCGCACGCGCGCACGCACACACACTGAAAGCCGAGCTGAAGATGAAGACATATCGTGTTGCTGCAGTAAAGCATGACAGCTCAGTCACACACCGGCATCTCCTACACCTGCACTCTGTTAGGAACCACTTTCTCTTATCGCTGGTTGCGTCTTGAACATTCAGGCTGATCTGACCAAACTGCTTAATAACAGGCAGAGTTTACGTCAATCCAAATAACCATGTATTTATTGTGCATGTTCTAATGTTTCTAATGTAACTGCTGTTATCTTATCAGTGTAAATAATCTATCTAATCCCTTCAGGCATCACTCTGATTAACTGAGTCCCTGATTACTCAGCACAAGCCTGATCTCTAATGTCATAAGGTTGTGTTGTATGTAGAAGTTACCTTTATGTTTGATTGCTGCCACTGTGTTAGCAAGGACACTGCCGTAAAAGTCTTTTTTATGTCAGTGAGGCACTTCTCTTGTAACAGGGTACTCCAGCTATTTATCATTGCACCATGCAGTTGGTGTCTCACACAAAACAGATTAAGAGTGGTTTCAGACTAAGTCAGGCATTGTGACCAACACTGCTGGTTTGTGCTGGGGTGTGGGACTGTCAGCCCATTCACAAATGTAAATTAAGCCTTTGTACTCACTCATGGCAGGATGGTTCAACACTGTTTGGCTTGATCCACCAATCAGCTAGTTGGCCACCACAGCATAAAATCAGATGGGGTTTCTCCAAAAGTTAAGTCTGCTCCAATTTTACCAGGCAGGACCACTGCAGGGTTTTTTTTTTGCTTCTTGCCTTGGTTGGTGCTCCTATAGCACAAACTGACTACTTACATTAAAAGGAATGGAAAAAACATTAATTTTTGTGCTATAAGGCCTGATTTGGTCTGAAATAACCCTTAGACAGCCTGAAGTTATCCTGACCTCAAGTTCAGGGTAAGCATCAAACTTCAAAATGCTGAAATTTCCCATAAGGCACTGCCAAGGACCATCCACTCTCCTTCTAACCCTTGAGGACATCATCAGGATGATTTTTTTCAAAGTTTAAAAAGCCTTAGATGACATTAGGTAGCAGTTTTAACACGTCAATTAGGATTCCTTGTGTATATCAAATCAGTGGAGTGTCCCAATAAATATAGTTACAAATCATTAATTGTAGGCTGATGCTACCTCAAAATCCAGACTGCTGTTTAAATGTGCGAAAAATTCAACATTTCAGATGTAACATCAGCGATACAGGCTGTGGCTTGCACTCCAGCAGGGGGCGCTACTCAAACACACAATCAGCACGAACCAGTGAATGCCCTGGTGCTTTATCAGTAAACTAGGATATGGTGAGAACATGTGTGAAGGACTGAACCGATAAACATGACATCAAAGATATCTTGGAAGTCAAATAAGTCGAGCTTTAGAGATTTGACACACAGATGAAGAAACTGTGCTTAAAGATACGGCGCTGTCTGCCGAGTTTCTAAAATAGCAGCAGAGGCACCATCAAGCGAAAAAGAACAACATTAATTCTGCAGTGCAGCTTAGCATTAGGCTTCGTGGGCTGCATTCAAATAAACTTGAACAAATTACTTGTTAGCTCCAATTAGCTTTAACCATGTTTTTAAGTGACATCTGTAATATGTGTAGACACTTGTAATCATGGTCCTGAGACGACTTCAGTGAGCTGTGTATGTGTGAGTGTGTATGTGTGTATGTGTATGTGTATGTGTTATGTACCAACCTTGGCTCGCAGACCATAGCGATCACACATTTCCGCTGTGGCCCCACACTGGTCCACGTCTTTGCCAGCGACACAATTGCACTAGCATCAAGTAGACCATACCCATATGAGTGACTGACTGCAGAGAGAAAAGGGGAAACAAACACTTGAATGTCAGCATCCTCACACACCGTGCTCCAACTTTATTGATCAAAAACAGGGCATCCCATTTTACCCTTTAACACAACAACTCTGTCAGGGGGCCTTGTACCTCTAATGACAATTTAATGAGGCTCAAAGGCATCTGAAAACTACAGAGGGCAGAGGGGAACTTGGAAGGAGTTGCAGTACCTTTGCGTCCGACCCCATTGGTTCTCCAGTCATTTGTGAGCAGGTGGGCAGGGTGAGAAGTTCGCACAACCAGATGTTGCATGTCCCTCCAGGTCAGGTTTTTACTGGAAGAGGAGTGTATATGGTAAGCACGCAAAAAAGACACACTAGGCCACACACACAAACACAAAAAGACTCTTAAAAGTGGGGGCACTCAAACAGATCAAACAGACGTGTCTCACAATACTTGCTGCAGTCTTACCTGCAGGTGGGCAGCTGATTAAATACAGAATACCATAAAGTACTAGTCACATTCTTTCCTGAATTACACTAAACACTCAGTCAACATGTGTTTCAACCTAATTTGCATCCTTCTATCAAACTGTAGAATAAAGTGAGAGCCTAAAAAAATGTAAAATGATAATTCTGCCTGCAGTAATGAAGATTTGAACGAGCAAGGAACACAAAAGGTTATAGGAGATAAACTTGAGTTTAATTTAAAAGTATTATGTTCTCATGCTGGATTTACTAAAATAAAAGCATCTTATCTTTGGCTGTGCTCAGTCACTTTCTCATCAAATCCGTTCTTAATTGCAGTCTTTTTCTATCACCCATCTCTGTTTTGCCACTACACTAATTACCGTACTTATTTTCAGGACTGTTCTGACGTTCGTGTTTGTCCCTCCATTAGTGTTGCCTGACTGGATAAGAGTGATTAGTGCTTATATCAAATTGTGTCATTTTGCAAATGTACTGCAAAAATCTAGCAGGCAGAGGGGTTAAACGGAAATTCATGAAATGGGATAATTGAGCAGAATAGATGCATAAACACAGAGCGTCAACGGTGAAAGCCAGGTTTAATACCAGAGTGTCAAATCTATAATCAGGCTTTTAAAAGTTGGGCAAAAAAGTTTTGAAAGAAAAAGAAATGTTGAAGCACATGCGCACTCTTTGTTTCCTGTGAATCCTTCATGCATGTGTATACTGTTAGAATCCAGGAAATGTGGAACCTGCTGCTAACATTTAACGCTACTCCACAGAGAGTAATTTTAGAGTGTAAATATTATAAGCGGCTGTTGCAGAATATGATGAAAGTCTTAAGGATTATAGCTTCAAAGTAAATCTATCAAAGTGGAACAAAATATATCAGTTTTCTCTCTTTTATATTTTGGAGTGAATCAGATGTTTCCTTTTGGCAGCCACAGACCCTTAAAGACATGAATCAAGCATGTCCAGTCAGGTTATTAAGGAAATTGGGTACATTTGATCCGATGGAAAAACATAAATGAAAGATTAGTATGGTAATATTCAAAGTAATAGGGTTACATAATAAACTTACACACGTGCAGGGTTTGATTTAAAATGTCCTCCTCAGACTATCAGAGGGTAAGAGTCTACAGTCACACTAACAGTTTTTTGAGGCCGTTCTTTTTATCCAGCAGTGCTTTGAGCTAAAGTCTAGCAAACTTTAAAGAGTGATAATGCTAACATGACTTTATTTAGAAGGTATGTTTACATTGTTTACTATCATAATAGTTCAGTATGTTGGCATGCTTACATCTACCATTAAATACCCAAAGTGGGACAAAGTGTTTTTTACTAAATGAGCGATGTGCAGTCAGGAAACTGATCCACATACTAGAAACTAATAACAGTGGAGAAATTTTGAAACCACTTTGTCTTAGAGAATATTTCAGTGTACTTGCAGGCACTGGAAAAAAAACAATATTCCCTTTAGATAATTACGGCACAGTCTAATAATAAATTGGTTCTGTACACATTATATTTAGCAGTTTTCTCTTCCATTGGATTATATTATTTTAAATCAAAAAAGTCAGTAAAATATGCTGACAGGCAAGGTTATAATGAAGTCCAAAAGAGAATTGCAAGACTTGGAAATACTCAGAAAAATGGTGATAAGCACTTACTTGGCCTCAAGGGCAAGGGCGATGATCCCAGCAGCCAGCGGGGCGGAGGCAGAGGTGCCTGTGTGGGAGTCTGTGCATTTTGATTTGAGGTCTGTAGTCACCTGAGGAAGATGAACATGGCGGTACTTAAACAGGCAGCTCTGACAAAAACTGACAAAGTGGAAAATACTCTCGAAACATTTACCTGAAGTTATTCTTCCAATTCAGTGTTATAGCTTCGGCCCATTCTAACAGAGCGTCACAAATCCCAAACTTTTACCAGAACTGAATTATTCTCAATAAATTCATAGGAAATTTTTGTCATCCGATAACTTTGCTCACTTCTTCTCTTACTGTTTCATATGTATGTGCTGGAGGCAGAAATCGTCTTAACGGTTAATATAGTTGGAGCTTAAGAGCAAAAAGTCCTCAGCATGACTCCCTGCAGCAGCTGGAAAATCAAGTCAGGAAAATGGTATAACTTTTGCTCACCCTCTCTCAACAACTTGCAGTGAGGTGTCTGAGCTTTCTAGATCAAACTACTCAAGTAAAGATCTCCTTAGTGACCTGCACCAGGCAGCTCCCACAGGTGAATTTCTGCAGCTGCATGAATATGGTGCAAGCAGTTCAGCACCAGCTGCCTTGCAGAAAAGCTCTCAGTTATCAGGATATAATGCTGCAGTGGAGATCAATTTATGTAACTGAACACTTCAAGAATTGAGAACCAAACATCTCCTCTGGATAGTGATCAATGCAGAGCCTCAGGAAATGGATCAGAACAGACTAACTAAAATAATTAATGCACCGCCAGAAATAACTCTGATAATTTTACATTCAAGAGTTTCCAATATCCCCCCTTAATTTAGATTGAAAGGAAGACATAATATATGTGTTATAAAAAACCCTAACAGAAATTAAAATATCTGCTCCTGTATAACCCTGGTGGTCCCACCCTTTCTCTTCCGCTCTATCTATTCATTCTTTGGGTTCATGAGTGACAGCACAATTAAATGAGGACAGCACTGAAGCATTAAGGGACCAGTCACATGTCAGGGAGATGTCATAAGCTGTCCGTCCAGTTGTTCTGGCTGCTAGACGCTTTACTAGAAAAAGACTGCAAGTGTGATTTTGTGTTTGTGAGAAGAATATTAAGCAGCAAACAGATTGCTGATGGAGATTTTGCTGCTCACTATTTGTAATAGTTTTAACAGCCCAAGACGGGATGAATGGAATGGAAGAAGGAAGATAAGGGGAAAGAATGAACAAGTCATGTTGTGATTCAAGTACAGAATAAACCTGCAGTGTTGAATACTACAAATGAGAGAATATCTCAATAAACACCTTGTCCCACTGATGTAAAAATTTCATCATCATCAACTGCTTTAAAAATCTTTTACTCATGTTTTTATAAGTTACTGTTTTATAGTAAATATTGGGTAAAAAGAAATCACTGGCTCCAGCTCTTAAGTGTTTTCTGTTTTTCCAATAGTTAGCTGTATCTTCGGGCTTTGAACTGATTTAAATGAGACATCTAAAGCATCATGTCAGGTTTTAGGAATGCGCAACAGCTTTTTAAAACATTATGTAACTATATATAGAGCGAAGGAATCTGCTGATCAGGAAAATTTACAGTAGAATTTTCAATAATCAAGATCATTTTTTACTTTCCGCCTCATGTACGAACAACATATAAATGCTTCTACAGCATTACTGAGTGGTTTTCTTACAGCATTTAAAAAACAAAAACTCCAGCTATATGAAAAAAATATCCTTGTCAGATTTACATTTTCCATGCAAACCATTTTGGTGTTTATGATAAACAGCAGACATTAACTGTAGTAGTTACTTCATAAGAATTTATACTTGTCTAATATTGATTTATTATTCATATGGGTATTTGATTGGTTGTTTTGTATATACAAACATAACAGTGATAACCAAAATAGTAATCATCTAAGAATTAGCCAATCCAAGAGGGCAGGGCCAGCCTATATTTGACTTGGGTTCATTTTTGATACACAACTTAAAAATTTTAAGTGAATCCGTGGAGTTGTATCCTTTTTGAACAAATATAAAGCAATCTTTTTTATGAATTGGTGTAGTTGCTTGTCTTGTGCACACACACAGGGAGCCATGAGTATGAGGGTGATGCAACACATACCTACAACGGTTTAACACTTTTTTATCGATCTTCAGGTTGAAGTAATGTGCTAAGAAACCAGGGTGTACTTAGCAGTTTGAAGCTTTGAAGCTTGGTTCAAAACTTTGACATTTGATTTTTATATCAACATGTGATTGCATAACATACAGTGCTGTGTGTGTTGAAGGGGTGGAGCAGAGGGGAAACGCTGGCGGACTGTTGACTCTCTATGATTGCACATACAGGAAAGAGAATAAACATCCCTAGTCAAACTGGATTCTGCCCGTATCTGGAGACCTTTACCAGAGAGAGACGTCAAAGTTTATTTTTAAACTTCTGGAATTTAAAAGGATTTATCTTCACTCCAAATGATCCAGTGATCCAACAGTCAAGTACTGAAGTACTACAAGCTGAAAACTCCTTAATTTTTTTTTTCCTTGTTTTGTTTTTTTTTTTTATTTGGGTATGTAGGGGTGTTGAGGTCATACAAATATGACAACAGACATTTGAAGGATCAGTCAAAACCTCAAGAGAAGCTTTGAATATCAAAAAATTACATTGGTTCCAGCCCTATATGAGACCCAGTAAAGAGCCAGTGTGTAGTAAAGCAGTAAAAGATGAAGACTGGAAGCATACATGAATGTAAACAATGCTGGTTTCAAAATGGTAAAAGAAAAAAACTGTTTTGCAAATGTTTCATAAGAAAGGAAATGAGTTCAGTGTGTTTGTGAGACCTCAAGGATAAATGTGTATGTGTTTTGTTGAGTTAACACTGAATGTAAACAAAACTTTTGTTTGTTTACAAGAAAGCTCCAAAGGGAACCTTGAATGGATCAAAGCTGTTGTTGCCAAATCGACTAATCGATTCAGCACCTATTATAACATCCGACTGATCTGAATCTGATATCTTGCTGTAAGAAAAAAGCACTAGGAGAGGAACAGAATGAGAAAAAACCCAAGTTACAACACAACTCACTATCTGTTTCTCGTTGAGGTTCCCGGAGCTGTAGGTGGTGGCGAGGGTGGAGGAGCAAGCCTCGCTGTACCAAGGGACATTGCCATTCTGGGTGGAGCTGCTAATGGACAGAGTGTAGATGCTGTTGGTATAGCCGTCACAGTTGCAGCTGTCCTTTTCTCTCCCTCCGTTCCCAGAAGCCCAGACAAAGATGGAGCCCAAACCACCACGACCCTGAAGAAGGTATAGATCATTCAGACAAACGACAAAAGTCAACAACACACTTTCATTCATTCATTGACTCCGTTACTTATTCTTGTATACGTGCTGTTGGTCATTAGATCAAAATCTCATTCAATCTTTCATAGGAATCCTAGTTATATGAGGGCAAATTAATCAAAGGCCTCATTTAAAAAAGGACCAATTAAAACGCAGCATACATCACAGAGGCCAGCAAGGCTAAATATCACATGACAACAATGCCATACAAAAAGGCAGTAAATGACAACAGCTCATTGTGATAAATCATCCAACCTCTCAGCCTTTGAAGTGCAATAATTTTCATCTAAGAGCCGCTTTATTGTATTGAGTGGAGCTGTCTCTCTCTGCATTGATCAAACCAGGCTATGCACCACCCACACCACCATCTGACAGCGCTCTCACTGTGGCAATTATCTTAGTAGTCAGTGTCAGCGGTTCCAATCAGCTTTATGGCACATGCCTGGAATTCCTGAGCTCTGTAACAAGAGTCAGTGTTAGCTGGATGGATGTGTTTCTTCATGGAGGGCAGATGTGAGAGCCTGTGGTGAGATTTGTATTGTTATTAATCTGTTGACTTGTTCGTTTCACAAGTGCTGTTAACAACAAAAGGGCTGGTTACACAACAGTTTGGTCCCTGTTTGGTTGATATCCAGTTTGCTATGTTTTTAGATGCTTTCAGGCTTGTTCTCAAAAACGATTCGCCTTAAAGTCTCTACACTTTTACATGCATATTGTCAGGAATTTTCCTGGGAGATTTTGATTAGAAATACTCGTCAAGTTTTTTTAATCTCCAGTACCTGATTAGAATTTTAAAAACCTTGATTTTTTTTAAAAACCACGACACATTTGACCTCAAACTGACTCACTGAAAGAGCTAAGAGATAAATGCTAAGCTAGTGGTTTTTAAAAGTGTCCTTCAACTAATAATGAAAGTATTTAAAAAAAAACTTTTCACTCTTAATTTCTGCCAGTGCTGCTTCTAGTCATTTTCCAAGATTTTCTTCCCTGGTGGCTTTTTAGAGGACATTCCCTTCCATTCCTAATTGACAGGGTCAAAAACTGCTTTGTTCTTCCTGCTTGTGTCCTCTCATGCTTGAACAGTTCAATTACTGACTGCTGAAAGGAAGCCACACACAGGCAGTAAATAATTTCTGTCTCACACAAACACACACTCTCTCACGCACACACACATACAAACCTCTGTAACTCCACGCAGAAAAGCTTCTTTGGCGAGTTTGGCAGGTCCATCCACAGTTTTGCCGTCATCCTCTGGACCCCAGCTGGCACTGTAGATGTCGATGTGTTGGGGATTCAGACTGAGAGACTGAGCCTCCACCATGTCAGTCACCTCACCGTCAAGCATACGCACACCTGCAGACAAACACATACACACACAGACACACACAATAAATGACAAAGCATAAAGGTTTTCTTTGTACTTGCATAATGTTTCTTTTGACAAGTGAAAGGTCATATGATACTTAAAGAAGATGGAACAAAAGCTCAACTATTGAGAATATGTCTCACTAAAGACTAGGAAGACTGTAAAAACAAAAAGGATATGTTTAATTTAAATAATCAGTGAGTCTTTTCCTGTGCAAAACTAAATACGGCATTAGTTTATCTTGTAAGTACAAATTATTAATCAAAAAATCTGCTACACTGGCTATTTGTAACTCTTTACACATTGACCTTTCAGTAATCAGTACATCATCATTTTTGACTTTTCAGTTATGTTGTTGGGCGTCTTCATAGATGTGTGATGGGATCCATTTCCCATCTTTGACTTTGTGCACAGTTGCACAGAAGCCGAAGCCCTCCTAGCTGCTCCTTGCATAACATACCAAAATATTACACCAGACTGTCTGCAGTTAACTTGCACTATTGGTATTGTAAGTGCACTGCTTTGTCTAGGAAGACGAATGCTTGAAACAAAACAAAAAGCCAATTTTGATGAATCTGCTGCACTGATTTTGATCAGTCAGTATAACTGAAATAATGTTTTAGCAGCGATGCTAAATCAAGTTGACTTTTCCAATAAAAAAGGATTAAGCCTGGATCCTGTTGCTCCAGTCTGCAGCTCAGTGCTTTGGGTCATGGTGTTTTAGTTCTGTAGGTTCACCTGATAGTTTGCTCATGTTCAGCAGAGTATGACATGCATGTGGACAAAGCATTACTTCTGTGGTGTTGTTAGTGGCTCGATACCACTTTTTCACATCCGATACCAATACCGATACTGCAGCCCTGAGGATCGGCCGATACCGATCCGATACCAATCAGATACCGATCCGATTCTTTTTGTCACTCTAAAAGTTCTTAATAATACGTGGATGTAATTTGCTTGATACTGACATCTAAAAACACCACGTTCACTGTACAACAACTATTCTGGT
>JAPZDZ010000001.1:15530192-15541220 GCA_029783805.1 Acanthurus tennentii | reverse complement strand
CACACACACACACACACACACACACATACACATACATATACACTCCCTCTCAATTGGTCCTGCCATAAGGAAGACTTGGAGAGCTGGGTGGCAAGAGATAAGGGCTGAGGTGAGCGAGGGTTGGAAAGCGTTGCAGCCAAAAAGGAAACATCAATAGTAAGTGTCTTAGCTGGGCTCCAGGCCACTATGAGCCACCAGAAGAGCTTAAGCGTGCTTTGGCATAGATTGTAGATTTGTGGAGCTGCATTGGAAGGATGTTCTCCCACATTCTTCCACAATAAATTCCATCAGTTAGGGAAAACAGTCTCAGGCACTGGCACAAAAACACTCAAGCAGGCTGAATTAGAAAGAGACAGCATATTGTTTGAGCTGTTTTCATGTTTATCAAAACTTTTACTGATAAGAGTATGTGTGTGTGCGTGTGTGTGAGTGTGTGAAACATTTAACACCTTCCAAACGGCCTCCACACTTATATGTTCCTCAAAGCCTCTAAGGAGTTGATACAGCATTAGCTTAGTTACAGTATGTTCAGGCTATTGTTTAGCTCCGACTGTATCCTACTGGCCTACTTATTCCCGGTGCATGCTTCAGGCTCCTTTCTTTGCTGGGGAAGTTTTTGTTTTCCATCCCTTCTTCCAACTATAATCGTATCACTTGTAATCGTGGTGAGCCCTGCGATTAAAAAAAACAAGCCTCTCCTGCCAATGGCCCACAAACAGCAGATTACAGCAAAGAAATTAAAGTCAGAAGGGAGGCAGGTTGTGGGAAAGAAAGAAGACAAGGAAGGGTCCACAAGAGCCAAGAGATTTGCGTGGTTTCATTAATGCTGATGAACTTAATTCAATCAATTCTCAGCAAGGCATCGCCGTGGTGGTAAACAACTCCTATGCCATCTGAGGCCGCTGCAATAAAGCCATTTCCTTCACCCACTTGTTTTAATTCTAGTGTAGATTTACTCTACTTACCCGACTATGGTAATGCATCGGCGGCGCCTGTGTGATTTAAGTGGCCAAAACAAACCCAAAAACTCTAAGTCGGGGGCAGGATTCATATTAGGCAGTAATTGCCCATTTGTGGAGAGTAAAAAGCATTAAATGGCGGAAAATTAAATTGCCTTGGACAAAATAAACCCCATAAGCTATGGCCTTTAATTAGTTTTGTTCCCATAAATGATGTCCTTTGACTCAACAGTGAATGAGAAACAGCCATAGGCCTATTTTACATGTCAGTTGTCAGCTATCAGACAGCGAAGGAGACAAATTAATGAACAAGTGCAATATAATCCTAATGTTCCCCCACACAAGCGGCTCTTAGGGAGCACAAGTGGGTGGTTCCAGGGCAGGCCAAACGACAAAGAGAAGAGTAGAAAATAAGTAGTTGTCCATGTAGATTTCTACCTGTTGTCATTAAGCTGCGTGTATCGAGGCTGAGGGTCTGGGTCGCCATCATTCACATCGTAGCTGGCCTCCGGATCCTTAGAAAACACAGATGAACTGTTAGATTCAAATACAGAAAAGAGCCTTTACTGAGTTTGGGTAATTCAAATATTAAATAGCCTGCAAAATATGAAATATTAAAATCTGTCAGGATGGATTCTTAAAATCCATCATTCACTCAGTTTTAGTACAAGGAGGATACAATCTGTGATTTAAAATTTGCTTTTTTTGCTCTGCTGTTATTTTCTTTCTGTTTGCCCTTGGAGAAACACGGTTTCTCCATCAAAACATAATGTTTTAGTTTATTTGGGAGTTGTACTCACATAGTTATCCATCAGGTCCGAGTGGTTCTTCTCTATTCCATCATCCAGGATGGACACCACCACCCCTTTACCTGTGTAGCCCAACTGCCATGCAGCTTTGGCGTTCAAGTCACGGTGGTTGTCGTTGTACTGCGGATGGAGAGAGCAAATAGCTTAGAAGAAATCTAATTCTCTAAGAGACACCTGAGTGCAGACAAGACTGTGCTTTTAACTAAATCTGTTAGGGCTTAAAAAAAGGCAGTCATTTACGACATTAGATGAGGACTGGGCCTTTTACTGAAGCATCTGGGAAAAATGCTGCTTCTTATTGAATATAAGTCATTCTTCCCTGGTGAATAGCACACACTTATTGCAAGCTTACAAAGAACATTTCTGCTCTGATAGCATCAGGGCCATGCTTACAGTTATTGCATTTATTATTAATACAAAGCAGAGCACCAGTGAACTTAATGATGGCACAGAGTAATGATTCCGAACACCTTTTGATATGCTTTTGACATTCAAGTTGACCTTTGGTCCAAAGCCATGTCTGGCTTTCATTCTAGTTCAAAGCTCTTCTCTTTAAAGTGTGCAGGCGTGTGTAATGTGTCCGATGTACCATTTGCCATTTTCTCCTCTTAGATTACAACATAGTGGTCTTCATGGGTAAACCCAATCCTGAGGACTAGAAAGTCAATCCGGGTCAGATCCCATTCTATGACTTCAATACCCAAGTGCATCCGATAAGATCCGGTGATCAGACAACCGCAATCATCATCTAAAAATGTGTGTGTGTGTGTGTGTGTGGTGCGCATGGGCGCGTGTGTTTGCGTGTAACACTGTAATGTTATTGCAACATTAGGATGAGAAAGTGTGGATCAGGACATACAGCCACGGTAATAACATAGATTCTGAACAAGTTGTGTTTGTCATCAACCATCACTATGACAGTAGAACTGACTTTGGACTTACATAACCTGTGGGTTAGCCATGCTGTTTAAACAGCAAGACAGGAGAAAAAGAAAACCTGGTAGTTTTTCCTCCAACCATCATGCATCACAAGCAAACACAGGAGAAGGCTACTAATGCCATGACCACAGATTGTGTACTTAAAAATGGACAGAGCCACAGTGACGTCACCAACTGGATGTGAAGCAGCACTTTGAATCTTCGAGTTTAGCATTATGGCAATCGCCATCTTGTTTATTTCGAGCCAGAGGTGACCACAATTGGATGAGGAACTGGCCATAGAGGGGGAATGCATTGCTATCAATGACTGTGAGTGCACGCAGCTGCTGTTACTCAAAATGGCCAAAGCTTTGGCATTAACACAGAAATGCTCTAACAGGGATTTACTCTCTTCCAGTTCCAGCCTCAAATGGTCATTCGTGGAACTGCTGTTTTGGGCACGTCTGTGTTGGCTTCAATTTTTAGTCCTGTGGGCTGCTGCTTGGTTACACAAAACGTTATGTTCTGATAACTTGTAAATTTACAATAACTTGTTAATAGCCATCAGCTGTGAAACCTGTAACATTCAGGTCCGTGTCTCCTGGTGAGATTCAGATCCGATATTTCTTGGTTCCTCATGGTTCAGTTAGCAGCTCTGAATAAGACACTGGTCCAGTTTAGCTCCTCAGTGTCTACTTCCAGCTGTTTGAGTATGTGTGACCATTTTTGGACCTGTGAGGACCTTTTATTCAAACCCTCATAATCAGCAGAAAGGATAAGGTTTGTGCCTGAATGTTGTAATACGGTTAAAACTTAAACCATCAAGAAGAAAATCAATTGCAGCTTAAAGTTTTGCTCTGCAATGCTGACTCAGATTGGAAAAGTCTTTCGTGACTGACACAGTGAATATAAAACAAATCTGAGTGAGGTATCTGTATTGTGTAAGGTTTCATTTTGAATATTGCTCATCAAGTCAGTTCTTTTCTTTCTGTCTTGATGTCAGCCTTCCTCCTACTCACTGACAACCTGAGCTTGTGAACATTTGTGCAGCCTGAGATCTCTGCTTTGAGGCTTGCCCATTAATATATTAGTAGAAATCAACCTGTATTCATACGGATAAATATCAGAAATTCTCAAATATTCACTGTAATAAAAGATGCTGATCATTAGCATTTATCCACCAAGGACACCCTGCCAGTGCCAACAGACCCACGCATACTCTTATCTGGCCAGCCAAGTTCAGATTTAATGAGGCACAAACTTATTTACGGCATGGAGAGAGAGGCAACACACTCCTACAACGTGACAACCTTTGTTGCATCTTTGCACTTCTGGATATATATCACCACAATTACTAAAATTTTAAAACACGCAGAATGTAACAACAGTGAGAGATGTTCTTTCAGTGTAAATATTTTAACAGTACAGGGCTCATTCACATCAACAGCACCATTTTGAACTTTAGTCAGAATCCTACAGATCCTGCAGATAAGCTGGAGGGAAGTTAAGTTAAAGTCAGATGACTGAAACTATGAATGAAAGCAACACCATCTAAAGCCCCAATGGAAAGTCTGCAAGCTTACAGTAAACCAACCAAATTAGCATTTATTTTTAGCAAGTGAATGCACTTTTATTTCCCCTGTTTGTCTCCACACAGGTGTTCAGCTAACTTTCACCACCATCAGATTACACAGAGCTACTGGCCAACAAATATACAGTATATATATATATTTTAGCTATATAATCAGGGTCACACCAGGAATATTTGTCAGGCAAGATGTCCAACCGATAAATCCAGAGTGAAAAATTTCTCGAGTTGTATTGGATGGACAGCCATTAAATTTGATGCATTCATTCCGGGTGCCAAAGGTTCAACCCTGGTAATCCTCTTATTTTCATCCAGCGCCTCTAACACATTAAAACTATCACTCGTCCAACACTCAGTTTATGACAACACCCCTAAAACAAATTATATACCTCTAGAACAAATTATTGACTAACATAAGCTTTAGGTATACACTAACATAACATTACTTCATGGCCCTAAGCAGTGGTTTTTCAACTGGTTTAAAAATAAAATCTTCTGATGCTTTTTTTTTCTTTTGCAAGTGTTGACTTGGTTATATTGATATTCTGCTCAGACGGAGCTGAGCTGGTGTTTAATAAGCTTGACAACCTCATGAGTTGCCTACAGATTTTATTTTTATGTTTCCTCTCATACTAAGTCAACAGGGCTTTAAAAGGGACCACATAATGCATAATAGGCTTATTCATAAATAGAAGCACATTAGTTTCAGTAACACGGGAATTTGGGACATTTTGCACAGTTTCACAATAATATTGTACCTTGTGTAGCATGCATTCAGCAGCGCAATCTTTATCACACGAACTGATAATTAGCCAGCATCACACTGAATAGGAAATCAGCAAAATTACAGCCCTCTGCATGCACAGTGTATTTTCCAACCACATGCGCAGACCTCACAACTGCACTCTCTGCCAAAAGACAACATGTATCCAATCAACTTTTATAATGTTTCAGTTAAACAGCAGATAGTAGCCTAAAGCAGAATCCACTGTTTATAGCTCTTTAAAATCTTCTGCTAGTTTTTGATAGCTAGCTGTTTCCATGTTGGATGCAGTTTGATTGAACACCCAATTTGAGGAGTTGAAGTGAATCTATTTCCAGTCTTGTTTAATGAGTATACTCTCGTTTGGAATGTTCAATAATGTCCGCTTCTAATGTGGTAAAAGCTTCCACCTTGAATGGTTACAGAAATTTGCAACCTTAAGCCTTAGTAATATGTTTGATTATTTTTCTATCATAAAATTTGCAATTTCTTTAGTTTGTGTTTTTGGAATGAAAGCATTAGCTGTTTGAAAGAAAATTAATCAACAACTTTTTATGGTTCTCAAATGGTAAGTTAAATGCCTTTTTTGTTGCATGTACAGTATGATAGTTAATAAATTACTTTGGGTTTTAACTAGTTATTGGACAAAAGAACTTGAAAACATTTTCAGGCTCTGGGAAATTGTAATGATTTTTTAAAATCTTTTCTGACATTTTAAAGATTAAAAGCAGTCGAGATTAATTGAGAAAAAAACTGGTTGACTTATGAAAACAGTCAGTTGTTAAACCTCAGTATAAATAAAAAATAAAATGGTATGTAACTTGGCACAAAACTTTGCATTCTGACTGCAGTATCATAGACAGGTTTTACTGTCATTAAAACACTACAAAGTGCTGTGAACTAATGGCAGAATCTTTTACATCTTGTCACACTGATACAACCCGGCAGCAGGCTTTTATCTGCCTCATTTGCCTTTCAAGTTGCCACTAACTACTCCACCACACTGGGGAAGTCAGTCTGCACAGACATTCTGAACAACTGGTGATGCAAGTCTGCTTTGCATCATCATGAATCTTCTCCAGCCTGAAGCACTCTCACAGTAATTGAAGGAAAAGTGGAGCCGAACAGAACGTCTCAGGGGTTGTTACTGCTGCTTTCAACAGGCCAATGTATCAGTGACATTCTTCAAGTCAAACGTGAAAATCAATCAGCCGAAAACAAGAGCGCTTCAAAGTGAATCACCTCTGTCTCTCACTCTTTGTTGCTGTGCTCTGTGGACTTAAGTAAACCACAAATGTTTAAAAAAGCGTGCTATTCAGAATTCAAAGGAGCTCCGCGTGCGTATGCATGATATTGTTCAAGCTGAATCCTTCATGTGAAGTCACTCAAACCCAGTGTTTCTTCTTCAGCAAACAAGACACACAAGAGCATTTCACACAAAGACGGTACATTGGATTCATAGGGGCTTGCCTTTTGACAAGGGGAAACTTCACAGGCCCATGATTTAATTACCTGTATTGACTTTGCATGGATGAAAAAGCTCAACCAGTATGCAATGTGGTAAGATGTCCCACAGACACAAACAAAAAACACACATTTCCTTTTGTCAGTGGTGTTTCTGTTCAGCAGTGTCCACACTCACCAGGTACCACTGGTCTCTGTACTTGGGATCAAAAGGTTCCACGTAGACATCTCTCTTTTTTCTCCGTTTAGACACCTGTTGCTCTGCCCAGGTCACCTAAAAAAGAAGTGCAAAGACAGAAATAAACATGAGGAAATGGGAAAAACAGCCAAAAAGGTGAGGTGGTGGTCAGCAAAGAGAAAAAAAATCCAGCAGTAAGCTGCTAACCATCATTTTAAAAACAGAGAAAATAATTATGTGCTGAACACAGGGGTCACCACGTCATAGGAATTAATAAAGATCCAAATTCTCAGCGGGATGACGGTAGACAGAGTGAGATTAGAGGCACAGGGGTATCGTGGGCTCCTCACTAATGAGACTTGCGGATGAACTCTGGAGAAACCCGGGACTAATTAAAATTTCTGAATTGATTTGAAACTGGCTGCACCAGGATCTGTTATGCTTACAGGCTTAAACATGCATGCACACTAACAATGCATACACAGAGGTGCAAATTCATCACAAGTCCACGACACAATATTAACCCAGTTTGCAGCAGGCTTTCGTTCTGTGCCAGCTCCTACAGAAACTGTTGACAGAAGCAGAATGCATACAGTGAAAGTAAGCCTGCGTCTTCCTCCCTCTGCAGAATTGTGCTCGCTGCACAGCAAAACGCCCGGGTAGACAAGAAAAGAACCAAAAAAGAAGAAAAAAAATATTCTGAGAAGGAAGACAGAACTGCCTGCCGCAAGGACAGAGCACCTGATGTGAAGGACAACTAAATCACAGCGCACCTCCCTCTCTCTTTCTGTCTGTCTATCCGCCTCTGCAGATCACTAGAGACACGAGAGTAGAAGAGCAAAGACATAATGAAGGTCACATTAGCTGCTACACTGAAACGATGCCAGTTCAAAACTGCCATAGAATAACGGCGTAATGGAATAATTTCACTTCAAGGAGCAGACAGATTTGTGTGTGGGGTTCGTGTTACTGTCACTCCCTTAACTGCTGAGAAGCTCTCACAGTCTAAATGGAGACAACGTTTTTCCACCAGGGTTCATCCAATTCCTGTTGAGGAGATGAGGGCAGCCCTGCGAGGCACATCTACAGCAGGTTACACACAGAAACTGGGTGAAAAAGATTATCGGCCTTGACATTCAAAGTCAAGTAACTACTGCTGACCAACGGACAAACGAGTCTACAAATGTTTTCAGTTAGTTCATCAAGAATTCAATTGGCCGCCCATATGCATGTGCGTTCTGTTCTTGGATGAGGAAATATTTAGTAAGCTGTCTGTAATTTTACCACAAAAATCATCAAAAAGGGAGATAAACAAAGCAAAGAAGCCAACCCCTTTTTAAACCACTGGGAATGTGAAAGTCTCCTTAGTGCATATGCTCAGAATATAAGATAAGACTATGTTTAAAAAAGTAAGCAAAATAAAAACTGGCACTGTAAACTTATTTCTTTGAGCTAGAATTGCCAGCATGTGAACTTTTGGAGGAAGAAATGTAATCTTATCTGTCTTTTAGTCTGGTACATTCGCTTATAGACAACAATAAGAAGATAAACCCAGATGGCACATCATTCCATATCATCTTGAAAAAAATGAAAAACTTATCAGAAACTCTTTTTAAGCTTTTGTGCTGACTTGCAGCTATTTGCCCTCCATATTAAAATACAAAGACTGATAAAGAAACATGCAATCAAACTGTACCAAAGCTTAAACAAATGCCATATCAACTGCTTCAAATTGTCTTTAATGAAAAAGACAAAAAGTATCTCACTCTTTCATCATATTTTTAAAAGAGGAGATTCTAAACTTTTTTTTTTTAATTAACATTATTACTTAATCAAATTAATTTGAGGTTTGAGACAGAAATTCAGCTGCTGACACGCTTCTCTCTGTCGGCTCTGACACTGGCTTTCTGTCTCAAAGAAAATAGCAGTATTATTGTCTGAAAAAGGGTCTCTACAATCTGCCTGACAAAGACTCAGTTGTACGCAGGAACCAGACTCAACTTCATTACATGAGTCCATGTGATTCTTTTTCAAATAGAAAAAAAAAAAAAAGCTTTTTTCTCTTGCGTCATAAGGGGGAGTATGTGATTTCCCCTCTTCATTTTCTTAGTATGCTTTTAATGAAATCCTGTGTGAAACCCGTCTTGTTTTCACACATACGTGGGGTAGATTTGCTGTGGGAAAATTACATGCTGACTGTTCAAACATAACAGAATTCTTCAGCAAAAAGACGCAATGTTTATGCAATATTTTTTCACCAAGGCAACACAGCAGGTTATGTACAAGGAAACAAAATGTTTACAGCTACTAGAGATTATTTAGTTTGCACTGCATCTCCTCATCATTGCGGAGTTCGATGCAACTTTTAATCCCCTTGGTATTGTTTGCAAACTACACACAAAAACATCTTACGCAAGAACTTTTGGAACGCAAGTACCATTATGCATGTCTTCCTTGACAAAAAGACAGCTCGTCTTCAAACCTGAGCTTTGCGGGAAATATCGCAGAAATGCTACCAGGTCTAACTTGTTTGTCTGGAACAAGAATTCTAACAGGAAAACTAATGCATCATTTAAAACTAGGAAAGTGTTAACTGATTGCAGCTCTTACTGCTGTGACATGACTATCAAAAACAAATCTTTTCTGTTAAAAAACAGTAACAGCAGCCAGAAAGTTTTGAGTGTAAATATTGATCTCGATTGCAGCTCAGTGATCAATCAAAGATGCATTTGTTAAACACAGGGTCAGGTTCTAACAGACTACTGGAAACAATAAACACAACTACTCACTCAGAATTCATATAGTTTAGTCGGACATGCAAATTAGCTTAAGTATTGCAGCTTCAGTTTCTACTGCCTTTAGCTGCAGACACCTCAGTTATTTCCTGCCCACTAATTTGTGTAGTCTTCCTAAATGTCACACACAGTTTCTGAAAATATCCATCAAAACCTAGCTAAGACATGATTTTGCTTCAGTCTGACTCATAAGAAAACAATGGCACATATAAGTGGCTTGGGTGTGTTCACAAACGATAAATACAACAAAATTTTCCAAGTAGTCAGCTTCCTGAAAGCTGTTTATGAGTACCGTATCTTAATTTCAAAACGCTCCCTGTTCCATTTCAGGGAACAATTGAATTATTTCCTTTTTATGTAGTACTTGCAATTAAACATTAAGCACACTGATCAGTTGAAGGAATATATCTCCCCAAAAGCAGCCGTCCGTTAATTTATCATTTTTTATTTAGCATCCCCAAGACTATTCTGTAAAAAGGAACACTGCTTATTTGAATATTGAACTGAACTTTAGATCCAAGCCCTCATTTTTTAACTAATTGCTTTTCTTCCTCTCTGTATTTAACCAACAGGAACAACAAAACAACAGAAGTCATACTATTCAGTGCTTAACTCACTTCATAATAAACAGATTTCCTACTATTGGCATGAGTGCAACGACAAACATTTCCTTCTTCTGTTTTGCAATTTTTATTTGAGGAGTCTTTTGAAAATTCTTTAATAGTCTGTGACAGAACACAGAGCCTCGAAGTTGACAAACAGAATTTTCATTATAAATGAGCTTTGAAAATGGAAAACGGTATCTCATGCGTCCAGGCCGATGCAATGCAGAACTAAAGCTCCCGAGCAGACTGCTCAGCTCATGTTTAGGTAAAGAGTCCTATCTATAGAAAATAACAAACAAACAAAAAAAAAAAAAACAGATTCCCCCACTGACTCCTTTTGCCCACCCACTGCTCTGTCCTTCTTATTATACAAACAGCATCTTCCCTTTTAGGCCTAATGGAAACCTCAAATAGAGAATTATTATCATAAAGGAATATAAATCCAATTATACTGTAGATCAGCCACCATGTCATTTATATTTATGCTTTTTGTGCCACAGCTGCTTCTATTCTTGCCATAGTAATGAAACTGGCAATAAGAGCCTGAACCACAGTTAAACAAATTATACTTAAACTCAATTCTTTAAGCCACTCATTGTTTCCTATGTCAGTCCTATTGCTTCTCTGCTTACAAACTAACCGAACAAACACAATGAAGCAAAGCTAAGTGCCCACAACAACATAGTAACAAGAGAATAAAACAGAATACAGTAGAAGGCGTGGAGGTAGCAGATAGTCCCAAAGCTTTAAATCTTCAATAGACCCTATTAACAGGGCTCTGTTAGCCAGTCTATGAGATCTGGCAGAGGTCCAGGTGCTTTTGTCAGTAATTAGACACTCTTCAAAGAGAGTTTACTGAGCCTTTTGTTCAGGCTTCATCTAGAACAGTTAAAAAGCCGCAGGGACAGTCTCTGTAGGATTTCAAAATTCCTCCTATTAGGAATATTTT
>JAPZDZ010000001.1:15514812-15528514 GCA_029783805.1 Acanthurus tennentii | reverse complement strand
GCTTCATCTAGAACAGTTAAAAAGCCGCAGGGACAGTCTCTGTAGGATTTCAAAATTCCTCCTATTAGGAATATTTTCTAATAGGAAATATTCTAATATTTCCTATTAGAAAATAGGCTTTTTAACTGTTCTAGATGAAGCCTGAACAAAAGGCTAACTAACTACGGAACTACGGAAAACAAAAGTAAAAACAAAAGTAAACAAAAGTAAAGACAGCTTTACTTTTGTTGTTTGTTATATTTTTACGTTTGAAAAATAGTTATTGTTACACATTTTGTCCACCAGGGAGCAGAAACACATTTAATTTCTGTGTTACACACTTTGACTTACATAATTCAATGAGTTTTTTTATAGTTCTTCAGAGATGCAGCAATTAGTCAAATTAATCGAATGGCTGATCAAATGAGAACAAGTGTGGCTCCTGAGGCAGAGCAGGTTGCACATTAATCGCAAGGCCTGTAGCTCTTTCTCATCTTCACAAAATGTTATTTTATTTTATTTTAATTAAATATATTGAGGGGTTTTGGCCAGTTTGTTGGACAAAATATGAATTTGATTAGCTTACTATCAACTGTAGGAAACTATGACAAGAATTTAAAAAAATTCCTCTCTGGATCTTCTCACATTTCATCCATGTTACAATCTACAGATACACAATGGAGACGGAAAAACCATAACTCACTGATGACAATATAAATACAGCAACACACCTCCCACACACTCCAAAACATCCATAAGCCTCCTCCAACCCCATGAACACAAGGTCCGTCAATTGCAGCTACTGACATGAGACTCTTACCTTGGGATCTTTCAGTAGACGCACATGTGTCCCTCTGTTATCTGACAGTGATCTCTTCATCACTGTACGATGCCTGAAGTGATAATAATCACCAAATACCTGAAAAGACAGAGAAAAATGATCAGTTATCACATAAGGACATTAACATCGATCTCTATCTCAGTAATCTGATAATTCCCTTACATCTGATAACAGCTTCAGTGAAGTATGAAATTACTCCAGTCGAGGTAGTTGTACTTTTTTCCTACCACTAAACCACCTTGAGGTTCATAATACTTAACAATACACAGCAACTTGTCTTGTTAAATTGTTGTGTTCAGTATTGACACTCATGTTGCAATAAAAATAGATATTCAGGCTGTCTGACATGACCTGGCAGAAACATGTGAACAGACCTCTGACCTTCACACTGCCTGGATCGAAACATAAAAAATAATTAAATAAATACATACAGTAAATGTATTATTCATGAATATGTCTCACTGAAACCACAACAGCATCCACCACAATGCTCCTCCGGCATCGACTGACCAAAGGCAGCATCAAAGATATCAGAAGCATCTTTTTATTGGACTCAAGTTACAGAGAGCCCTGTGTAAAACTCTTCATTAAGGGAATGTCCCTTACTTTATAGCATGCTTCTACTCGGGTGATGAGTTCAGCAGAGCCTTCCTCAAACTTGTGACGGCATATCCTTTCTCAGCCTTTTGTGGTGCCAATTATAGATACAGTGACAATTAGAGAAGCCGATTTCCAGTTTTTGTCTCAAACAACTCTACCTTAAAATTCAGTTTTAGTCCCGTGGTGCTACTACTAAACTAGAAAATTACACAAATGTATAAATATTAAATAAGTATAAGAAAATTAAAACTATTTTAAACATTTGAGTGCTAAGAATTGGTTGAGAGATTTTACAACTGGAGGATAAAAGCTTAAGTCTGGTGATCCGGCAGCGCTGTTTGAACAATACACCATTTACTTGACTGACAGAATACAATTTGATTACCCATCATTCATCTGAATCAAGAAACAGTAGCAGTTGGTGTGTGAAGCCTTGTCAATGGAGGGAGCAGCTTGCTTTCTACCAGCTTACATCACTGTAAATTTAAATCCTTTACTTTGGGTTGTTTATAGATTTATTGTTCAATTAGAAATGCTAGTACTGAGAGACTGCAATACATTTGCCGTTGTCAGACAGGCACATGAGTCCAAAGGAATATTTTTTCATTCAGAGTTAAATAATGTGTTTAGCTGCCAACCAGTCAAACATCTGAGAGGGTTCTCAGGTGGTGTTAACAGCTCCATATGCTCTGAAATACTAATCAATTGTTTCACAAAAGAGAAAATGGGGAAATGCAATTAGACGGAGTCGTAAACAACATTACCAGCGCATACAGATTTTAGATGTGCAGAGGTAAATAGAATTATGGGCAGAATAAGCACATATGAAGTGGTGCAGTAAGAGGACAAAAAAAATGTGGGTTTTTTTGTCGACAAACTGGGATGTTTTGTGTCCCACAAAGGTTGATGTAAAGCTAAGCTACTTCACTGCATGCTGCAACTTTCCTCCCCTCCATAAGAGTCACGCTTCACTCTCTCCACCTCCCATGCTCCCATTTAATCACAGTAAACAGGCCGATACCAGCAGGACTGACACAAAAAGCCTCTGCACACAAAGCCTGGGGACAATAGGAGGCAATAACCAAGAGGGAAGACACACTTTACAGTGGTGTTCAGCTCAGAGGTGGAACTACCACCACATGCTTGCGGGCGTGCGTGTGTGCGCGTGCGCATGTGTGTGTGTGTGTGTGTAAAACCATTAGACCAAGGAGAAAATGCAGGATATAAATGGGGATAAAACGCTGACATCCAAAAGGCATTAGCTGAGCCGATGGTCCCTTCTCTAAGGATGAGCAGGTAGTGAGTCCATTGTGTCAGCCAGAAAAGAGTCTGGGAGGTGGGACACTGATCAAAGACGTGTCTAGAGAGGAGAGATCCACTGAGCACCTCTGAATTACACAAACACAGAGGACAAAATGTTCTAAAAAAACTGTATTGATGGTCTATTCATCTGTTCACCCACTATGTTTGAAGATAACTTATGGCTTTTAAAACTATTGCTGGTGGATCCCACATTTCTAGGCCCATTTTACTGAATTTTGACGTATGCTTTTTTTCTAAAAGACATTGTATCCCTTGTTTGCAGGGCACCAAAAAAGACGTTAAATTATTTGGTTTAAAGAAGAGGATAAACATTAGGTTTTGGTGACTGAAAATGAGAAGAGGAACAGCATTTATAAACTTGTAATTCTGGGAGAGATTGCATTATGTATTTAATTTCAATAGACACAGAGCTCAGTATGTCCAACAACAGTTAACAGATTGTAGTGCAGCAGCAACACATGCTGGGGTTTTCTTAAAGACTGCCACTTTTCCTTTCTGTCAACTGGAAAACCACTTTCTCTTTCTGCTAATTGCAGTCTTCACTTTCAAGTATAGCCGTCTGATAAGCTCATAAACATCTGAGGGTTGTCAAAAGTAATGATGGGTAATGTAGAATGAAACTATTTTAAGGAGAAACTTGGGTATACATAAAAAAAAAGTGTACATCACATTTTGAACATGTACAACAACATTTAGTTTATCAAGGCTGCATTTAGTTAGAACTTGTTAAAACACTATATGACTATTTCCTTAAACATCAAGGCAAACTTATTTCTTTAAAAACCGTTTGCATGAACATTTACGACAGGTTGAAACAATTACCACAACAACCACCCATAAGAACAAATCAAGACAGAGAAAACTCAGACTTGACAGAGATTTTTTTCCAAGACAAACAAAAAACCCTTTTACATATGCATGAATGTACATAAATAAACACAGGGACACAGGTCACCTCACATTAAAACAGCTCAACTGTTTCAAACATATGCACACACACACACACACACTTACTTCACTCAACCAAATGAAGTCCATTCCACTCCTGCTAAATGTCCACCCTGCAGCTCAGTCATCATCTGGCAATCAGCAACAACACTTAAGAGCTTATGTTTTCAACCGTTTAATCTCAGGAACACAGTCTTTCTGTGGGCTTTAACTGCTTTCCACTGGAAAAGAGGACCATTTACGACATAGACATCTAGATGGACAAATTATGTGGGAAAACAGACAGATCAGGACTTGTGAGTGACCATTACTGATGCGATAAGCTGGGCTCTGATAGAGCACAACAGGCTTAACTGGTGCTCTCCGAGTGGCCTATTACCGAAGTGAGGCATTAATCAGTCAACCTCATTAAAATGCACAGTGACAGACAGTGGAAAATTACTGTCTGCTGGTTTGTTTGCATGTTTGCTCCCTCCCTGCCTGCCAAATTTACCTTGTGGGAAGGCACTTATCAAAAAGGTCTGGTGTCTCATCTCCTGGGACTGTTGACACAATTATGTTTTACAAAGAGCCAAACAACGTCTGGAGACAAGTTGGGAAAGAGGTAGGAGGGCTGCAGTGTAGTGATACGAAACTGTTTTCCACATGGAGCTGTGAATGTCAAGAACAAAGCCTGCGAATTTTGGTAATTCTGCTCCAGGGGAGGCCGCTAATGTAGTTAAACCGCGGACACATCAATCACGACACATTTTCTTTTAGCTCTGATGTTTAACTGCATTATTTTCAGGGGCATTGGTATGGAGAGCATCACCTTGCTTTGTTTGTGCATCAGCGGGTTCAGACAAACTGAGAAAACGAGGTAAACGCCTAAAATAGTTTGGCAGCATATTTCTAAAATGAGGCTGGGGTCTAATTACTCAGTGTGGTGAATGGATAGGACGGGGCACTGAGAGCCACAGTGGCAGCTGGACATGACCAACAGTTTCTTTTAAAGCAGGGCAGAGCAGACCATGTGGCCCCACACACACCTGAAAATGGGTTTGCACAGCTGGTCGGCCTTTCTGCCAAACTACACTTAGTCATGACATGTTCTCCCCTCATTGTAGCCCCTTTCATTATTTGTCCTACAGCAGCCATTCTGTCTCCCCTTGCTCATTAACCTTTAGTTTTATTGGGAGTCTGTGTAATGTATATATTTGATCCAAAATCAACAGTTTTGGTAGCTTTTGCACTGCAGGGGTGTGCGCAGATGTGGCTGAAGTGCTGGCTTGCAATGCAGAAAATGTACACAAATGAATCTGAATCATATTCTGTTTGATTTATAGTCAAGTTTTTACGGAGCACTCAAGCTGTTTTATTTTTCAACACACCGTACAATTTCAATAAGCTACCACCCGCAATCATCCTTTTAATTATGCATTTATCATAAAGATGGTACATCAGTCCTTTTAATGTTGTTGACAAAATTTCCTGATCACACATGGTTGAAATTGAAATTGAAATTGAATTGAGTTAATGACACTGGTAGGTTTAATTATCCAAACGTTTGTGTTTACACAAGCAAAACTTAAGGTTAGCAGTGCATTTATGAAAGGGGCTGTTCAGTGTAGGGAGTTCGAATAGCTGTCTGAAGGTCACAGTGTACAAAAACCCTTTTCTCTCTGGAGATCATGTGTTTATCATGCCTCTATCAACAGACAATTAAACAGACATTCTAAACATTGCAATCTTTTGTATGTTTGAACATAGTGATTCCTGGCTTATTTAATAACATCCACAACATTCTCAGTTTGTGTCTTTCAGTTAACAACCTTATTTCATTAAATCTGAACTCTTCATCGTATCTTGTTGATGTGCACAGCAAATAAATTCTTCTGCCCACATTAGATTACCTTGTGCTATGTGCTCTGCAGTTTGGAGATGGTTTTCCTTCTCACCTCTGCAAACCTTCTTCAGTCACCTGTTCTCAATTTCTGTACAATGGTGGCTAGCTAATGAAAAAAACCTTGCCTTTTCAGTCTAGACTATAGAGTCACAAAGCCTGAGGATCTTTCTCTTAAGGCAAAACCTGTCAGTTTGCACTTCTTTCACTTCCTGTTCTTCTTGCACCTGACCTTTCTCTTGTCTCATATAAAAAATATGCAAAAAAAGAGTGAATGAGAGAAAATTCTTTTCTTTTTCATGAACAGACACTCAAGAACCATTCTTGAACTCAGTTTTATCGTACTGTGTTGCCTTCCTACTGCTAAATGAATTTAACAACCCCTTACTCATGGTGTAGCTACAACTCGAGGTTCTGCTTTTGTCTGCAATGTTTATGGCCTTGCAGTTCAGTTCCTGCAGCGATAGTTCAGCACCGCTCAAGAGGTGGAGAAAGAAAAGCCACAATTAATACCACAGGACGTGTATTCTGACAAGCACTATGTGGAAATTAGTTTCATTATACAGATATACAATGTAAATCATTCTTGTCTGTTAAAGAAAAAGGAAAACACATAAGGACCAAATATAGAAGCTGGACCTCACTGGTTCTTTTGGGCTCAGGTTGTGGGAAACTCAAGGCCATTTAGCTCTTGTAATGGAAAGAAATCTGACTGAATGGTGGAGGAGCTGAGTGTACTGCATAGAGTGTATTGAGAAACATTGTCATATTTGTTGTAAACCTTGTAAATTCTCAGAAAAAGGAGGCCTGCATAGTTTCAGGGAAAGGAGATGATTGGAGCACTTGCTGGGAACTTTAGCAGAGTATTATTGTTGACAGACGTCATACATCATTGACTGTGAGGCAATCCTGGCAAACCCCATGACATTATTTACTACTTATTAACTTGTAGGCAGAGTTAAATGTCAATGTTGCACTGAGACTAAGATAGACAACTGCTATGATCAAACAAGACACGGATTCTTGCTGTTTTTTTAACAAAGAACTTCTGAGATTACAATGCTAAAGTAACAAAAAAGAAAATAGATCATCTTTGCAATTACTAATAAAAATAAACAAGTAAATATTAGCTTAATGTATGCTTCATCCTCCTCGGATCTGTTTGTTAGCATAGCAGTTCATCCACTGAAGTACACCTCAACTTTAATGAGAGGATGAGCATGAAAAAAATAAAAAGTTTACAGTGTCATGACAGCATTGCTGCAGGGCTGTTTGCTCATGGGTCGATGAGAACTGTGTCCTCAGATGACTAACGCTTCATAGCGAGGTCTCTATGGCGCTGCAAGGGTAAAGTCAGATAAGCACAGGACTGTACACAAACACAGTTGTGTAGGCCTTACTACACCACAGCCTGAGTTGTACGGATTACATTATAACTGTTATAATAAATTCTGGAAGAAAAAATATTTCAGAAGGAGAAATGGCATCTGCTTTGTTTTTCCCACTGATATAATTATTGCTAATCCGTTTAGCCGAGTCACAGATATTCAGTAGATATTTAGTCTCAAGTGTTTTTTTTATCTCCATATCCATCTTTGGCAAGAGAAAAAAAGATTCTGACTTAGTGAAACAAAGAACAGCCATGACCCTCTGGCCAGTGATTGAATAGTCTCACTCTCCCACCAGACCAGAACTGACTGACTGTGTGAGATGTGAACTTTAGCCTCAGGGCTGAGTCAGACATCTCAAAAATTGGTCCGTCCAGAGCAGAGCTACGATCTGTAGGTGCTGGAGTGAACGAGTGTCTGACCGAGTCGTTCTGACCTCAGTCAGAGAAGTGTTTTTTAGAAAATAACCTCTTTCAGCAGAGACGTGCTCCTTTAGACAAGAGGAAACTGCGATCGGCGGGGAACTCTTCAACTTGGCGAAATAAAATAATTTTACTTGACTCTGTCTCTTGCAGTATCTCCTATAGAAAAGTCTGGCATGGGGAGGCTTGAGTCATAAATGTCTCTGCTTGGGTCATATTTGTTGGAGTGAATCATTTTTAGAAACTTTGTCTCAACACAAATAACACCCGAACAAGTGTCTTTATCATGCTGTTATTTACTTCGATACTATTCTCTTTTTTCTCTTCCTTTTCTTCATTTAAATGCCTTTAGACAGAGATGCTAGCAAAAAAGAAAGCCAACAATTACATGCTTCACCAAGAATAAGTGAAACCATATCTATTACAAAAAGAGGAATCAGATCCGAAGCTTTCAAAACTAATTTTTAGAGGTTCAGTGAGACGGATGACTTTGAAAGTAGCAAAGTTATGCTTTAACAGTAGCTGATGGAGCTTTCAAAGAAAGAGTCTGTAGATATTTATATTCATCACATATCATCTGAAAAAGAGGAACTTGAGTAGCATACTCTTCCTTAAGAGCTTCCTAAATCAGGAAAGTCAGACGCTGAAGGCTTTAATGTACAAGAGGTAACATTACTTTGCCCGTTAAATAAAGTGCATTACTTTTTTTTTAATTCTAACGGCAGTGGTGGTATTTCAAAATTCGTCATTACTCTCAATTTAACCTTTTATTTTCATTAATATTTAAACCTATGAAATTTATCATCTGTAATCACCTTCGAGATCACTGCAGAGCCTCTGCATACTTTGAAAAAACACTGCACAAGTCCAAAACAATTTCCTTCAGTAAAAAAGTCTTGACTGAAAGTCTAGAACAACAGAAAAATCTGATTCAGGTAGCCTTTACAAGGTAGTTAATACATCACACCCAGGACACACCTCCTACCTAAGCAGAAAGTGTGTGTCGTGGAATGTCTTGTTTTTCAGCACATGTGGGCCAGCCGAGCTGCAGCTTGATCTAGAGATGCACTTGCATTTCTCAGAGAAAAAAATAGGTAGTATACAGTTTACCTTTGTATTAAACCTTTCACTTTTGAAAAATAGCAATAGTAAAAAAAAATATAATAATAAAAATCACATGAATCACCATGACCAAACAAGTGGAGAATAAATTAAATAGAGGCCTGCTCTGAACAGAGGGATTGTTCTTAACTTTTCATCTTTTCACAGTTTTTATATGATCTATTTTCTTTGACTTAAAAAAATAACCATTTTAATTTGTACAGTGTGGATAAATATCTGTTAACTCTGCATTGTGAGCACTTTGAACACATCACACCCTCTAAAGACTACAAAGAGCCTGAACCCCACTTATGCAACAACTCCACTTGCTGTGCCCTACTTTATGAGAAATTCCACCATTTTTACACAAGTTAGTTATGAGCAGCAGAGATATTTTTGTTTTTTGTGCAAATCTATTGAGATTTTCAGATGTTTTTCATTAGGAGAAACTGAATTCCTAATGTATGGGTTTTTGAAGGCGATCCATCAGTAATATGTTTAAAATGAAAAAAAATATAGTCCAACAGTCTGATGATTGATCAGTGTCACAAAATGTCAAATTCTATCTGGATCTCAAATCACACAGATTGATCACGAGTTGTGATGGAAGCAGAAACCAAAAACTTTTCATGACGCTGGAAATGGAGGTCGCCCCTATTAGAGTCAGATTATTAGAACAGTTCAGAGGTAATCTCTCAGAACACAGCATCAATGCAGATGCCTCGATGAGCTCATCCTCATTAGTGGAGGAATTCAACTGTATTCATCACTAGTTACCCTGTTAGTGTGTGTGTGAGTGTGTGTGTGTGTGTGTGTGTGTGTGGTGTGCATGGGAGAGTGAGACACATGGAGAAAAAGCTGAACTGAGCTGGAGGAAATTGGATGGGGACAGGAGCAGGGAGGACGAGGGATTTGTTATGAGGGCAGCAGTTCTATCCCAGAGTGCAACTGTACAATTGCTTTTGACACCATGAGGGAATACTAAATTTAATCTATGCTTTCAATATATATTCAACAGTTTAATAAAATTACCCACATAAGGAAAAAAATCTTCTCTCTAGAGCTGGGTAAACAAGTGACTCATTACTCCTTGGAAAGTTAGTATTACTTTCCTTTGTTTTTTCTTTGTATTGCTGAGGACAGCTCAACTTTTTTTGTTTAATATACAGTGTTGTAATTTAATTTAATTTTTGACATGATTCTTCTCACAGAAAATTTCCAGTGAACACAATCAACACTCTGCTAAAGGATATTCAACAGAAAGTCCATGTCTCCCAAAAGGAATTTCTCAGCAATCATTTATTTACTTGCAGTTATTTTGGAGCAAAAGTCCACACACTTTTTCAGACAGACAGAAATTCTCTCTCTTCCTGTGACCCAAACTTACAAAAATACATGATTAATTGCCGAAATATCTCCATATGTAAACTGCTGACAGAGAACACAACCAATCACTAACTGAAAATATATATAAAATATATATATTTAAATACAAAACTACATTATGATAATAATAATCAGATTTGCTGAGTATAATCTAAAATTTCTCATCACATCATTATCTATGCTGGTATAAGTTTGAAAGTATGATGCTGTCAAAACATTCTCTTTTGAAAGTCACTTCTATGAACAGGAAAAATTCTTTTGGCTTGGCTGCATGCTGAAAAAGCCTTGTTTGGAAATGTCTTTCCAATTTGAGCATTTTTAAGCTTTCATTATGAGCACCTTCCCACATAAAACACACTGAAGCCTCTCATCAGAATCTGAAACAGCTTTGGTGAAGCCAACTTATATAAACTCTTCCTCGCATTGTAGCTTTGACATCATGCAAGTGACTGAGAGTTGGGAAAATTCATTGATGTCCACCTCAGCGTTACCTCAGCCAGAGAGGGCGTGTGTGCTTTCTCCACCAAAAAGAGAGGGGTAATTAGACAGCATGCAGAGAGTAGCGTAGAAAAAAAGATGCCATTTTACAGTTTGAATGAGAAAAAAGAATTCACATTGTTATGCGCTCTATTTTTTTGCCAAATGGTGAACCAATAAGAAACAGGACTGCAATCCATTTGGACTCCTTGCCTTAAGTCTGGGAAACACTGGGCTTAAGATCAACTCTCTTGTTTTGTACAGGGAATGAATCTACAGCCAGCAGCCAGTTAACTTAAGTTAGCTAAACACAAAGACTGGCAGCAAGGAAACCGCATGCCTGGCTCTGGCTAGAGTTAACAAATCTGCCTACCTGCACCTCTAAAGCTTACTGTTTGACACTTGATATCTCAACTGTTTACTCCATAAAACCTTAGAGTGAAAACAACCCTCTGCGGTTTTACAGTTTTGTGGGGGCTATTTGCCAGACTTTTTCCTGGCTGGCTAAGTCATTTCCAAAAAGTGTCAAACAATTCCTTCAGACCGTGTCCATTTCGAATTAAACAGTACACACAGCAAATACATACTTAATACTAATGGTCAAATTTTCATTTAAATTTTTATATTTTCATGCATTACTGCGTCTTTTTCTCTGTGTGTTCTTACATATTTTCAGGGAACTACAGAAAATAACATATTTAAGAAGTGGAAGATGACTCTTGAATAAAAAATTAACTCCTGGAAAAGCTAATATTTAATGCGCATGGTACACTCAAGGATTAAGTTTGCCTTGAAGTTATTTTCGCAGCACGTAGGACGAGAGTAAAGAGTGACAGTGATGAGGAAGAAGGAGAAGATTTACCATGAATTCATCGCCATTTTAGCTGAGGTACTTTGTCTCTCGGCCCCAAGGGCCCCACTGCTAGGACTGCTGGAATAAACGCCATTATATAAGTAGACATAAAAGCACGCTGCACAAAAATTCTGGGCTGGAGAGAATTAATGTACACTGATGAATACACATGAATGGTGATATAAAGCAGCACTGAGTCTTAAAATACGAGCACAGCCATAGATTACGGAACCGAATTAAATGATGAGCCAGAAATTTTCTAGCCACGTCACCTCTTATTTTTTTTTTACTTGTTTAAACAATGGATCACAAGAAGTTTCAAGCACAGTGTAAGAGATCTTAAAGGTCAGTTTAGAAGGTGTGCTCAGGCGTAATGTCCTTGACAGGGAGTTTGGCAGCTTAATTTAAAGCTTTTTCCATAAAGTTAAAAATGCCCTAAAACTAGCAAAGAAAAAGCATGCAAGGACACATGTAACTATGAGAGCATTCATTTCAAATATTATTCTCATTAATAACTTGTTGCGTTTTGCCCCATCATCTCTCTCTCTTTAGCTCTCACACACACACATTGAAGAAGGTGCAAAAGGTGACTGAATGTGGGACGGGCGCTAATAAGATTTAACTCTGGCGTCTAATTTTATCTCCCCTCTTTACTCTCAGAGCACAGATGGAGCACTGCTGCTGGACAGAAATACCAAACAAGTTCTTCTGACCCCAAATGAAGGACCGCGGGGACCATTTGAGGAAGCTGCACTCTCTTAATTTGCTAACAACCCTCCATCTTCAACATTTCCATCACTGTCCTCTCCCTCCGCAGAGGACTAGCCACTTTTCTCTCTCTGCACACACCACAGGTAGCCAACCCGTCTGCACTTCAGTTTAATGGACTGTCACAGGGGTCTCCCTACGGTGTACAGCAGCAGCAGAAGAGGACGTGCTTCCACATTTGTAGGTGAAGGACTTTTTCTCTAAATGAAAATACCTTCGGTAAAGAAAAAATAGGGATTCACATCAGGAGTTTTGGTTCAACTGATACCAATGTGATTACCAATAATTTAGTTAATCCAATAATTTTTGGTGCACAGAAAAAGTCATAAATCTGTAGTTTATGCACTCCTGGGGCTAAGAAAGGCTATTTGTAGAGGCTATTTGTTGACCTAACCAAATCTAACTTGGTCTCAAAGTTCTTCCTCTCAAAACACTGGTGAACATGTATTGCAAATTAAGGTCATGTTGTCTTCCTTTGAAGATGTACCAAACATTCACACTGATTACATGTTTGACTCTTAAGTCTACACTGCATGGCTCTACCTAGAAGTTTGACATCTTGAGTGAGACATCAGTTAGCAGTGCTTCTCTGTCTCCTATTTCTCCCCAGTGTTTATTGGTGGATCACAAACCAGCTTCAGAAGGTGTTTATCACCACCCTCAGTAAGAGAATGCAAAAAGGCTGAATTTGATTAAGTCAATAAATGCAGCTTCATATTATCATCTCTGCTTTAAACCCAGAACGCATAAATTTCCAATTATATGCACCGATGAACTCCTTGCATCCCTTAAAAAATAAATAAATAAATAAATAAAACTGTCACGTGTCACGTTTATGTGGCATTTTGATGTGAAAAAAAAAAAGGAACAGATCAACCTAACCTGGATAATAATCGTCCGTCAGCTTGTACATTCTGGCAATGCTGTATTTCAAACAACTCTCTCATTACTACTGCTTTGGTTGTTCCAGCGTGTCCTGTTGCACACCGCTCACATGAAATCGAGCCACAGCCCTGTCCTGCTGCTGCCAATGCCCGAGGCTACGGTACATTACAGCCTGTGATCCCCCTTGCTCTACAAAAAGCCTCCGACTCATTGTGCTCCTCCTCTCTGCACTGTAGGTGAAGTGGAGTGAAAGAAAGACAGATCACAAAACAAGAACTACCACACAGATGGAAGAGGGGAAGCCCTCCAAGACTGTTTGTTACTGCTGTTTCCATGGAGATCAGCTGAGGTTTGGTTTTGACAATGTGGAATGCTGTCAGAGGGAGGAAGATTTTGATATAGTGTTTTGTTTAGGTAGAAAAGAACAAAACATTTTACAATAAAACCGGTGATTTTTGCAGAGATTAAGATTATCTGCTGTTTGACATCCTGTTTATATTTACAGCATCCCAAGCCCTTTCAAAACCTGTTCCCAAACAGAGGTAACTGATGCAGATTTGGTATAATATGCATATGTGAAACTCAACTGAGAAAATTATGGAGTACGTCATTCAGACTGAAATGACATCAGTGGTAACTTATCTGTGCTGCTATTGTCTGGCTGGAGGGAAGACTACAGGCTGCAGCTTCTTGCCTCTATAATGTTATCACTGAGCTCTTAATTTGGACAGAATTCTCTTTCTGCTTCCTCTCCAGACTTAATGGTCAATTTGATCCAATAATGAGTAACTGGTGCCTTATAGGCCACTACTACACTCAAACACACTCACACAGAAGCACACACACACA
>JAPZDZ010000001.1:15493165-15514712 GCA_029783805.1 Acanthurus tennentii | reverse complement strand
CACACACACACACACACTTTTTCTCCTCCTCCAGCTCAAATCTGTCCCGACATCAATTTCACAGATAAATGTGCAGCAATAGGCAAGAAATGGATGTTACCAAAAGCTGATCTTTGACTGCTCACAAAAAAAGTTCTTAAATAAGCCAACAGAACAAAAAGGGTGCAGAGTGAATATATATCTTACTTAAACACATTTTCATGAGTGGATTAGTCTCAATGAGAGAAGGGTTGTGTCTGCAATGTGACCAGCACAATGAGACAGATCATTAGAGGTGCACATTACAGGCACATCCATTTATAAGCTATCTGGTAGAAGTTAAAGCTTAGAAGTTCTGCACTAACATCAGAGTTTTCAGATATTAAACTAAATCACAACTGTGAACTGTACCAGGAAACAGCCACAGAAGATTTCTGAAAAACTTCTGATACTTATCTCTTGACAGAAACCAAAGAACATCCTGTAAGCACAGGATCATTTCCCTGTATATCTCGAACATCTTTAAAGTAGGGTTACAGGCAGAGCACGTTACACCCAGGATATGTAGCACATAATGGCTGGCTGGATCTGATAAGGAATATGTAAAGTCTCTTTTTGGAAACCTTGACATTGAAAGGATAATAATCTCTGTGTCAATCAAGTGTCACCGTCAGTGGTGATCCCCTGTTATCTGTAATGGAAGATCTTAATGTCCCAAACAAAATAGAGAAATTCCAGTGAAATATTATCTGTGTTTCCTGAACTCTTCCTGCCAGCAAGCAGAGAGATTGTTACATTTTGGTCTCATACATAAACAAAATAAGTCATAAAATGTCAGGAAAGGAACATTTCTATTTTCCTTATTTAGCTGAAGAATACAACGCTCCTTGGTTCAAGTTTCTCCCTTTCACTGAGGTAAAATGAGTTTAACTGCCTTGTTAACTCATCGTAAAACACACTTCTTCAGAGTCAAAAGACTTGAAATACAACTCACCAAAACCAATATCTGCTAACTGTCAGAACAATCACTGAATCTGGTTGGGTTGAAATACACCCTTAATTCACAGAACTGTGAATTATGTGCCAATAGTCTCAGGGTTTGCTGAGTGTAATGAGGAGAAAACTGGGGACAGAGCTGCTGTTTTATTTTTTTGTTTTTTTGACAGACAGCTGCTGAGCAATGGGGAGCTCTGGACCAGAGAGCCAGAGGCAGGACTGCAACTTCTCAAGCAGTAAACAGTCAAGTCACAACAGATTGTGCTCTGATCGAGAGCTGTTATAGGGCAGGAGGAGAACTCAGAATTGATATTTTAAACTTTAGGGATTAAAAAAGTGGATTTAGGTGGATGTTTGGCTCCACATGGTGTTTATCCAGGCTGCCTCTCTCTGCCGCTGCTGGCCTCTTTAATTCACAGAATAAGTCGCTGAACAGCTGCTCCAGTCGTTGTTTGGAGGCAGACCATTAAATTAGTAAAATGAAAATACAAATCTTGCCCAAAAACAACTGGCAATGGACTCAAGTGCCAATGTTAGAGGATATGTGGAAATTTTAATTTTAGCCTATTTTAATACAATTCCCTTTGCACTCAGAGGGAATTATCTACCCAACATCATCACCAAAGAAATTCAGGTATGACTGACTTCTACAGGTAAAAAAGTGAACAAGAGTTTAATGACAGAGAAATGTGGGCAATTTTTGCTGCAAGTAGTGCTATGGGGCAATGTTTTTACATGTGGACCCCCGTTTTGAACATGTGAACACGTGAATGCTTGGTGAGTCGATGCACAGTCTTGCCAGATGTTTCATGGTATTCTATTGTTCAATGGGTGGCATATTTTGATACACCAAAAAACAGCAAAGCGCCAGCAAGCAGGGAAGAAGAAGGCTCTCAGCAAGTACACATAGATGTAAACAGGAGGAATATGCACTCAGCGCCTTTCTAGGACCTTAAAGATACACATAATGTACTTTTGTGATAACGAAAATCAGAGTTAACAAAAAAATTCCAAATATCACTTCTAAGGTACTTTCTGTTATGATGTTAAAGGTAAACTAAGTTAATGAAACCTAGGTGCAGCTTGTCCTTGCAGTTTGAATCATGATGTGCAACACCAGTAAAGCCCTGAGAATAATGAGCAGACGTTTTTTTCAGTAAGGTGTTCTTTTATTTACACTGAAGCTAAGTGAAAACACTGTCAACAGCAATTAACTAGAACTGAAATTAAATGAAAGCAGTGAGTCAGTTTGAGAGAAATTGGATTGGGCTTTCAGTGGGTCATCGAGGTTTACTTTAGCCTCATTTTGTAACCTTTGAAAGCAAATCAACACAGAAGTCACATGCTAACTGGGTCCAGCTGCAGTTGCCACTGTTGCCGCACACGCAGTGGCACTTTGCTCAGATCTGAGTTTGATGTGTTCATTTCTGTGGGTGAATGTCTATCAACAAAATTATTCATAATTTCCATTCCCTGGGCAGCATGAACAAATGAGCTCTTCCAACCAAATAATTCAGCATTCGGGAAAAGATATTGAACGCAGTTACAACACAGAATTATTCATAGACAGCAGCGCGAAGCAAAACAACTCGGGTCTCATCTACATTATGAGAATGAAAAGCAGTCCCTTGTCAAGGAACATTACACTCATGCAACACGGCTGCCTTTATTTCAGCCCCCTGTCAAATGAAGCTGCGCTGGTTCCGATGCAAAAATGATATCAATCAGGCGCTCATTCCAGCCCACGGAAAGTATATAGACAGGGTGTTGCTTTGCATAATTTATATGATCTTGGCACAGTAAACATCATGATCTTCCAACATCAATACAGTTTATGGAAAATAACATGAGTGGTGAGAGGGCCGTGTGTGACAGATGAATTACCAAAAAACAATTATGGGCACAGCATCCATCTTGTGCAATTCACTAACTTCACACCGGACTGCACCTCCTCTCACGATGCATGCTCAGTGTGAACCGCTGGGCTGAGCCATGTGTTCTTGGTCCATGTTTCAGCCCAACACTCTTTGCAGCCAACTGTTTTGGAGAAATTGAAATCCCCATAAAAGTGAGCACAGATAAATGAGTTCTTACAGTCTGAGAGAGGACGCTGTGTGCTTGACCTGATTTGATCAATTAAAATGCACAGATGTTCCTTTTCCCAGCTGTTTCATCCATACAGCACTGTTTGGATGTCGTTGTCACAGTCAGTCTTGATGCTTCTGACAGACAACACATTCTAAACTGGCAAGTACAGTAAACTTATGGCAACTTCATTCTTCCCCTGTGCTCATGCTCTTTTTTCTTTAGTAACCATAGTCTGGCTGTGAGATGCTATATGTGAAATGCACCTGGAAGGACAAAACATCTGTCAATAACACAACAGGCAAAGTCCCCAGTGTTTTTGGCACAAGTCTAAATGGGACACTCAGAAAAGAGGGGCATTAAACAGCATGGCATGGCAGAGACAGCTTTATAGCTGGACTGGTCCTCACTAAACAGGATGGTGTGCACGCTGTCTGAGCGCACAGACATGGAGTATTTCTCCCCACCTCCTCCTCAATCTCCCTCACAGCAGGTGAGAGTGATAAAAATGGAGCCACACATAACACAATGGCTGGGTACCAGCAGTGACCTGATCAATTCATCTTGCCGATACTTTATTTTTTCCCAGAGGGAGTTTTGTTTGTCACAGCATCAACATAGAGAAGCAGAAAGAAAATTCCAATCAGAATCTCAAACTCGACAGACCCCGCTGTGCAAATTGCATCACGACTCACATCAGAATACAACCCTACATTACAGCACTGTACATTTAACTGCCCACGACAGAAAGAAACAGAATGCATACAATGTGCATGTGTGGGCTAAAGCTAATTTACAGATGTTTGTGAAGTGAACCCTACACACAGCTGTTTTAGCTAAACTGCAGGCTACATCATATTTGGCATACACCTTTTAAAGAATGTACAATACATAAGGGATACCATAGCTAAAACATCAAGACTGCAAGAACTGTAACCAGTCGAGACAATATAAGGGAAGCTGTAACACACATGGTGGAAAAGAATTTTCACTGCAAACCTTCTGCCAGGCATGATTAACACAGTTTTAAATAATGAACAAAAGGAAATTGTCTCATATTCAGTAATGAGATGTGGCGAAACAGAGGTCATCCAAATGTAATAACCATCACTGTACTTCACAATGCAAATGAAATGAAAACTCAGTTACTGTGGGGAACATAATTAAAGCACAATGGTGCCTGTACAATATGTGCAACTGGCATTGCAGTGGAGTATCAGCAGGGGAAATAGGACACTGACCTATAAGTGTACACCTATACACGCCACAGCAGTTTTCTCATTTATGTTAAGGCCTCCTCAAGACTGTGGGGGTGTGTGCAAACTGCTCGGCTAACAGCTCCTTATTCTCCAGTTAGCTTTACTGTTCTACTTGATATTGTGAGAGGCTTTGCACCATTTTTATTTCATAAAATTTGGCTACATCAGATTATTTCCAGTATAAATGCAGCTAACTTCTGTTTTACTACAAAGGATTACAAAACTTGTACAAAAAAAATTAATTACTCAGTGCAGAAAATTAACTAGATATGAGTTAACTATAAAATATCTGTACATATTCTAAAATGACTGTTCACGGTAACTTAACTTATAAAGCAACGTGACATATTGAACAATTTTGCAGTTAAATTTTTTTTCTGTTTTCCAAACGACCTCATCATATTTTCATAGCTGCCTACTTAACTAATTAATTAAATGGCTTGCTATTAAAGAACAAGTTTTTATAGTTATTCTGTTTAAATGCATCCTATTTTGAAAGCTTTTATGTTTTGTACGTAGAATTCTTAAATAAAGTAAATGTAAAATAAGGATTAACTATGGCTGCCAGATAAATTTAGTGGAGTAAAAGGTGCTGTTTTTTTCTCTGACTTTAGCTGAGTAAGTACAGTGTCATTAACTAGAAAAACTCAAATTTTTAGAAAAGTATCTGTACCTGAATACAATACAATACTTGAGAAAATGTATTTAGTTCTGTTCCACCACAGCCCAAGTGACACAAACAGGAAAATATCTCCGGTGAAATATAAAGGGAGCGGGGAAAGCACCTTTCTGTAGCTGGTTTGCTTAAAATACAAATATCATGATTTGCAGAGATGATTTGGAAAACTAAAAAAAACATGTTTACTTTCTCTACTGACAATCCAATACTCTGGCACATCACTTATTTGATCCTTGATGTGTGAGGTCTATGTGTGTGTGTGTGTGTGTGTGTGTGTGTGTGTGTGTGTGTGTGTGTGTGTGTGTGTGTGTGTGTGTGTGTGTGTGTGCGTGCGTGTGTGTGTGTCAGTGAGCGAGTGTGTTTATGTTTCCTGTGGTGGCATTTCAGGTCACACTACTCCACAGAGGGGAACATTCCTTTCTCTTGAAGAGTCCTGTCAGGTCTGAAGCTCTGAGCACACAGACTGAGTCCAGCTGACAGCCACAACTGCTGGATTCAGCACTGTGGCAGCCCAAACCACGCTGCTGCATGGTGGCAGGGACAATGACGGGAAGGCAGACCGCAGCCATTTCCTACAGTCTGACAACACCATCAAAATGATTCTCTGTTCCATGAAGATTTTCAGACTCTCTGCACAACATGGTGTTCGTGGTACAGTGTGGAGATGATTATAATCAGTACTTATCATTTTTAATATCCATCCATTCTAAAAGAAGTATCATGTTTCCATCACTGCAGTGAAATAAGCTAAGGCACTTTGAAGGGCTGCTCGATTATCTAGCTGCTTGAAAAAATCTGAATCACAGTGATCTGAGATCATGATTCTCTAACACATTTACATCATAACATCCACATGCTCATTGGCTTTAATAAACATCACGCATCTACTGAATTTGTCTTTTAAACAGTAAATTATTTTGAACTTTAACTACAATTCAACTGGAAAAACAACTTTAAAATGTATAAAAATAATGACAGCAACAAATATTGAGACTTCTCAAATATATAATGTGTATAACAGTGTCTTTTCCTTGTCTCTCTTGTCCTTTTTTGGCCATTCCAGGCACTGGTACCATAACAGCACGGATCGACTTGCATCATATTCCAAATGGCTGCAGGCCAGACCGAGTTTTTGTATACAGCAACTAACTTTAGTGCAGCTGAACCAAACATGCTGCAACCTGGCTGAGAGTCATTTGGCCTCTTAGAAAGGGCTGAAAACCGATCTGTAAAGGAAAAGGGTGCAGTAGATTTATGACAAATGACAAAAAAAGAGCATCACTTTGAAATTGAATGCTGCACATTTATCACAGCCAAAATCATAATTAAAAATTACATTTAATTAATCTCCCAGCCCTAATGTCAGATTTCCATTAATTATTCTCTCAGTGTGAAACCGTCTATATGCATAAAAAATTTGTGTTTTTTGTAACCTAAAGGCACAAGGAGCACAAGTTTCTGAGGTTACTGTAAGCTGGTACAGCAAGAAAATGGAGAACGGTCCCAAAATAGATGAACAAGCCGACCTGGTGCCAAAATAAGGATAATAAAAGGTTTCAGGCTGTGTTATGTGTGTGTTTGGGAGGGCCGGGGAGGGGGGGATTCTTTCATAAACAGCTAGTATTATAGGTCTGGAAAGCAGTGGGAAGCTGTCTGTTTTCTGCGGACTAAACACTGAACCCACTTGTTGGGAAGAGCTTAACTCAGCACAGGACTCAGCTCTTTCCGAAGCACCATAATTGCAGCTCTTCCAGTTTACTTTGTGTATTGGAAAGTTGGGGAATGGAGGCACTAGACTTTCAGGGAAACCTGCGAGTATCCGAGTGGAAGGAGAGCCTAAGTCATCTGGACTGCTGCCCTGGGAATGAAAGCGAGTCACTGAGGCTCACCAACTATAGCCACCACAGTATCCTGTCCAAAACATTGGTAACATTCCCTGAGCTGAGGCAGCCTTCAGAGAAACAGATCCAAACAGATGGACACTTCTCACAAAACAACCTCTTCAGTCTTTCCTGCGCAGTTGGTTTCCGGCGTATTGTGGTAAATATGAAAAGAATTTGGAACATTTTTGGGTTCTGAGAGCCCCTCTCAGCATCGGCTCTACGTGTAGAGTATGTAATGAATTTGTGTTAAGAGCATGATGGATTGCTGGAGTTTAAATTAAGCAAGCTTTTTTCTGACAAATTAGAAATGGATATTTTATATATTATAAAAAATATTTTTTTCATAAATAAATAAAATATATATTTTATATATTACATATTATATAAAATAACATATTTTATATAATATAATAATGATGTGATATTTATTTTACCCGTACCACTCTCTCTTAATGTGAGTGACAAAAGTTAATGCCTCATAACTTTTTCTCAGTATTACCAAACAATATACAGTTGGTGCATAATGTTCCCCACAGGCATCAACAGTTGTGTCGGCAGAATTAATTCCAATCTAAACCCCAACAGCTACAAACCAACTGGCTTCAGTCAGCAAAATCATCACACACAGTAAAGAAGATGAGCTCCATCTTCAGCAGAAGGCATCCTGCGATTCAATTTCACAAACATCTGATGAGGCAGGGGGAGAGGAGATGGGGAGGGGTGAAACTCATTGATGCATAGCTTACATCAGCAATAAAATATTCATGAACACACAAACATCAACAACTAATACTGTACACAGCTGTGATAAATTCCTCTTCAACATGGATGAATGACCCAGAAAGCAATTCTGTGTTTTAGAGCCGCTGTCACTTGACTGTCGAGCTCAAACTACCTTTTTATCTTTTTATTTACTTTCAAGAACTTCGAGGGAAACTGAGGAACACAGAGAGACGTGACAAGGCTGTCACATTAATAAAACAGATGATGTAACATTCTGGAAGAACAAATGCTTCTTTTTAAAAACGAGATCAATAAAAACTACACCTCTACAGCACATTTAGGAAACATTTCTGCCAAGTTGGCACGTTACCACAACATTACTGGAAACATCCAAAAACAAATAAGAACTTGCAGCGCTGCGAAGAGGAAACAGCCTGCTGCATGACTGGGAGCGCTGAAAAGCTCTGAAAATGAATTTAAGGTGCAACAAAAAGCTGGAGAGAGACCAAAACGGAGAGGGAGAGAGAGAGAGAGCGGGGAACTGTTTGTTTGTTTGCAGGCTTGATATTTTCATCATTCACTTTGTGCCAAACAATATTTTGACAAGAGTTTTCTTTCAAGGCAGACTAATGCGCATAAAAGCAACTGTATTGGCATCTTGAGGTCATTTTGCCTGAAGCAGAAAAAGCTACAACTGATAAAAGAAACAAGATGTTCCTTAGATTTTAATTTAGTAACACTGCACACACATACACAAACACACACACACACAGACAAGCAGACTGGCAGGTACACAGAACATACGGAGCATTGTTTGCATGTGCGTTTGTGTGTTTCAACTATTCACATCACAAAAAAGGAAACATTACAATTGTCACATGTCATCTGAAATATGCTTCTCATGGTGAGAAGCAGCACATAGCATCACAAATAGAAACCTGTTTCTCCACCGCAGGCAGGCCTGTGTAGCTACACCGACTCTATAAGTGATAACGACACCTGATCTGAAATCTAAATCCAGCATCTCTGCTACACTGCAGTACAACCAACCAGCTCTAAACTGCAGATCTGTTACAACTTAGCAGGACTCCTGTTACAAAGAAAGAAAAAAAAAAACACTTGCAGCCATCATAAAAAAAGAAAGCTCCACCCAAATGCTGCATTCCTCCCACACCGCTGCCTCCATTAGGATCGTTACAGGCTTTTAAACGTTCACCTCATTGTTTTTCTTGTAAAAGGGTTTATCAGATCTAAGGTCTTTACCCTTTTCAAGCTGCACCACAAACAACTGCCCCGCCTCCCTGGTCGGCTTGTACGTGTGTGTGTGTGTGTGTGTGTGTGTGTGTGTGTGTGTGTGTTTGTAAGCCTGTGGACGACATGAAGGGGAAGGCCTGGTTAGACAGGAGCTTCCCGTCCTCATTATGTGTTCCACAACACAAGGGACAAGCCAAAACCAACTACTTCCAAGGACAGATCAGTTACCAGTAACACAGCCCTGAACAATGCGGCTCACTTCAGCTGCCAGCAACTGAAGAATTTAACTGAGAAATATCTGTTTGACCTGAAGTGCTTCATACGATATTAATCATACAAAGAGAAACCTTGATGGAAGACTGCATTAATCGATACAAACCCTGTATGAATTCATTCAGCAAGGATGCCGGTTTTCAGCAATAATAAACACAATCACACCTGGAAGCCGCCCAGTACAACCACAGTCTTATCTCGCGGCCACTGGAGCAGATGGGTTGGTGTATTGTTTAACAGCCCCATGAATTGGCTTCCTTCCGTAGAAGTGATGTGTTCATTTTCCCGTACAGACTTATACTGTTAGTGGAAAATGGAAAGATTCCTGGCCAGACCTGAAACAGGGATGTTACACGTGTTTGATATCAAGCAGCAACCTCGACGTTAACAATAGATATTTTAGATATTTTGCATTTTTAGGGATTTTTTTTTAAATAACTGAAATAAAAAAATAAATCAATTATTTTGCAATTTAATGTTTTAGCTCTAATAACCTCTTACCAAAGGTTTTTACTGACGTAAGTAAAGAAAACCACCACGTTTAAGCAAGCAGGCTACACATAAACATAAGATGTAATACATTTTACAAAGAAATACTTCATCCATGAGAGGGTGGTTTACATAAGTTTTTAGGTAAAGAATGTTGCTGCCCAGTTTTGTTTTGGTTTTTTTTGTTTTGTTTTTTTGTTAAAAATGTGTTGATTAAAAGTTACAGCCAGCTGATCTTCCTAACAATCAACTTTCTAACGATCATTATCACATATGAGCTCAACAAAAGAGGTGTTATTTCCATTTCAGTACAGACATTTCTACATTCTTCAAATACCTCAGCCTTTTTTGTATGTGAGTGGGAGCATGCGCACATTTAAAAAAACTGAAAGAGGTGCCTGTCCATGTATTTTCATGTCCCCTCAGCACATCTGGCTCTTGTTACAGCCCCTGTGACCTGTGTGTGGTTCTGCTCCATCCCAGCCCCCATCGCTCCTCTGTGGGAGAGCAGAGAAATGACTGAGCACTGCTGCAGTTCCCAGGACCCCTGGCAATATGGCGGTTCCATCCTTTGCTCCAGGCTGGAGATGGCCTCCTGCTGACCAGTTTGTTATTTCTTTCCATCTTTGTCTTCAGAGTGATGTTGTTGTTTTTTTTAAAGAGGACGACTGAGGCCAGTGGCGGCCTCATCCAGACGTTTATGTCATCCTCAGGATATGTCTCCAGAAACACTGATTCATGCACTACTTTTGTCTCCTCAGCATGTTGGCCATTAGTACTATCACTGTGGGTCACAACACGAGCAGATTTTTTCACAAGATAGCTATTATTGTTTTGACCTGGTCTGGTGTCCATTTGATTAATGACCTAATCTAGAAAGATAAACACATACAGGGTCACAAAATGTTAGCAGCTATAATGGAGGTAATGATGAACAGTGCTGCGAGAAAAAAATATTTTTTTTAAGTGAAAGGCGTTTCAGGCTATCAGCATTAGATATTGTTTTCTTACTTTTGGGGTGACACAGATAATATAATGAAGTCTACAAATGTCTGCTGCCTGAAAAATGGTTGTTCAATAAAATACCTAAAGGAGCGGCCAGAAAATCTCTGATATCATAACATCAAAAAGGAACACAAGTAAACAACAAAAAAAATAAGCTTCTTACATGAACATAATTAAGATCAGACTTCATTTTTTTCCCCAAATTCTGACAAAACACCTTGCTTGCATAAAAGCAGTGAGTTTAAAGGTGGATCACATAAAAAGATTCTCTGGCTGCCCAACTTGTTTTGCAGCTGTAAGAAGTGTGTAGGCGTGATTCCATTTTGTTCCATGACTCCTCATGAAGCTGCAACTGATGGATGACAACAGATTGAAGTTCACTGCTCGGCACTCATTTCTCTCTCTTTAGCTGTTACAAAGTATGTTGCTCCTTCGTCAAATTTATGCACTCATCTCTTAAAATTGTGCACATCCGTCTCTCAGAACCTTCTTTTTTTGTCTTATTGTGTGATCTTCAAATAGCACTACAAAAGCACAAACATAAAAAAAATGCTCTCTGGAGATTCCAAACAATGGACAGCGTGCAGATGGCATGCCACAAGCATAACCAAATCTTCTAGAAAAAGCATTACAGTAGCATTTTCTCATATAAAATATGGCACTCAGTTAATGAGGAATCCAGCACATTCACCTTGTGTTGTAACTGGATTTCTAAAATGCAATCTTATCCTTTTAATTCCACAAACTACTGGAAATTCTTTTTTCAAATTGCTTTTATAAGCTTCAAGGCACGAAAACACAACATGCAGACAGATTTCACAGCGAGATTAAGTCGCTTTCATTGTGCCATTCTCTTTGCTGCCATTTTTTATTCGTTCCAAAAATAAAAGAAAAAGTGGCACTGGTTTGCTATGGTGATGTTTTAGGATTTAATTTCATGTGTATTGGCTCCAAAGTCCTTCATCTCAACACGGCAGTCTGCTGCAGAGCAAGCAGGGATAGGACAATCTCTGCTGTTCATTAGCTTTCAAAGAAGAGCAGCTGAGATGGAGTGAGATCTAAGTCTGCTTGGTGAGAGGGAGGTCGCAGAGCATGGAATAAAGTCAGGCATCACGAACACCAAAGAGCTGCAGAGCTGCACTGCTCGGCTGCTGATCAACCGTACCAAGATGAGAAACGATGCATTCCTCCCTTTGTAAGAGACCAGCTTCTTAATGGGTGCCTACCAAACAAGGGCTAACCTCCAACAGCTCTGACTGTCAGCTGTGACTGCAGCATTACCATTAGGGCACTTCGCAGCAGCACCGTCTCTAAAGGGACAGGCTCTGCTGTCTCAGACTCTACAGGGCTTCATACTCTGTTAGAGCCATCAGCTTTCATTGGATAAAGTAGGCCAGAGCCACAGCAGACAGAGTGGTGCGTTAAAGATTAATGAAGATATTTCACAAGTAAACCAGCTTACAACACGCTTAGGCATAATCAAATATTTAGCGGTGGAAATCTATATAGCTGCTGTTTCGGAGCCACATGTTTTACTCAAGGACCCTGGAAAGGCCCTCAGGGTATAATAACATATCATGGATGAATGGAAACGCTGATGCTGGTTCAATAGCCACTTTCCATCCAAGTTTGTGAGAAGTGAACACCACTCATCAAATATGTTTTGAGAAGGGCAAATGGAGAGGGCAGGATCAGTGAAAAATGTATTAATATTGCAGGAATGTTCTTAAACTCATTCAGGGTGTTTTCTATTGTCAATAAAGGAAGCATTTAACATATGGAGATGAGTGGGCATTCCTCATATTCACAATGATTAAGTGATGTTTGCTCCAAAGGCTGACTTTAAATTAGCTCTTCGCCACATCTTCCTGATATATTAAATGAGCTGTGCTTCCCTGGTTTATAGCTCCCTTTTCAGTTTGCATTAGAATATCATAAAGCACATCTTTTTTTCACCTTCAGGGCAGAAAGTATTGTAAATATTGGCTGACGTAAATGAGCAATAACTTTCTCGATATTAATTAAATAATTTCTTAAAGGCTATTTCCATTTTTCATGTGGGCATTTTTACTGACACGGCCGCATTTTCGCTAAGGAAACCTTATTAGTCATTTCAATGCAGCTGCTGAGAAAACACTAAGTCAGTTTTTGTGACATTTCAAAAAGTTCACTTCACAATTTGCTAAAAAGCAGGAATCATAGCAAAGATCCATGGAGTTAATCCTGATACTGCTTTATGACAGAGTTGATGCATCTTGTTTCTGGCAGACCACTTATGTTTGGTGGCAATGCGGCATAAAAAAAGAGGAAGCATCTGTGTGGGACTGTACAAATCATGCATAGAAGCGCCTTTCAGTGCTCAGCCGGCACCTTCCTCTCCCATCATCCCTGGGCCAATCATATTCTCTCAGAAGATTTGCCAGCAAATGTCTTCCACCCCCTTATTTCCCCCACAGTTAATTGCTTCTCTTTTCCAGAGTCCAATTATGAACTCCATACCTTCAGCCTCTCATCTCTGGTGTTTTCCAATTCCCACTAGTTGTACCTCGCAGTGGGGTTTCAGCTGAGAGAAGGGTCAGAAATAATATAGCCCTTATCAGGCAGCGAGGGACCAGCAGCTCAACATGGCCCTTTTAAATTGAGATGGCACGGTTTGCACAAATTATGTATGAAGTTTGACTGAGAGAGAGTCGAGTGTGACATTAAACAATTACAAATATTTGCAGGTGAGGTAACAGCAATAACTTCATAATAAAGTGAAGAGAAGATAACGTGCTCCCCATTTACAACAAGCCACCAACACTTCACAGAGAATACTTTGTCACATTCTCATGAAATTGTACATTTATGTATATTAACAAGATTAATAAAGGATTTTTGAAAAAATAATGCCTTCACCCAAACTATAGATTACTTCCTTTTTCATCAACACAATTATAATTAATTTAATTGTTATGGACTGACAACAAATCTTAATGTATAATAAAAACCTATAGAAATTGCTCATGTCTCTGCAATTTGACTTCTGTAATGATGGCAGTGAAAATATTAAGCACTGTTTGTGACAGGAGGTATGAAAGAATAACACAAAAAGAAGGAAGAAAATGAAAAAACTGACCACAGCTAAACAAGTAATAGTACTCCTGCCTCATAGCAAATATTGGATATTCTCATGATGTTAAATAGTTTAAAGGTTTTTCTTCTTGACTCTGAGTGGATGAATAAAGGCAAACTGGCTGTGATAGTTCAGTAAAATGAATGATGAATCTCTTTCCTTGGTTTTACAAGGCTGAGAGAAACACTTTTTCAAAAATTTCTTGCCTTCAAATTTGGCCTAAAAGCACCAAAAGTCACAAGCTAATTATGTCACATTACGCTGCTTTTAAAGCATTTGGTGAGAGATATTTGATACTGCAAGGCTTTTGGGGGAATTTTAAACATTAAATTCATTTAGCTGCTGCTTTTATCAAAAGCGACTAACAATAAGTTCAGTCAACCATGAAGAAAAAGAGGAAGTTTTCATTTAGAGCAGCCTGTAGAAAACCAACCAAATGTGAAAGGAAGAGATTAGAATTTCATTTCTCCGCCATATTTTCTGAACCTACCAAAAAAAACTGTGGGCCAGATTAAAGTTAAAGTTCTTACAGAGGCTGCCTTTAAGTGCAGTGCCGTGTCCCAAGTGACAGATAGGAGAGTGTCATTTCATGTACTTCATCACAACTACAGATAATATCCATCTCTGTAGCTCCTTCTATAATCTTGTGCTGAACAGAGTATTAATAATCTTCATAAAAAGGGTCGGACCACTTCTGAGTGGAGGGAAGAAATCAGTGCAGCAGATAGCAGAAATAGGCCAAGATGGTGCCATTAACTACAGTGAAGGCACAGTATGCCAAACACAATCCTCCATCACACGAAAAGAAGGCAGTTGACCTCAGGGTAGAGCAGCTGTATGAAGACAGTGGTTTTTATTCATCACCAGCAACAGAAACCACTGCTCACAAGAAGCGATGTGACACGCTTTCTGAGAAACATTTTACTTTGAAGTGAGCGTAGGAATAGATGGGTTATTTATTTATCGCCTTTTTTTCTTCCACCTCTGGATGTGAATAATCAAAAGACAGCTTCTGAGAAAAAATATGAGATTAATTTTGCAGCCTCAAAACATAGTGTGAATGAACACCGGCGACCTGTTTCATATTCCAGGAGGAGGAAGCAGGAAACAAAAAGACCTTCTTAGAAATGCTGCTTTTGACACCTATTATGTAATACTTCCGCATGACAGAAGCTGCTCTGCAGGTAGATTAATCTCAGACTTAATCACTTAAGTTTAAAATTGCTGTGGATAATGACAAAAATTTAAGAGGTTATTTTAGAACCGTTAATTGCATATAATATAAAAAGGCAGCCTCCTGCTGAACACAAGGCAGAACCGCAGAATCATCGTGCAACATTGCAAAGAACAGGTTGAACAGTGAGACTGCCAAACCCGTCATCAGTAAGGCAACTTTCATGAGCTGCATACAAGATGGGAGAAATGGAAAGAGCCCGAGGCCACTTACAGAAAGGCACAATGTGTTTCAAAACATGAGTGACCTAAAAAATATAAAAAGAACCCCATAGAGCACACAAGCTTAACAGATCAAATATAAAAGGTTCTTTTTTTTGGTATAGCTGTGACCACAAACGGTACATTTTAAAATGAAACTTTTGATCTTGTAGCTGCTTGATCTCATTCACAGATTACACTATAATAATTCTTGGGGTTTGTTTTACTTTTGTCAATACTGCTTGTCAAATCACTTCTTAGGTCCAATAGTAATCCCTCTCACCCCATTCTACTATTTATTTAATTGCCCCAGTAATGGAGGTTCAATTGAACCAGATGTAGCACAAAATATTTAATTTCCCCTTGAAAAGCTGCAGTGCAAGTCTGTTGACGTGAGCAAGAAAAGGTCTTTAAAATGTAAAATAACCATCTGAAGTTGGCAGTTAATACCCATTTACCCAGTGTGTGAGTCAGCCGTTTCTTAATTTTATTACTTAAACTTAGTTTTAATTATTCCCCTTGTTTTAAAATGGCCCTATACTCTGAAAGTGGAATCAGTGTTAATGCATTTGAACACCACTTACTTTTAAAGAAGATAGTCCGCTTTACCCAATGTAGATAAATAATAATATACCTATTGATTGTACCTCTTTTAAAGATCACATGAAGAAGGTTACAAGGGATTTGCTGCTGTCAGACAATGTTGCCTTAAATTTTTCTCACTGACAAACAACCAACCCCTCTCGTCACGTTGGCTTGCTCCCCTTGATTAAACAGTAGTGACAAGAAGAGAAACAGACTCCAAGAGACTTTTGTCCCCCGACGCACCAAACCAACAGCATCAACAAAGACAAGCAGGTACATCACAACAGCCAGTCATCTCACTTCCAAATTGTAAAAATATTGCAGAAGAAACAAATAAAAATAGACCAGCAAACCTTTTCTATGTAACAGCAAATCTGACTGAACCATCAGAAACTGTTATACACTAGTAAATGGAATTCAGCAATTAAACCATTAAAGGAGATTGAAGTCCCTCTTCAGACACATTTTAAAATACTCTGATGTATTTAATATTTTGCTTAACACAGTTTTTTTTACATGAAATATTTAATGAGAAGCTCTGAAAAAGTGGCTGGGAGTACATCAACTTCTCCTTCATTGAAAAATTCTGGATCAGTCAGTAAAAGTCATTAGGACATAAACGGGAAATAAACATAAGAAAAACACATTTTTCAATGGAGGGGAACTTTAAGAATTATCTCATCAATGAGTAAATCATCTCAAGTACTGTGAGGTGCAACACAAGTCCATTTTAAATTGCATTGGTCCTAATTATTGTGTTCACAAAAAAGTGCCCACACACAAACAGGCCTTGATGTCAACATGCTCCACGTGTAATGATGGAGGAACATGAAAATGTGACGTGTTTAGGGTCTAGCGTGTACAGATGCCAAATGTGCAGAGAACGAAAACAACCATCATCAGAGCTGTAAAACCTGCCCAGCTGCAGTCTTTGATCCTCCCCTCAAGCTCTCCTGCCTAATTCAACCACCTGCACACCAGCAGAGTCTGACGCAGAGCTCCATGCAGAGCCCGACAGCTCTGTGACTCGCTGTGCTGGGCCACACAGAGCTCCCAACGCAGCTCTCATTTCACCCCCTTAAGCTGAGGGCAAAAAAACAGACATTACAGATTTGTTGGTTGCCTGCTCTAAAGTAACGGTATCGTTTTAATCAATGAACAGTGAAGTGCTGGAATGCAGTCAGGGCGCTCATCACTTTTCACCTTTCAAAGTTAATGAACAGACAGAATGCATCAGTAACAAGCAGCGGGCTCAACAGATGTGACTGTTCCATGTCGTTTCCTCTAAGGTTTAATCTGTCAGTTCTTTTCTCACATAATACATGAAGCATTTGGTCTAAAAATAAAGTTACCCAAAGTGATGTCTTTTGTGCAACAAAGTGTCCAAAATAAACTACAAAACATTCATGTCTAACAAGCTACAATTTCCTCTAAAAATGACTTAAATCAATGGATTGACTATGAAAAATGTTGCCAATTCATCTTCGGGTGATTGACACAATCAACTGATCATTTAACTTTAAGTCTTAATATCATTTAAAAGAGTGTGTTATGTCAAAATTCATCCCCGCACAGCTTTCATTAAACATATTTGCTTTGAAAAGGTTTTTCCATGACTCAATTTAGAGCCAGCCTCAATTGGCTGTATGAGGAACTGCAGTTTTGGCTTAATATTTCAGAGGCTAAACTCATTTGTAGCTCAAAGGCCAAGGCAGCAGAACAAGATCAATCATGACAATTATTTCTCTAAACAGGTTGTACTTTAATGGATGTTCAATTTGTCATGTAACTCTGAAGGAACCTTCACACAACAAAATAAATAAGTATCTGTCTCTCGATTTTCATTTGGTGCCAGCAGCCCTATATGAGCATACGGAGCAATAGCTAAATACTGGTTGATTTTGGGAGTAGTTAGATGGTTATTTCAACAGAACACCTACCTTATCTTCTTTGGAATACTTTAGATCACAACTTGGTTATCTTACTCCACTTTTCTCCAACACAGTAATGTAAACTGGATCATGGATCTCACTAAGGAAGCTGGTTTAGATGAAGAACACTCGTTCAGACTAAAAACCAGAAACCTATTTTTCAGTGAGATTTCAAATTTAAGAGAGGTCAAGGCTTAACTCAGCATTTATCCAACAAATTTTATTAAATCTGCTCCATTAAGCAGGCAACTGTTCAGTAAATGTTGTGTCAAGACTAGCTTGTCAAGCTAGCCCTGGTCAGACACAGTATTCATAGTAGCGTTTACCCTTTCATGAGAAATTATAAAATGTTTTTAAGAAAGTTGCTGGGCTTGGCCAAACCACACAGTTCCTTGTTAAAGGAGCAAAGTTTTGCAAGTACGTGGGTGTATTGCTTTGTCTGGATTCCTCGCTGTCCATGGCAATACATAGTTTAAGGATTTAAGTGTGTAGGATTACTCAGTCTGTATGCTGTGATTCAGAGCACACATAACATTCCTGGTCATGACGAGTTAGACCATGTGGTTCAAACAGAACATGCTTCCCTGGAAAAGTGGTGAGATTATGGAATTAAACATCTGCATGAACAGCCGCTTGTTGTCTGTCAATAGGTATTTGTTTTTTCATTTTCTGAAGAAGTGCAAATGTACGTCAGATTCTTACATAATACTTTGTACATAAACCTCATTCAGTGTAGAGTCACAGCAACTATAATTAAAGGTCTAAAAGGCATATTGTGTAATCCCAAAATTACAGCTCAACTGTTTAAATGCTTTTTTTCTAACAAGTCAGGAGCAACAGACAATCTTACACTGTTGCTTAATTATATTTGAAAAAGATAATCACTAATTATCAGTGAGAACAACATCAACTTCTGCTAAGTTTTCCCATCTATCCAAAAAAATAGTTTAACTGGACATAGATTTAAATACTCCTATATGTTATAAAGCAGATTATAAAGATGACAAAGATTTTAGAGATGAAGAGTTAAAGGGATAAACTTGGCTAATAAGTTTGCACTGAGGTCAAACAGGAAGCCATTTGAGAGGAAGACGTCACTGCAGCATACAGGAAATGTTTATCCTGACATCACCCACACCTACTGTGCCTGGAAAGCTATGGCCATAATGAGATCTAAATAATTTAAACCTTTCTGAAGGTGGAAGCAGCAACCAACTGAAAACTTATTTATAGGGCAATCCAGTTCAGACAGGTATGCAGTATTTTTGATCCAACACAAAGGCTGGTTACCACGGAACATTTAGAGTATAATGAGAGAGAGATGCAAAAAACAATTTGACTAGAGTCTTTTGACTAATTGGAAAATCTATGACGTAGCTGTTGTTAGTCAGGAGATGTAATCATGCAGTTTAGGGCCTTTGGGAATTTACTCATTTGTACTGATGTTAAGTTAAGATAACTAAAAATATGTCTGGACTGTATGATTCTTAAACAGGGAAATAAAGAACTGTGCCTTAAGTAAGTCGATCATTTTATATCCTAATCATCCAGGTTCTAGTATACAACCACAGCTCAGTTATAACAGCACAATTTCATCTCAGTCATTCTTAGATAAGCGCCCAGCATGTAATTTCTGCCACTAGAGGTCACTGAATAAAAACAATTAAAACAAAAACAGTCATTTGATGACCTTATGAGGTAGCAATTACTTGTGGGGTTTGTCCATTTCAATTTTGAACAGCTACCATTTCAGATAAAAATCTATCTATCATCTCAGACAGAAATTTTCCCATGTGAGGTAATGTAATGAAGTTTTTCACATGTAACTTTTCGTCCCAATTGCCGACCTTCCTCCTCACTCTGACTGGTGCTACGCTAGAAGTCAGAGACAGTACACATAATGAAACAAACCATTGACTTGACTAGCTATACTAAAACTACTGCGTATGTTGGTGGGTTGAAAGAGCTGTTAACTACTTGTAGGTTTCAGAATATCGTCATAACTGGTTTACCGAAAAGCAAACAACCAGGACAGAAAAAAAAAAAAATTGATGAGTCTAAATGATTTCTGCTTCTTGCAACACCACTGCTACTAAAACACTGCATGTGCAGCTGAATGAGATGGTTTATGAAAAAGAATCACAGAAAATGTATTTAGTAGCAGGAAGCCACATCACAAACTACAGTTACACAACAGGCCAAATATTAGTTTTTAAACACACTAATCAGAAATTAGATTTGTACATTATGTTTATGTATATTATGTTTTGTCTTTGGATGGAAGCAGTGAAACACAACAGGAAACTCAAAAGAGTAATTCCTATTATGCTACACTCTTTGGCAGCAGACTCAACAGGTAAACCCAATAAAATAAATCATACATAACTCATATATGACCATAAATGAGCATATCCAGATTTAAATGGAATATAATAACGCAGAAATTAGATGTACAGCACAGGCATGCTATGTATAACAGCTGCAGGCTCACCTCCTTTTAGGCAGACTCTCAAGAGGCTGGAAAATTTTGCATTTGCATTGTCTAAATGTAGTTGGTTGTATGCAAATTCAAGAAAAAAACACAAGCCTTTTACTTACATGTCCGTAGTTAATGAACCCATGTTTGCTCGCGATTCGATTGGCTTCCTCCTGGCCTCCAGGTATGTGGACAGCCCATGTGTTAGTGTAGACCTTCTGACCATGCACTGGTTCCAGCCCAGACACCAGCAACACCAGCAGAGGCCCAAGGAGCACCTCCAAAAGCCGGAGCTTGCGGCCTACAGACGGAGAGGGAGGACCAAAAGCCATGGGTTCCTCCTATTGTAGCACAGTCTCTGAGCACAGCGCACCTCTCTGACAGGCTGAAGCTGCCCACGGTTCATGCAGGTGCACAGCCAGAGACAAAGAAGGGGACAGTCACAGTTCACCTGAAATTAAAGAAGAAAAACCATAAATTTATTCATCTGCAAGGTTTAAAAATCCAGGCTATGATTTCACTAGTGAATCATTTCCCTAAGATCTTCAAAAAAACATAAAACCATAACACTAAAGACAACTGCATATACTAAACCAGGGCGTACCAAACTTTTTCAACTCAAAATCCAAGCAAAAAATTTAACGTCTTCCTGCAGCCCAACCAAAATACAACCGGGAATTGCCAAAACGCCTACAGTAATACACAAAACTACTGATAAAGAACACAGCAAACCATACGTTTAAAAGGTATATGAAACGTATTTATCTCAATATCAAAGATCATCACAGCAAAAATGTAACAGATTAGGTACAATTTCCTGTGTTTCTTCTGTATAGGAAGGACACAGCATCCAAGCTTAACAGATCAGCAGGGCAGAAAAAAAGAAAAAGCTCTTCTTCTAACTGCTGTCCTAATAAAAATGGGTCAAATATTTATTGGGTCCCAATTCTTAGTTTGGGAAATTTTGCTCCAGACAAGTAAAGATCCACAGGGAAACTATTCAAATGAGGCCAAATAAAGTTCTTGTTCCTCCTTTTGCAGTTTCATTTGTGTTCCCTGGAACACAAAACAGGAACAACAACAAAGGAATTAACTTCATGATTAAAAAGATAAACTGCATCTTTAATATGCGAGTGTTGAAATTAAGACAAAACACGTTAAATAACAATACATGACAGTATTTTGTTTAAGTGGAAGAACTGCAGTCTGGACAAGGTGACTACAGCCTGGCAAAGTACAGGCAGTTTCACAGTCCCACAGACAGCAACGAGGTGGATGTCAAGGCCAGATGTGATGTTGTGGTCAGACGCACAGCAGCAAATTTTGCCATTTAAACTCCCGTGGGAGGATATGTGAAAGATTGCAAAAGGAAAATGCTTAG
>JAPZDZ010000001.1:15481745-15493065 GCA_029783805.1 Acanthurus tennentii | reverse complement strand
AGACGCACAGCAGCAAATTTTGCCATTTAAACTCCCGTGGGAGGATATGTGAAAGATTGCAAAAGGAAAATGCTTAGGTATGCTGGGTTGTCAGCAAAGGTGGAGAAGTGTGGTTGGAAAGCTAGACTACGCCCTGGACGCTGAGGGATCACAGCAGAGTCTCACCACGAGGTGTAGTAGCCACTCGAGGGTGGAGTTTAAATGCCTGAGGCAGCAGTGGCGGCAGCTGAATGGCTGTGGCCGAGCAAAGAACATATGAACTTAAAGTGACAGAAAAAAAAGCTGTTTGACTGCAGCACACATTTACAAACCACTGAACTCAGTGTATGCTGACTGTTATTAAGTTAAGAAGCCAGGAGAAAATACAAACATCAAAAACACAGTTGTTAGAATTAGACTAAGTAATGTATCAGACAGTATAGCATCAGCACCCAGAGTGAAAAGAGACAAATTTTACATGATAATGTAACTGTTTACGGATACAATTTTGCCTCTAAACTATTGTTTTCGAGCCTGAAGTGTCAGCCGCGCCTTCAGTCTCTTGAGACCAATACACAAAGTGCAAACTCTATTGTAACTCTGACTTGTCATGACTGAACTGAAAACAGTGCTCCTATTCTGTGTTTCCTGCTGTTTTCAGTCACAGTTGTCCCCCTGATTCAACTCTTCTTTTAGACAGTCTTTCTGATGTTTTCGCACATGTCCGGCCTCTTATAATTACTTCCTCTACTGTGTAAGCCACCCAGTAAACAAAATATTTAAATTTAACTCACTCCGCCATTAAATCACACTGCAGAATGAACAGAGATGTTTCCCAAAAAGATCCATGGATGGCTTGTTTTGAAGTAAGAATTATATGTTTGATAATGTGAAATGAGTTCTGCTGTGAACTCAAATAATCATTAAGTATAACATTACTGAGGCTTTTACTAATACTCAAAAAAATTACTCCACCAGTCCAGTTTAATTCAATTTCAATTTCAATTCAAGCCACTTAAAAAAAACAACCTATTTTTTGATGTCATTTCAATTTAGTTAAAATATTTAAAATAGTTTTAATACAAATTTAAATGTTTAATTCATTGTATTGAGTTTTTGTACTATTTTATTTATCCAGACTGTATCACTAATGACAAGGCAAATTAGATACAGATTTCACAAGCGCCAGTTGTCAGCTGCACAGCTGCCCACTGGGCTCTGTCTGACCATCTACTTGTGCAACTGAAAGAATTCGGGGCAATGGTGACATTGATTTCTGGAAAGACTTGTAGGTGCAAATAATTTGCATCACTTGCAGCCAGCTGGCATCATTCCATAGTTTAGTAACCCTAAACAGATGGCATTTAAGTATCCAGTCTCTCAGCATTTCATCACAATCAACAACTTTAGTCAGCTCTAACCTCAGCATCCATATCTTATACATCAAATTCGCTTAATACACTCAGTGGCCACTTTATTAGGTATGCCTGTACAATGTAATGCAATCCCACACGACAGACCTGCCATAAAGTCTCTCTTTGCAGACCCCATGAGGTTCACTTGTAAGTGACACTGTCAGAGGGGTATAAATTACAATACATATTTGTTATTGAGTTCATAGTCAGTGGTGTTGTTCTGGACTGCATTATATTGATTGTTGCAGGCTTTTGGTAAGTGGGCCAAATCTATTCACTTAGACTTGCTCACACACAGACACATACAGAGTAGTAAATTTACAAACTTTTTCAAATGAATGTGAGCCCACACGCCACTTTTAAGAACAATTTGTTCTCTATATGTTCACAAAAAACATGTATGAGGACATTTGTTTAATTTACTTACATGCAGGTATTTGCCTTTTGTGCGCATATTAAATACATGTTTTGCTTGTTACTCTACTGTATGTGTTTACATTTAAATAACGACAAAACATGTAGTATAAAACCTGCTTTTTTAAAATTAATCTTCGGTTAAATGTTCTGTAATTAAAGTTCACTGAAAAAGCAGCATTTAAGTCACAGATCTTCGTCTGGCATTCATTAATATGGTATAAATGGTTTTAACAGAAGAATTACTGTACAAATTTTTCCATCTGACTCAGAAGTTGAAGGAACTCCCTTGACAATAACACAAAAACAAACACAGCTACAGAAGATCCCTGCTCACTCGTACTGCTGCCACTTGTTTATTACGCTGTCTTTACATTTCACTCACATTTAGATGCTTAGTGATATTACAGACCACCCTCAAATGTTAATTATGAAAGAAGTCCTGTATCAGAAAAAGTCAAATAAATATTTCAATCCCTTGTAACCTTTGCAATAACCACATGTGGAACTAAAATGTTATATGTTAAGTGTAAAAAACATTGTTTAAAGCTGCTGGAAAGACTTGATTGCAAGGCCACTTTCAAAAGCAAAGTTACAAGTAAATGTCTAAAGGTTTAAGAGAGACTTAGTTAAGTGTGTTGTGAAGCTACAGGTGACGGCATCATTAGAGATCAGACAGCTTAAAGGTCGGTCTGGCTGTGAGCTGATACGACAGGCTGCTAATCCACACCAGATATTTCACTGGATGTTCATCTTATACATACCTGGATAAGAGCAGACCTAATAAAAGAGATAACTCTAAAGAAAGCACCATGTATATTAAGCGGGGCAGAACAAATCAGGTGCCACAAGTAGAAACTGTGGAATTGTTTTTTATGGTGCCAACCTTCAGTAACATCCAAATCCCTCTGTCACCTTTTTAAAGCTTCCTTCCTGCTCTGTTAAGCCTATTTAATAAACCCATATAAATCAGCCTAAATTAAGTAACAAAGATCCACACCCAGCACTAATTACATGTTTACTTTTTTATCTCAATTCCTCTTGAAATGGAAGGCAAACACAAAATGCTTTCCATTTGAATTTTACATCAGATATGATAAGAATTCTAAAACGCTGCATACACTGAAAATAAGCAAAAGCGGAAGACATGAAGAGCAAGAGACAAATTTGATAGCATAACTCACTCAATCTTGTCCTGTGTCCTTTGACGCAACAAGTAAAAAGAGCGTCAGTGTGTCCAAACCTCTGTTTGATATCCAGAAACCCACTGGCTTTTAAGTAAAGATGCCTGTGACCTCATCTGGGTGCTCAACCACTCAGTTTCCTTAACGTCAGTGTGAAAACCACACACCACGACACAACAACTGCCCAACTGACTACTTCACTGTTGGCGGGAGACAAAGGAGAAGCGGACCGTGGCGCTGTGAGTGGTCTTTAGTGTTCCCACAGTAAATGATACCATATGTCAGGCTGTGATAACAGAGGTTATAACAGAAAAACTACACCTAATTAGAATTAGCCAAGTATCATTAAACCCAAAGGATAATATCAGCCTCATTACCAAACCCATCAGGATGTTTTAAAAAGGAAACAGTTTGCACCTCATCATGTTATTATTTTCATTCTAATTAGATATAAATAAGCTTAAATGCACTTAGCCCCTTTGAATCTTTTCTCACTCTCAAAGCTCTTGTGTGACCCACATGAAATCAAAATCTCAGTGCGAAAACTCAGATAGCTCTTAAAGTGATTGAGAAATAACAAGCTGTTTGTTTGGCAGTAATAATAGTGATAGCATTGGAGTATTTCATGAATATGCCATAAACACTAAAAATCACATTGTGTTTGCTGTCAAATTCAAGAGTTTTTTTTTCCCATAAGCCTAAAAACAGCAAATCACTGAAGTGTATATGTCCCGACACTTCACCAAGCTTCAATTTTACAAAATATGGTCTTCAAGAGTAATTACCAGCAACAATCCAACATTCATACCATTATCATGTCAAAGACTATGCTTTTAAATTTCACATTGTATTTTTCTTTTGGTTTCTGTAGAGTTTAACAGGTTTTCCTCGTTTACTCTCACATTAAGCCGTAATGCTATCTGAATCTATGTTCATTAAATAGAATAACATCTACAACACTGCATCACGACAAGGACATTTTCTATTCACGCTGTGCATGAAGCCTGCTTTAAATCACCTTTCAGAGTGCGTGACTACAGATCTGACTCGGTCCTCTATGTGGCGATGAGCTTTGTAGATTCAATTACCAGTAAACAAATGTTGTGTGTATCGTTATATTGTAATGTCTTTGGAAAGATAAAAAAGAAAATATAGGGCACAACATTGAGGCGAACATTTGCAGAATTCTCTCGGTATATGTTAAAGAAAGCACAAGGATGACGCAAAGCTTTCAGCACAAGTTGAATAACACACAGAAAGCAGGAGTTGCAACATTTTTACTTAGGAGCCTTGATTAAGACTGATTTTTTTTTTTTACCAGAATCAATGTGCTTCAAATAAAATATTTATTATAAATGAGGCGCTGTGAGAGCTTTGGGACCTTTGTTTAAAGTCCACAGGTGCTCAAAGTGAAGGGGGAAAAGAACAGGAAAGAAAATGGCATGACTACACACCTCTGAAGAGTAAGAGCTTTATAAATCCAGATTCTTGTTTTAATGTGAGTATCAGGATGTTGAGAAATGGAAAAAACAGCTTCATGTTTCCACCCTTATCTCCTTTGCTGCATTGTTTTGCTCTTTGGAATAGAGACTTCTAACAGGAATGGAAACTGACCTTTCTTCAATTATTTGGATTTTTATCATTTTAGTTTTTTCTATGCCTGTTACTTAGCTTCAGTGTTATCTTCAGTAAAAGTAAGTAACCAGGACATCACAGCTGCGGTTTATAGGATACACACTCTACAGCTATAGCCCAAGTAGGGTTGAGCTATAGCTTGCAAACAATGACAACACCTCTGTTGTCTATTCTTACATTTTTTCGTCCTTGCATTGTCATTTATATACCTCTTCCTCCTTCCTGCAGCAAAGTCAGCATTAATGTGTCATACAGACACTTCTGCTAAATTTTCCTCGACACATTTAACATTTAACAAATTTTTTTTTATGTCAAAGCTCATTATTTCTAAGACAGGAACGAGTACATTTGTTTTATTAATAACCTCGACCAGTAAGGCAGTGCTCACTTAACTTTTAGATATCTTATTTTAATGTACAAGCAAGACGTCGCACCTAATTTCAGTGGACTGTACATTGTGTTTCTGGTTGTTTACATTTGGTACATATCACTGCATAACAGGGGCTCAACAAACTTCGTTTATCCATAATAACAAGAAGCTCAATATAGCTTCACGGGAGAGGTAAAATTACAGAGAACTGAGAAGAAAAACAACACAAGGTGATCGGTTCCCATAATAAAGTAACAACAACTGCGACACTAGACATTTGTGAACTTAGACTTGAACTAATATCAGGCCATGCAGAAGTCGCTTCTCACAGTCTGTATAGATATCAGTCCAGATAAAGAGTGTGCATGAGCCAAACGCAGACCTCAGTAGGTCAGCACATCAGCTGTGTTTTGCAAGCTTGCATTGATTACTTTAGATATCAAAGTTCAGTCCTAATGAAATCTAGTGCAAGTCCTATATCCTTTACAATCTCTGTTCTATCAGAGTTTATAATGAGAGTATCGTAAAAGTTAACAGCCAGCTGCGTTTGTAAACAACACAGTGTACCGCTCGTGAGGAAAAGAGATGAACGGCAGTAACGTTACAGTTGAGGAAGAAGGAAAACTTCTTTCGCTCAGGCCTGTAACGCCAAATACTTAAGTGTTTATAAGCCTAAAGTTAGAGGGGGGTTTAATATGTCAGCTGATAGCAGCGACGTCGCGAGTTTGCGGTCGGTCGACTCACCTCAGGCTGTGACAACAACACGTATACATAATTTGTCTCGAAGCGGCGGTTGGAGCTGATCCGATGATGACTCCCTCCGTTTGACAAATATGTCTGAAACTGTGCCGCGCCGTGATTAACGTAAACTTGACACCACGGTAGGCTGACCTGCTCCGTTTCACAGGTGCCTCCCCTTTTTTTCTCTCTCTCTCTCTCTCTCTATCCTCTTCTCTCTTCTTCTCTCTCATCCGCCCCTAACGAACATTTCCGACCTCAAATTATCCCACTCACTCGGGCAGCGTGGATCACGAACACCACAATTTCTTGCAGGAACAACCACAGAAACCGGACGCGGCGTAGTCGACGTCACCTCGGCGTGTATGTGAGACCCCCTGCTTCTAGCCAACACACACACAGACACATACACACACTCAAACTGACAGCAACCGGGATCAATAAGGCGATATGAGTCCAGGTCCTGTCCTGTGTCAGGGGTACCGGTGGTATCCGAGCCGAGAACACGGCAAACTCACCGTCCACGCAGCCCAAACAAGTAACGTTAAAAAAAATACAAGCTAAAGCTGACGGGAAACTTACGATCAGCTCAACTTACCAGCTTCCTTTTACATCCTGCTCGACCCGGCTTGTTGTTGTCTCTCACCGTGGTGTTAGAACCGACTACAGCACGGTGAAGCGACTGAAAAAATGATAAGGGAGAATTGCTGGTTATAAATAGTCATGGTACCCCTCTGGTGTACCGCTGAGTGGTCCGTACAAGCCCCAGGAAATACGTCACAGCTGTGGACAAAGTAGGCACGTTGAGCAACACCTACTTACCGACCAGTAGCGCTGCTACACCCCCACCTGCCGGTCAAAAGCCGCATAGCAGTCTCAGCTTAATAATGGGGCTGTGCAAAACAAGCTATTTTTTCCTAAATTGGAGGGTTTTTTTCGACTAAGGACACTTTATAGCTGCATAGTATATTGCCATTTACACGCCTAGAAACATTTTTTTGATTGAAAAAATATTTTTGTTAGCACAGACAGAACATTTAAGCATCTTTCTTCGTGCCAAATTAACCTGTTTTAGGGCCCCACGGCAAAGAATTGGCTTTGGGGACCTTTTGACCTCCAGACATTCCTCCTGCTCACTGTGCAGTGTGTGTGTACCCTCTTACCTCAAGTGTTCACTAAACACAATGCAGACTATGCTTGACAGCTTCATTTTTTCCCCAGACCAACCAGCAGCCATCTTTTGCTGTCACTGGGGTAATACTGTTTGTTCCAAGGTTTTCTGTGCGCCAGACAGTTTGTATTAATTTGATGGTTAAACTAAGCTTTTATTATTAAATGCACCATGTGGGCTGCTTGGGTATCCATTAGATTTGAGATTCAAATTAATTGAGGGAGATCCGTTTTCACAGCCAGAACAACACAGAAACATTCTTGTACACATAGGCTATTCACACAGCAACAGACATACCATAAGTAATATTGTCCCATGGCTATATCCATTCCCCATCCCTCTCTCTCAGCTCAGTTCCTATCAAGTCTCAACTGAATCTATTCAACAACATCTTTTTTTTTTTTAATTGAAAGAAATTTACATTGCATAAGCATGAGCATGACAATTGAAAATGACAAAACTATTAGCTTTCTTCCTGCGTTGAAGTTTGTAGAACAGTATAGAACCTTTACAGCTTACTTTAAAATGCAGTACTTAACTCAACTTAAACTGGTAAAAGCAGGGATCAGTAAATCCCCCATAATTCTAAAGTCAGTCTTAGAGAGAAAGCAGGCCAATCGATAAATCATTATATTAGATTTACCCTTTACTATTGCATATCTTATCTCAACTAATAAAAAAAACTATTTCAATCATAAATGCTACTCCAGTATTATACTTTAAAATATACTGCACATCAAAATATCTTTTTAGAGAGGCATAGAAAAAGTCAGTTAATATTTGCTAAATCAAACAGGAAGTATGAAAGACACAACCATGGAGGGCAGGAATTGTGAAAACACCCATACATCAAATCTACAGCTTTTCTGCAATGAGATTAGCAAACTGGGTCCTGGAGAAAACATGGAGGTTCCTAGGTCCAATGGCCCAAAGGCAGGCAGATTATTTAGTCAGCTGAACCTATAAACCAATTTTTAAAATGGTATTTAAGTCTTTATAGAATGCAGTGTCTGTAAGGAAAATGCTTTATTTAATTCAATAAAATATAAACTTAAATGTGTTTGCTTGGTCACACATAGTGTTTAATTTGGAAATAAAGATCAATTATTGGTTCAAGGGATTTTACCAGTGGAGGAATACACATTATGCAAAATACATATTCTTATTTACATTTGGTCAAGGTTATAGCTCACATAAAAGTGAAGTAAGTGCAGCAGAGCACAATTGAAGCAATGTAAATTAAAGAATTGACACACAGAGGGAAAAGAACAGTTCAAAATATTTATTTGAAGTACAAATAGGATCATACCTAGGGAGAAAAAAAGGACATTTAACTTGGTTTCAGTGTTTTAAATTAGTTGCCATAACAAGAGGCACAGTGCCAGTGTGTGTACAGTGAAGCTGTCAACATTTACAGCTGCTGGAGCCCAGTTCCTCCCTGTGGAAGTAAACAAACTGAGCATTTATCATCACCTTATAACAAATAACAATCATATTGGTCTGTAAAAACAAGTATTGCCACAGTAAAAGTTATACAACACATACTCGTCCTCCATTAAATAAGACAACTATAATAGACTTGTTATGAATAAAGGTTATAAAAAAGACATTTTATCACCCTTATTTTAAAGACACACCTCTCAGCTCCAGCAGGATATCTCCCTCATACCGAGCTAGCCCAACAGCGTGTCTCTGCTCCGTGTCCAGCTCTGCCCACTGCTCTTCAGTGACAGCCCACGCCTGCTCTGCACTCAGCCACGACAACTGAACAGCGCTGAACACCACCTGTCAGGCACACACCAACAACCCAACTGACACACTTGCACAGGACCTTTAAAAGAGATAATATTTTTCTGTAACACCTTTTGCTATGTAAACAAATGTGCGAAAAAAGTGCAAATAGGCACATAGGCAGAGTTTCCTGTCAGAGAGCAGGACATATAAACAGAGCTATAATATTCAACACATACAGTGTATATGCAATATTTATATATACACTGTCCATATCTCTCCTCCTAAATCAAATCATATACTGTTCATGTCCAGTGCTGAAGCTTCAACTCATCACTGATTGAGTGTGTCCTCCTTTTTTTTCACCAGTGTATAAAGATTCTCTGTTTTAATAAGGTATTTTGCTTGTGCTTTACATTGCCTTTTTTTTTAAAGTAGGCCAGTTTCATTAAAGTTAGGTAGTTAGTATTTTGTATATAAAACAGTCAAAATATATAGGTAGGTTACACTTTGTATAGCAAGTCATGACAAAGACCTAATCTGTTTTTAATGAAAAAGTAGGCCTATAGGTAATATTAACAGCCTCAACAATGGCTCTATTCTGGCCATGACAGTGTGACAGTGAGTCAGCGTGAACAATATCAGCACAGTGAAACTGAAGCAACTAAATGGAACTCAGCCATTATTCATTATGTTATTTACACCAGGGCTTTTTTTACTATGACATATTGCAATGTTGTCCATTAAAAGATGAGACTATTATTGTTCCAGAAGTTAAAAATGATATCACAAAAATGGCCAATTTAGCCAAATTTGCCATTGATGCTTCCTATTTACACACTGAAGCCAAACATTGTAAGATTAGTCTAAACCGAAGGCCCTAAATCTTTTGATGGTCCATTGGGTGAAACTCACTGCCATCTTTTTCGGTGACATCAGAGCGATGGCTTCAGGGGTGATACCCTCCACTTGATCTTGCACCAGAGCTGACAGCACCATATCCTCCAGGCCCACTGAACAGAAACAAGATGCTCTGGTCAGATAACTGATGTTTTCTTACACAGAAAAAGTTTTTCCAAACTTTTATACCCTCGGGGATATTTTTAATTGTAGCTATCCATCCAAGAGCTGTCATTTCCTTCTTTCTTTGAAAAAAACAAAACAATTCAGAAACATTTGATCACAAAAAGACTTTATATCCACAGGGATATTATGTTCTACTGTACCTGCCAATGTCCCGATTTCAGTGAAAACTTCTGGTCCCCAAGTGCTGACTGGACCAAAGGCCTCAGGTCTGGACAAACGGCTCGTCAACACCTCCATCTGCTGCTCTGTGCAAGGCAGTGACGTCTCCCGGAGGAACAGAGCAGCCATACTGCAGAAAAAAGATTCAGTACTTCCTTCATCCTCTTCTGAGGGTATGCAAAATGTGTTCATGAAAGTTTTCCACTGCTGAGAAATGTGTTAGTTAGCATCTGTTAGCAAGTGGATGTGAAATCAATTAATTACTCTCTGAAACCACAAGAAAGTAATTATGTTATGCCATCTGAGGGATTCATCACAATGTTTACACCCATTAATTACTGCCATGTAGGTGCGCAATGTATTTACTACCTACGCTAATTAGCAATATTTGTTCACATTTTAATTGTTCATTTTTGCTATGTTTTGTTTTAATGCCATTTATCTGACATATTGTTCCTTTTTGCAGTGCCTGTAAAGTTGTTGGTTCTTTCATGTTGCTCTAAAGGCTAATAAATCATATAAGTAAGGACGAAAATGAACAAATACAGAGGAGATGTATATCGCTGACCTGAGGTTGTAGGGGCTCAGTCTTTTGATCTCTGAGGGATACAGACCACAGATCAGATGGCCCAGTGTTGCCAGATCAGCTGCTGATAACTGCTCCACTTTCAGTTTGCATTTCTGCATCACACCTGAAATCACTGCTCTCATCTACAAAACAAAACAAAAACCAAGCAGAGTCTTGAAACAAGCTAGGTCAATGCATTAAAGCCCCCAGGGTGAGATTCTACTTTTTTTTAAAAAAATCATATTACTTAAGAGGTAAAAAAAAAAGATGCAACAAAAATTCACCGTTTTAGGGCTCCAACCTGTCAGCATTCCCAGATGTGCCAGCACACCCAGATCAGTGGGACTGGCGTCATGAAGCTCTCTTTCTCCCATCTCAGTCACCAGTGAGCCCAGAGCCAGCACCTGATCTGCTCTCAGCTCTCTGACTGGGCTGAAGGACTGGATTCAGTTCAGAAGCAGCACATATTTCAGGAGCCGATTATGTTAAAAATACAGACTTTAAGGAAATGTGACTCCCTGTGTATTGTTCTAACTTTTTATCATTAAATTTACTTCCAATGACTATTACAAAAACAGATATTCTCAGACAGCATTTGTCATATTTTGATTTTTAGCAATGATGCGTTTTTATGAGGACCGTGTTTTGCTGTTTGGATAAGGGCTTAACTAGTAACAACCAGTCAGAGTTCAGGGGAATCTGACAAGATGATGTATAATAAATTATTAACTGATGGAAGCAAAATGTGTGGCTGCTGACAAATAGAAAAAATGTTTATCTCTGACTGAAATTCCTGCGGTGCTCACCAGCAGGTTTTACTGACCTGCCTGAGTTTCACCCACAACGCTCGGCGCTGCTCAGAGCTCAGTG
>JAPZDZ010000001.1:15459884-15476944 GCA_029783805.1 Acanthurus tennentii | reverse complement strand
TGCTGATGTTCAGGCTCTGAACGGCTGGTATCAGCCAAGAGGACAGCTGTCCACAAAACACAGGTCAAAGGAGTTAGTCAGACATTGTGTGGGACAACACAAAAAAATATAACTGAGGATGTTGTTAAAATAAAGTAGATTCAGACTTTAAACATGTTCTGCTTACCCTGCCGCTGGCACTAACAAACCCCTTGGACATGCACTGAGCCAGCTGCTGCCAGAGATGCAAAGACACAGCTGAGTCCTGAAGATATGAACCCAGGTTCACTGGATCAAGGTAACATGCAAGGACTCCTAACCTGCAAAAAGACCATTTCTGATGTCTGTCTTACAAGTGTTTTCAATTTCAGAATTTTATTGTGCAGCAAACAGAACAGAGCAGATAGGAAATGTTGAGAGAGAGAAAGAGAAAAAAATTTCAAGACCTGAGATAGCTTTACATATCAATACCTAAACAAAATAAGACCTAACTTGTGGATGTCAATCATGATCCTAGAAATCACAAACAGGTGATCATACCAACAGGGAAAACACATATGACAAATATGTGTTTTCTGATAATCAGACTTTTTGCTGCTTGTTTGAATGCAATACTGAGACCAAACAAAGCAACAACAAGCGTAGGAGTGAGGTTCTTTGTATGAAACCATGTCGGAGAAATGTAAAGTGTTTCGGTGCACTCAGGACTTCAAAGTGATCTAAAGGTGGATAAACATATAAAATTAGTAGGAATCTAGGTCCCACCTCAGTATGTCATCACCGCTCATATTCTTCTTCTTGCTGAAGAGGGTCCGGAGCACATGATGCCCTCTTACACCATCCAGACTGCTGTTGCCTAGAAACTCTACCAGAGGAGAGAGCTAAAGAAGAAAACAGATTAAAAGCTGAAAGAAGCTCACAGTGACAATCACCATTTATACACAGACTGGACACAAGTTCAGGAGAGTGTCGTTTAAGGTGATGGCTTGGTGTTCAATGATGGCAGAGATGGGGGACACATTTTGCTTCAGTATCATGTAAGGATTTAACTGAGTTGAGATCTGGCGACTATGAAGAAGATAGAATATTATACTGAGTGTCTTACGAAACCTGTCTGTGGTTCTTATTACCTGTACAGAAGCATTTCCATTTATTATTCAGATTTTCCCCTTAATTTTTCACCTGTGCATGTGTCAGATCTCCTCCTGACTAAACACCTAATCATGTCTGAGATGACTAATGTTTGCAAAAGAGATGCAGCACTTATACAAAGATTTTTAAATAGCAAAATGGCCTCTAACCTGTTGTGAGGTCAACTGTTGAAAATGACTGACAGGGAGGTAAGGCAGGAGTGGGAGGATGGAACTGAGAAAGTACGGTGGCCACGACGGGACATCACCCACCACACTCGACTGTAGGAGTCTTTTTACAAATGCCTTTTTCTGCGGCGACTTCATCCCTGAGCTGTGATCACGGATAGCTGTCAACCTGAAGAGCAACACAGAAGCTATTAACATCAGGACAGATGTTTCAGAGTGATTGCAATCATTTTGGTTGGTCGGCAACTCACACGCTATCATTGACTATGAGGGAGGCTGGAAAGCTCATAATGTCAGAGACTGACATGAAGGGAATGAACTGAGACATGTCCACAAACAACTCTGGGGTCACTCGGGGGAACTTATGGATGAAAGCAGCGGTCATTGTTTCCATGGCCTGCAACTCTTTTTGAGAGGCCTGACAGAGAAAACAAAAGAGTGCGACAGAAACTTATGTGCGTTCAGTTAGGCCCTCTTTAAATATGCATGGACCATGAGAGATTCAAATAAAGTAGAAACAAAACAAGAGAGTGTATCACAATGTAGCAGTTGTCAACAAAACTGTACAGTGTAACACAGGATTAGAGCTTTTACCAACACAATTAGCTAAAAAAGAAGTGTTGCTCATGTGATTTATCTTGAGTATAAGAACAAACCTGGTCTGTTTCAACTTGTAGCTGATCCCAGCTTTGATGCATATGGGAGATAAATCTCTTAACAGCATCTTTTTCAGCAGACATCACAAGAGTGCGAATGCTGTCTCTTGGCATCTGGAGGTACTCCTGTTAAGATAAAGTGATCCACCTTAATGTTAAGTTCAGTGAGCTGATGTGTCTTGGAAGTACAAACATAAAAGTAGCTGCACAGGCCAGTACCTGCAGTAGAACCCTGAGAGCAGATGAGTTGTCGTCCCGCTGGATGAGGTCCCACAAGACGGGCTGATTTAACAATAAAAACAAGTTTTTCACTCTGTGTTCTGTGTTTGTCTGTGTGTGTTTATGTGTGTTTGTGTGTGAGTGTGTCAGTCAGTTATCTTACACTAAAGCAACTCAGCAGGTCCTCTTTGAGAGTAGTGTTCCGCTCTCTGCGGAGGAAAACTCCCACGGTGTGAAGGACGCTCATGGAGGCCTCTGGTTGCAGTCTGGCCCAGGAGCTGTTGTCAAGGAGACTGGACAGGAGGATGGCCTGAGCCAAACCCTGCCTTGCCTCCCTTTCCCCCTCATCCAGACCGGAGGACAGGCCCACCATGAAGTCCAGCACTCGCAACACATATCCCAGCATGGCCAAAAACCCTTCACGTTCCCCTCCCTCAACCTCACACACACTCAGCTTGTGTACAACTTCCACCAGCAGCGGAGCCGGATCCACACACAGCTGCGATGTGTCAAACTCGTACCGTGCAGGGAGCATGTCAAAAAACCTCTGCAGGAGGCACTTCCTGCCCTCCAGTCCTGCCTGCAGATCAGCACAGAAATCAGTCATCTGAGGTGTTGATCTTAACAGCTGGTTATACAGTGTGGCGTTTAGACAAATGTGCTCTCTGAGTCCATGTGTCTGCCCACAGAGCTGCAAGAGGGTGTAGTTGGTGAAATGATGCACAGCCCACTCCTTGAATTGACAAGTTTCTTCAATGGTGTTAACATAGGAGGAGTTTTGTATTTTGGAGCAGTATGCAGCAGCCCAGCTGCCCTCTGGTGAGGATTGCTGCAAGTCAGGAGACTCTCTACCGCACAGAGCTGAGATCAGGACTGAGTTGTTGGGTAAGAAGCAGTGTCTGAAAGCCCGGGCACTGAGCAACCTGCTGCCCAACTGGGCCAGACAGCTCTCATCGAGTCCCGGACTTCCTGTTGCTTCACTTGACAGCTGCACACACAGGTCATCTATACTTGTCTGGTTAAAAAAATGGTAGTCCTTTGTCAGTGCAGCCTGCAAATATTAAAGTTAGGATGAATTAGCTAGAAAGAATTGTGAGAAAAATAAGAAATGCACCCACACATAACTTGCCATGCCACAGATAACAAGCAACAAGTTCTCAGTAATACTGAAGTGCTCACTCATCAAAAAGTGACCCATTACCTGTTGTGCTCTCTGCAGCCAGAAAGAGGAGTTGGCACACACGGTGTTGTTGAATTCATGGGCAAAGAACTCACTGCAGACATGAACCCAAAGGAAGTCCTCCTCAGCAGCAGACAGGTACCAAGCTGCATCCGAGCACGTGGCCTGCAGGTCGAGTCCTATCTGAGCCACTGCAGGATCCACTGACCCGTTCTCTCCCTCAAACAGTTTACAGTAGAGGAACACAGTAAAGTTGGAGACGCCTGTTAAGCCTGGGATAGATTCATTACATGCTGCCTCCAGGATTTCTGCAGAGGTGAAGTACTCCATCTCTTTCTGCTGGTCGTTGCTTGCTCTAGTTCTCCCTGTTTGTGGCTGCTTGAGATGGACGTGGTGAGGAGCAGTAGGGGGTTTATGAGGTTGTGTTTGTTTGGAGATAATTCGTGAGGAGGGGGCTCTTTTTGGAGATGAGTGGGCCGGTGTTAGTCTTGACCTTGGTTGATCTCCGTCAGTTGAGGGGCAGGACAGGAAAGAGAGCGAGCTTGGGAGTGTCTGCGACCCAACGCCCAAAGCATGAGTGTTCCATGTCACATTATGTCTTATTCCCCTAAATATTTATAACAGAACGGTAGTGGAAATGTGAATTTACTGTCATATATCTTTACACCAGCGATACAGTGAATCAAATTGTTAAAGTATCTTACCATAAAATCAGTTGCCTCAGGTCTCCTGTAAAAAAACAAACAAATGGCATATATTAGCAAAAAATCACAGTGCTTAAGAGGTGGAAAAAGCAACTTGAGGCTCCTGCACTACACAACTATGCCTGATGTAACAGTGCAGCCCAGCTAACAATGCCCAAGATATAGTGTTACTGACATCAATGAGAGGATAAAGAGATTAGCTGGGCTAACAACAGATGCTTTCATCACCCAGGATGATTACTAAGATTTTAAAGCAGAAGCATTCACTGTCATTGTCTCTTTCAAAAACCCTCAAGTGAAGCCAAACTCAAAGGGGCTTTTAACAACGATTTCTCTTTGAATGACAACAATTACAATCTAAAAACAAGGATTTTCTTCTTTACCTATGACCCTTTTCAAATGACATGTTTTTAATTAGTTAGTTCTAAATGCACACTTGTAATATCATTGATTTTCTCTAATATATCCTCTGAAGTTAAGCATTGAAATATGGGAGGGCTCCCACACACTTTAGTATCTAGCATGTGAGTTAGAGCTTGAAATTTCTCCTTCTTAATTACTGAATTACTACATTATCAGATTGTGTGAATGACCACCTAAACATTTCTGACATCACTGATTAATGCATGTTTCACTGTTTGGGATAAGCCAAGTTTTCAACTCAACTCAAGACAACCTGTGAGGTCAACGGCTCCATATACTCACCAACAGTGCAACGGCCCTGATCATTGGGCTGTGGAACATCCACCACGCTGCTGACATCATCAAGCAGCGCCATAGTGACTCGTGACACTTTTTTCCTTAGGTTACCGTAGACAGAACTACCCACCCTATGCATGAGTCCCCTCCTCAGCCCATCCAAACTCTGCACCAGAGCTAGATTTTTTTGTGCCATTTGGCCACCTCGCTCTCCTCCTGAGCGTGATAATGCCTGCAGCAGTAAACTTTGCATGGAGTCTGGATCTTCCTCTGTGGCCATTCCATCTTCCAGAGATGTATTTACAAACAACTCATCCTGCCTCATGGCCTCAGGGGGCAAGCTAAAGGGTTTTAAACGTCCAAATGCACCTGAGCCCCTACTGTGCTCAGCACCTTCCCCTGCTGGGTGTAAACTGACCACAGGCTTCCAGTTGCGTGTTTCCAGGAAACGCAGCAGCTGCTGAAGCCAGCTCACATTGAAGGCACAGTCATTACGACCCTTCAGAGCACAGATGAAGCCCTGTAGGCCTGCGCTGGCCTGGCCATAGGTGCCACTGACCAAAGCCTGAAGCGCAGCTTCCAGCACAGCGCTCACAGTCCTCCAGTTCTGAGATAAGTAAGTCAAGAGGGACCTGTGGGGCTGACGCTCTGATAGATTAATTAGACTCTGCAGCAACCCCAGGAGCCAGTCCCAGTGAGGGCTGCCCCTCAGTGACAAAAACCAGTCCTGCAATTTGACGCTCGGCCGTGGTGGCACCCGGCCATTCCATTGGTTCAGTGCGGCGCTCCCCTCAGACTGGAGAAAGAAATGCAGCACCTTCTCCCACAAATGATCCTCATCTGGCTCCGTCTGTGCCTCCTCCAGCTCAGCACCCATCTCTTGGAGGTACAGAGAGATGTTATACAGGAAACCAGAGAGTCGGTGCCTGTCAATTGGCTTGTTTAGTGAAGGCAGGTTCCTACTGGGAAATAGACCAAGTGTTTTTAGGCTCCCCATAATATTCCTCATCCAAGGGTGAACAGACTGGTCCTCTTTCGTTTCTGAAGGAGCCTTCTGGGAATTCCAACCACCTCCTGTACTCCATTTTGAAATTATCTCCCTAAATATGGCCTCTCTCTGGTCCTCTTTACCACCTCCTGAAAGAATCCGATTAAAGGCAGCATCGTGTAATAAACACTCATAATAAACACAAATATTGTATTGGAAACATGTTTGTATTTGCTGGTGCACTTACCTGTCTTCTGAGAGGATCCTTGTCCCAGTAAAACAGCACAAATAAAGATGCTTGCGAACCTAAGAGTGGCCATCCCTGGCCCTTTTTCTGCCATCTTCATCTCATGCCAGCATGCACAGTGACACAGCAGTGTCACATCTTTCCTTTTTGCTTGTTTTTCCTATTGAAGTCACAACACCATGTGTCTAAACAGAGACTTTTTTCATTTTTCAGTGATGGACTGGACTCAAGGAGTTAAGTATCTCAGCAGTGAGGGGATATTAAACCTTAATGACTGGTTACCACATCATCTTACCTCTGCATCGCTACTAAAACACGCAACATTAATGTGCTTAACTCATAAAAACTTCAAGACTATGAAGATATAAAGGTAGATCCACATGTGATGCAGAAAAAGAGTGACCAAGAACAGTTATAAATATGTAAAATATTTAATACACAGTTAAATACACAAGTCTGAAAATTAAGGAAATCAGTTTGAAAAAAATATGAAAGTATACTTCTGTATCATCTTTAAATTTTAACACATTTAAAGTATTATTGTGAAATTTAAACGATAGTTGTCACTCACAGTGACGGAAATTTATTGATCAAACATTCCAAACTCACCGACAGTTATGATCCATTCATTTCTTTAAGTATCCTTTCGAGCTTTTGCCAGCATCTCTTACTTAGCACTGTTATCGAACTCGCAGCTGACCTCTTTCTGAGTGCCGCTCTCTGTTTCACCATCACATTTACTTTCTCTACCTTTCACTCTCTCCTCCTGCACCCCTCCCACCTGCGTCCTTTTTTCCTCTCTGTGCTTTGGCTGTTAGGGTCATTTACTTTTTGTGTCTCTGGTGTTGAAGCATTGATACTTCCATGAGTTATCTTGCGATGCTACAGTATGTTGGTTGGCTTTTTTCTATGACAATATACAGAAAAAGGAGAGAGCAGTGTGGTTAGACTTGGGTGTTACATGATCCCTTAACACAAGACTTATTTCCCAGTCCTTTAGGGCAATGGCTGTGTTTAGATGTAACATATTGTGTTCTGGGTTTTGGAGCATCACAAGGCTACAGAAAGGTCACAGCACTGGGGGAGTTTTTCAAAGAGGTAAAAAAAAAAATCTGGATCATGTTAATCACACCCAGGATAACTATCCCATTCTCAAACTGTGTGATGTCTCCTACTGATTGATTCCCCTATTGAGCTATCTCTCAACTGGGACTCATCTTGTGACTCTGGGTTTGTTGGGGGGTGTAGCCTTACCGACAGGGCCGGGCCAGCAGGACTGTGCAGGCCGTCACTGTTCAGACACATGTATCCCTCCCTCAGTCAGGCGGGCTTACAATGGAGCCCTGTGCAAGGGCACAGCAGCAGGCTCCCCAGAGTCAGACCACTGTCTGCAGGCCCTGAAACCCTAGAGGACTGAGTGAAAGGACCACCCCCTCCCTCCACTTGCTTTAGCTGTATGATACTGCGGCCTGCACAGGGACAATAACTTCCTCCTGTATTATTGATACTGCAGGGAACAGCGATCACTCAGTGAAGCAGGGCTCGATTCACCACAGGAATATTCAATGAGAAACTGGATCTGCCCCATACGTTCCACCTCTCTCAGCTGGAAACTCAGGCATGGCAGAGATCCACTAGTGAAACTGGCTGTTGAGATTGGAATATTTGGTTTGAGTCCAACTTTTTGCCCCAACGTCCTTTGAGAAACTAAACATGTAGAAGCAAAATAACCTCAGCTGAACCCTAGACGACCTTGATCTCTGTTATAATTTACTGACATTGGAGAATCTTTTTCCCTTGCTACTTTAACCATGATGGATTTTTTTATTGTAATTTCTTTAGTGACACTGGCCGTGTTTGATAAGGTATCAAAGCAATATTATAACAAAAGAACATAATAAATGAAGAGATATAAAAACATCGGAAACTTAACAGACAGAATGTACTGCATTAGATTTTTCCCCCCTGTAATCTAATGAGGAAACTCATACTTTAAATAATCTTGGGGTTTTTTTGGAAATATACAGGGTAAGAATTTATTGGACTAAAATGACACAAATGAGGGATAATTTACTGTAGCTGCTGGCTGCTGTTATTACAGGAGTTTTAAAAAATATTGGTAATGGATGTAAGTGTCTAAGTATGTCCTTAGAAGGAACAATAATGGTAAGTAAATGAGACTATATATTATTTGATTGCTACAGTCAAGGTCACCTGACATTGAGAAAGACCTGTACAACAGTTTTCTTCTTCTACAGATTTCCTGGTCATAATCATCTTAATGTACTTTAAGTTCATCAATTCTGAAGGCCCATGAACCAAAATGTTAGGATTTGGACAACAACATTGTTATTATTACAATATTAACAGAGATTGTTATTTTAAGAACATTTGTGGTATCTGTTCTCATTAACAGGTGATAGTGGAAGTACCTATGCCTGTCAGTTTAAAGGCAGATAAGTAATCAGTCTTTCCTTCTTCATTACAAAACCTTCACTCACCTGCACTATATGTGCTCTCTGATACCAACACATATTAAACCAGTGTCCATACTGAATACATCTGTACTACAGTGTATTCATATTTATACTGCTAACCAAGCTTAACATGTTTGTCCTGTTGTGAAGTAGTTCCCAAACTTTTCATTCACATTTGTTCAAAGTCAAACCTTCTTTTAGAATGTTAAATGTTAAAAAAGAGGCATGCCAGTAAATCTATGCATGATCTATCTTACTTGTCCTACTTCCAAATTGTAATTAGCCAAGATGTCTTTCTTTCTTTCTTTCTTTCTTTCTTTCTTTCTTTCTTCCTTTCTTTCTTTCTTCCTTTTTTTGGCAAATGAGATTCTGTTAGCTGCGCTGTTTCTTTAGCTCTTTTCTTTTTCAAAAACATCCTTGTTTGTGGTTTACATCCCTGCACCACTTATCACCACCTGCTTATCACTACACTCAACCTAAACACTTGCCAGAAAAATACAAGCTGGGAATCACTAGCTGGGAAAAAAAGTGAAAAATGCCACCTTCTTTGATTTTTTGTTTTGGATTCACATTTTGACAATTAGCCTAAAAGTACTCTGATGTTCTCTGCAAAATCAACACAGAATAAAGAACATCTTTTCCAACAGTTGTCAACTTCAGCACAAATTATCTGCCATGTGGGTAACAGCCAATGTGATACTTATGCCAGAGAACATGCAGGCTGTCTTCAAAAGATGTCTGATCTTGTTACATAGGCAATGTTATAAGCAACAACACCTTATGGTACCAGAAGTTTGCTAAAAAATATGAGTAGTGCATCACCGTACTTTGCATGGGCTCTTATAAGCAGCCATCTTGCTCTCTGTAGCTGTTAAAAGACTGTCATCACCTGAGAGCATGTAGAAAGATGAAAAAAAACAGCAGCAATTGTAAGACTGAAACATTTTTATTCACTACATAAAATATTTTTTAAAAAAGATTGAAAAAATCTAAGTCTATATGGTCACATATACTGTGGAGGCTTCACACTTTGGGAGATAAACTGTGGCATTAAAAAATGGATGATTTGTATACCAAATTGTGTAATAGTTGGAAAATGTGAACATATCATGCAAAGCTTTGTCTTGAGCAGATCACAGTATTTAGAGGCACTTTTGATGCTGTGTGCAAACATGCAGGATCCAGAGGTAACTTCCCTTGGACAAAGGTCAGTCTGACAACTAGTGTGGCCTATTGAGAAATGACAAACAAGCAGTAACAGAGCTTGTAACTTTAACCTTAAGGGAGTTTAGGTGGTGGAATGAACAAACCTAGCAAGTGTGTTTGAGCATTAAAGTAGTAGTGACATCTGCTGCTTGAGATAGTCTAAAAGCTTTAAGTTCTCGGTCACAGCAAGCAACATGTTGTGAGTCCTGTTGGAGGGTTGGCAACAGATTAGCCAAAACCAACATACTGGCTAGAGCACAATAACCTGATCTGTTGTGTAGGGTTAGATGTTGATATCCACTAATACATATGTGCTTGAGGCACCAATGAGACTCTGTGGGAAGATCAACTGAGTGGTATCCTTTGGTATCCTTTGGGTCTTGAAGTGTGTGCCAGAGGGTGGCCTATTTCCTACCATAGTTTTGTTTGAGAGGCTGGCTATGAAACGCCGTTTTTTTGGGGAGGGGTTTCACCCAGAAAGTGGCGGTCAGTTTGAATGAGGAAGGTAGAGTCAGGGAGAGATGCCTTGTGGGGCTAAACTCTCCCCCACCGGATGGGGCTGTGCTCTACCTCCCTCTACTCCCCCACTTTCACTGGTGAGGCAAGGAAGAAGAGTGGGAATGTTGTTTGCAAGCGTGCAGTAAGCACTATTGATACTTACCAGGCCAGACTAGGTGTCGTTATCCCCTGTTGCATGTGTGCTGGAGGCACTAACCAGACTCCGTGGGAAGGTCAAGTGAGCATTGACATCCTTTGGGTTATCAAGTGGGCACCCTCCTTCTTGGGTGTTTCGCTGATAGGCCCATGACACCTCCAGAGGGTTCAGCAGTGAATCCCAGAGTCCCAGGTTCACCCCCTAGATGCCATCAGCTCCCCTGAGAGCCCAGACGGAGTCCCTCCTCTTCATCCACAGCCACTGATTCCCCTTTTCAGCAGCTCTGGAGTGGTCTTTGACTGCCTGCTGGTGGGCCTTCCCTCGCACTCCCATCTCCCTGAGAAACCTCGATGTTGAGTTGGCTGGGAATCCTCTGCAGCCTACTTCCACCGGGTGTACCATCGCTCTCCAGCCCCGTTGCTGCACATCGGCTGCAAGTTCAGCATACCTTGGCCTCTTCCGCTCAAAGGCCTCCTCCACTGACCTCTCCCAAGGCACCGTGAGCTCAATGATATAAACAAGCTAGGATGTGCTTCAATGATGCTGGACTTGGGCAGAGAGGGCACGTGGGGTCTTCGCCATACCACTGGCTTATGTTTGTGGGAGATGGTAGGAAATCGTAGACAGCCCTGATGGTGAAGCTCGTCCTGAATGCCTCCATCTCCCAAAGTTCTTGCCAGGCGATCTTGGTATGGATCCTGGTATGCTGTCAGGGAATGAAACACACGTTTATGGAACCAATTATAAGTTTAAAAACTAATCTGTTCAACGTCATCCTTCATCCTTCATCCTTTGTTTTTGTTTTTTTTTTCAATTTTCTTTTTATTTTCAGAGGTTTCACATACAATCAAAACAATGCCAATGTTTACAAATAATCCAAGAAGATAAAAACAATGCAGTCTTGGCAGTGTAGGCATAATTTTAAACCATCTTTTGTCATTTCAAATAAACCGACAATAAACCAGCACTAAGTGATCACTATGGTCAGTGTGTCTGCTGAGGCAGAGACTTTTTATGGATTGCCTTGCCTTGTCCTGACTGCTCTGCTATACAAATTGCTGCCCTGATCAATTTCTTTTGTCTTTTTAGTTTTTGCACTGTTGATGAGAGAGAGAAGTGTTCCCTTTTTGGAGATTCTGTGTGTTCTCGGACTGATGAAAATTTACAAATACACAGCAGGCCATAACGAGGTGCTAACCCTGCTTAGTAACAAATAGGAGTGAGTCTGCAGCATCCTCTAAACTTCTTAAAACTTAGGATTTTGTTAAGGAAAATATTTGTTGAGCCAAAAAAGTCATCTGCAATTTGTCTCACGGGTATTTAAAAAAACACCAGACTATTAAGACCAATGGTGCATGTGAATTTAACTTGATGAAAAGCATTCTCAGTTAGAATGACGCTCATGTTTCTGTGATGACGGTATTGGGAGAAAATTCTCACCCCGTCAGGATGATCAGAGGCTTTAAAGATGAGGTAATCTGAAAAAACTGTGTGTGTGTTCAAATTTCATAATGTACTCTCCAGGAGGTATGTGGATATGGTTACAAAAAGAAAGACATAAAGCAAGTGGACAGTGACACCTGTTGCCCATTCATTGAAATCAAACCGGTTGTCATTTACCACCAACAAAATAAATTCCCATCAAGTAATGGTATTTTAAAAGAAAGTAATATAGTGCTCAATTAAAAAAAGCTGTGTCAAGGTGACACACCAGTTTGCAGAAAGACTTCTTTTTAATCTCATATCTGAATGTATCTAATTCAATATGCAATTATCAAATAATTTCAAAATGGGTACTATTAATACTTGGAAAGACACATGAGAAAAGTACATTACCTCTATGATCTAAAAGAAACTGATAAATGATAAAGAAAACACATTAACAAAAATAATACAAGATCCTTTTTAAAAACAATTTTAAATGAATATAAATTGAAACAACACATTTTTCTTATAAGATGCTGTGTCTTCTGACTGTGAGGACTGTCACACTACAGCTTTTATGTATTACATTTAGTCTATGGCAAAGATTTTTAGTCATTAAATCCATAGCCTATAAAGGCATGAAGTAAAAGCAACCTTTTTATTCACTAAACATTTTGCATTGAGCCCCAAAATGTTATTTTTTCCTTACTTCACTGCCTCTGTGCAGAACCACCCATTTTCTCATAATAACAAAATGCAGAGTCAATATAATGAAACAAAGAAATCTGTATTTCATGTGAATTTAAACTTTTAATGAACATTGAAATTTGCATCAAATCAAAGACACATCAGATGCAGAGTAAGTGAGATTTTCTCTTCATGGTTCAGTCATTCACTGGACGATTGCTCCTTACTTTGGGGCAAACTTTTCACTTCAAGATGACTCTTTAAAGGCTTTACATAAAACCCTCCACTGCATAGGTCAGCTCCAAATCTTTGCTGGCCTGCCAGATTCACAGTTGTTTCAAGTTATGTATGTATACTCCTGCACAAATAAACTGCAAACAGACTGAATATTATCACCAGTTAAACAAACGCATGACACAATGTTAAGGAAAATTAAAATTAACTACTAACCGTGGAAATCTGAGCTTTTTCGTATTGAAAGTTCTTGATGGAATTATAATAGGTGTCCAGCTTTTCCTACATAAAAAGAGTTTCTTTTATGTTCTTATACAAATAGTAGGGCACTGCAAATAATCAGATAAGTAATTTAAAAAATATTTTGCAGATTTTAAAAGACATCAGTGATCAAGAGCACATGCATGTGGATGGCTAAAAACAATCCAAAGGGAGATGTCCAACAATACCTCAATTTTGTTGGTGATCCCTCTGAGGGCAGTTTGGTCCATGTTGGGGTCAGAGAGTACCAAGCAGAGAAGAGTCTGCATCTTCTCCAGACTGTCTGTCTGAGCTTTTAGCTTGCCTTCATGCTGAACGCTTTTTTCACCTACTCTCTGTTGCACCCTTTTAATAATCTGAGGGAGTGTCTTGTACAGCTCATCCTTCTGCAGCTGAAGTTGTGTTAAATGTAAACAGGAACAAATATGCATGCACACACAAAAAAAAAACAACATTTACATGAATACCCACAAGTGCATGGTGCATTTGGCTCTATGGTGCACATGACCATGTTAACATTTACCTTGCTGAATGTCTGCATCAGTGCCTCATAATCTCCTGTCAGGTTATTAAGTTCATCTGTCTTCACCAGTTCATAATTATTCTGTCAAAGAAAGTGTTACAAATATTTTGCCCATGAATACTGTGCCATATGTCACCACCACACATATTACTCAGAGCACCAAGAAAGGCAATGGAAGCTAAAAACAAAACAAAAAACAGAGGCGCACAAATTGCAATTAAGTTCTGAAAATTTCACAAACAGCAACACTGACATAACCTTTTCTGTTTCAAAGGGCTCCCATTCTTTCTCATACTTTGTGTTTTCCTCCTCTGCTTCCAGGAAAAGCTCAGACAGACATTTGTTCTCCTGCAAAACAACTGCAAGGTCCTTTTTCATCTCCTTTCTTGCCATCTCCGTTTCATTAAGTTGTGTCTAAGAAAAACCAAAAAACATTCCATGTGTTAAAATAAAAAAACTGGATCACAACAATAATTTTTCAAGGAGATATCCAAAAGGTTATAGCTCCTAAAATTTAGACTTTCCTTTGTCTTTGGATATCAAATTGATTATCAATTTTAAAAAAGCAGTATGAAGACAACATCTTTGAAATAACAATGGGTCTTTTAATTATTATTTTTTATTTAATAGACTAAAAAATATATAATTTTATCATAATAATAACAATCAGACTTATCGGTTATTAAAATAAGTTACAAACAAATTATCTCAATTTTCTTTGGTATCAGTCTGATAAGGATAAGGATACTGGATGTGTGCATTTTATACCTTGAGTATATCACATGTACCAATATCCTGGTGCATATGAGAAATGAATGCAGCAGCTTCACTGAGGACTTTGTTGTTGTCTTCTTTGAGACTGGCAATGAAGCTCCTATAATTTCTCCCCCTTTCACTTTTCTCATTTTTTTGAGTGTCCAGCTCTTTTAACAGCAGCTCCATCATTCTGTCACGTTCGGCTTTACTTTCTACACAAATAGTGACAAAATCATGGCTGATATTATTTTTTAAAGCTTGGTACATAAAAGCAACTTAAAATGAGATTAGTAATTTACCTGTGAGCTTCTTCTCCCAACTGTTTCTTGCTTTAGTTGTTTCTTCATCATTTCTCTGTTGAAATGACAGCCAGTGTTTGTAGCATTAATTCTTACTTGCTGAAATATTTCAGATTAAAGACAAAACATTAAATCTAAGATCTTCAAGTGCAGAATTAAAATAGACTTGGTGTGTACTACAAACCAGCTTAAGTTCCTTGACAAGGCTTTCATTATCAAGGCTCCTAATGTCTTCCTTGATGGTTCTCATTTCTTTATGAATCTCAATCTCTAATTGTTTTTGCTGTTTGTGCAAGACTTCAGTGGAGGCAAAGTCATCTGCTTTTAACTCAGAGATTGTGTTCTGATGTTCACACAACAGGTGCTTCATCTTCTGCTTGTACACCTAATGGGGAGAAAATAAACCAAATTTGCGATACAACATCAATTCAGCCATAAAATCTGTCCACCTTTGCTTGTCAGTCATCGACACACAGAATAATGTCCCAAATTTGAAAGAGCATTCCGATAGCAACTCAGTATTCATGTTAAATCAAGTTTTGACCATCAGGCCTTGCAATGGGATGTCAGGTGTGCTGTCAAAATATACTGAGCACTCTGACAAGCAAATTTCAAGCCCTGTCTTACAAAAGAGCAAACAATATAGTTTCAGTTTACAGTTTTTGTCTAAGTACAGGCAACTCTACAGGATCATCAGGTGGGCAGTCAAGGGCTTCACAATAAGAACTGCCTGATTCCCCAAGGGACATGAAAAATGCCACATTGGGGTAGTAAATCTAGCAGAAAGGGGCTGTCGTTAAAACATTCTGGAGCTAAACCACCAACAGTTCAGTTACCCCGGAAATTATTAATTAATTGTAATTGAAAATGAACTTGGGAAGCCTGCCCCTTACCTTAATCTCTACTTGGTGGTGCCGCTCATCATCTTCTAGGTCCTTATCTAAGTTTTTAAGCTCAGCCTTCCTCTCCTCCAGCTGTCTGTCTGTGATCTCCCAAAAGCTGTGGATCTTGTCCCTCTCTAGCTGAAAGTAGTTTCTCTCCTCTCTTTCTCTCTCCAGCTCCTCTCGAAGGCGCACAATGTGCTCTTTCAGCTGAAATAAAAGTGTTTTTTTGTGTGGGTATATCTCAGGCAATATACCTGTCCAATGGTACTATAACAACATGAGACAATAAGGCAATTGTGTGCCTTATTGTGTGCATCACTGGTCCTGTCCTTGTGTGTCGTGCGTTTTGATGTGCAGCTGAGTGTGGCACTTTTAGCACAGGACCAGTTTCCTTCTCGAAAATGAAATTTATCTTATTTTATCTTATCATTTGTCAAAGTTAATTTATAGTTCACAGGGGGGCAAAAAGCATAGAGTCGTCTGTGACTCTGAAGTTAAGTCTGAGAAAATAATCCAGATATTGCATTCAAGGCTATCTGGGTATGACTAATTAAAAATTAGATTTTTTTTTATTTATTTCAAATTCCAATTTGTGACTAAGTCTACATTAAAACTTAATGTTGTTGTTTGACAGGAATTTAAGAGGACAGAGAGGCTCTCCTGAAGGGATGGTACTGGTAGTATCTAATGTTTCAAGACCATGACCCATACAAGGAGGAACAAAAAAATCAAGTTTTCTCAGTCTCTGCTGCTTTTGATTTTGACAAGTTTTTTTAAATTTGTCTCTGGGAGTTTCCCGGATTAATGGAAGTAATAATAGTGACTTATTGAAATGTAACCTTCCATATCACTTACGGGATTAAACACTTCGTCCTGACATTGACCTACATAAAACATCCAAACATCACTCTAATATTTTATAGCTGAACACATCATTAGCTCTGACCTGCTCCTTGGACATCTCATCCTTGGTGAGGCCATCGATTAGTGGAGGCGTCATTGACTTTGCAGGCTTCTTACTCGCACTCTTGTTTTTGGGTGGCTGGACAAAAGTCAACACAACTTAGGTTAAAAAAAATCCCAACTGGTGTATACATAACGTATTTCTTAACAATGATTGTGGCTAATTATCTTGCCCGTGAATTGATGAATATTATATTCACGGGCACGGACACTTTCGTGAATATAATGCTAACGAGAGAGACGCAAACCTAACTAATAAAACTAACTCAACATAGTAACATTGGTTCGCACAATTAAAAGACCCTAACTATACAACCTGTGTTTAAGCTAATGCTGGCTATTTTCTATAGTTAGGTTGCACTAACTATGAACCAAGATGATTGTGGTCAATTCATGTAAAGAAAGTGTTGCTTACCATCGTTTATATTGCGCAAATAAAACGGAGACAGTCAAAGCTTCCGATAATGTTGAGATGCTCGCACATTTAGATTTACTCAGAGGTCAACTCAAGTCTTCAGGCAAACATTCGTTCCCATAGCAACATATTCAGCAGCGCTGGCATGCCCCGCCCTCCTCTGCTTCTGATTGGCTCATTCTGATGTTTTTAATGTCACTCTAACCAGTACCGTTAAATACCATATTGGAAAAAGTAGAAGAAGAACTAGTGGTATTAGTAGTGGTAGTGGTAGTAGTGGTATT
>JAPZDZ010000001.1:15351928-15366411 GCA_029783805.1 Acanthurus tennentii | reverse complement strand
AAAACGTCAGCTGTTTTAGAGCTTTTACCTCACAATCTAAAAGCTGAAAAGCCTTTGCAGCTTACATCTGACTGAACTTCATCAATTTCATTTATATATATGCCGTTTGGGGATAATTTGAAAGAAATGTATTTAAACCTTTATTGGCATATTTTAAATGCCCTTTTATTTGCTGGTTGGGACCTCTGTTAGAATAGAATAATGCCAAAATATCTCAAACAAGTAGCAGTGTTGCCTTAAATGTTCCTTTGGCATCAAAGACTACACTTATAAAGACAAAGTTTAGTACTCGACTGTAGGTTGAAAAAAAGAAAACTAATACTAATATTAATCTTAAAAGACATGTGGGAGAATTCATGGGGTTTGTTGAGACATATCTATGCGTAAGCGGGTAGGTTTGGCACAGGGTTTCACATGTAGCCGGACCAGGTCTTATGCTGCAGACAGTCCCACGTATTGGACTCACCATCGTTACGACAAGGTTTGTTGAGTATGAATTTTCTGTGAAGTACCTAGAAGCTTTAATTATAAAATATATTACATAAATGGAATACAAACACTTACACCAAAAACAATCAGAGAAGCATTGCCGCTTAGTTGAGTTGTCAACAGTAGACTTCATACTTCATCAAACAGTTTGTTGTACAGTAAAAATGACTGAACTTTTTATATGTAGTTTTGAGTTATCTCAGCAATTGTTCAACTTAATATTAAACTTGTAGAAACATCCCTAAACTTAGAGTTAATGGAGTTAATGTAGCAAATAAAGTGTATTTGGGTAACAGTAACTGAATCATGGGATTAAAAAAAACAGAGTAGCTGCAACAGGGGCACATGTATTTTCGATAGCATTTCCTTAAATTTCTCAAGTTAATCTAATTTATTTTAGCGTCATACTCTTGCCCTCTAAGCAGCGTATTTCTCGAGGGGGGGAAAGGAACTACGTGTGTCTGGTGTTCTATGGCCGGAGCCATATTTCCGGTTTACCAGCAGGCGTCTATTTTTTTTGCCAAGGATGAGTCTCTGCTGGTGACCCATCTCCAGCTTCTGTTAGTATCTCTGGCCCTCACCATAGTCCTGTCGTTGCTGCTGAAGTTACCATTAGCAACTGGGCAGCGCCCGGCTGAGCAACCGCTGTCGATGTTGTCCCGGTAAATCAGTAGGTAGCTAATGTTACATTTCAATATTTGTTGTTTTTTCCAAGCTGAAAGACTGTTAGGGAAATTACCCTAGATATTAAAACATTAACACTTTGAAGTATTTACATGTATCGAAAGCTTTTAAGTTCGTATTGTGGCTGTCTGACCGGCTAGCTGAAAGTGCTAGCTAATGTTATCACTAACCTAGTCTAGCTAGCTCAGTGTGTGGTGTGAACCATAGCTATGAGGAGCACATACGTCTATATTCATAAAAGTAGTAACAAGTTTTCGCTCGATTGTGGTGTTGTAAGTAGCGTGGCTAATGGTGAAATATGGCTAAAACCCACACACTGTTCACCTCAACAGTTTCGAGAGGCATGGCTTTGTTATCTGACCAGTAGCAATAAAGCAAGGCTAGGTTACTCTCCAGTGGTGTCTAATTTAGAGAAAGAGTAATGCTTTATTTGCTGTCAGTACGGTTAGTGTATATTTAGCCACGGTGTTTGGGTGTTTGGGCCTTGAGGCAACGCAGCATGAAAATCAAGGAGCTTTTTTTTGAAAGGACACTTTATTAATGCAGGTGCACAAGCACACTGTCTGTTGCTGTACAGACAAGGCTACATGGAGGCAAGTGAGGCAAGCTGTCAGCTCCTGTCAGCCACTAGCGTCGTATCTTCACCCATAAAGTCATTTATTATTGCACAACCTCATAAAGGCTCGGCAATAAAAGCTGTCTATCCTGCTCTTCTTAAAATAAAATACTAAAGAAGTCAGGTGCTCCCGCACCACAAGCCAGCTTTAGTCTTAACAATAAGACGGATGACTGAAATTCTCACAAAGTTACAGGTTGAGTACGGTTAGTTTGGGATCATCAAAGGTAAGTGGAAAGCTGGGAGCACCTCAGGTGAGCTGAGCTAGACACTTTTTCATTTAATTACTAAGCAAGTAGTCCAGGATGACTGTTATGTAATATAATGAGACAAGTTGTCTTGTAAGTTCTTGTACATAAATGTACAAATTTGAAAGGCTTAAACATAGTTAAAGTCAAAGAGACATAGAGTGCACTTGCCTCAGAGGTAGAGATGACATTGTCCTTGGTGGGTGTGGAACATGTAAGGAATGGCATGTTAAGTATGTAGTAGGACACAATGCAAGTAGCAGTCAGGGACTGCCGATAAAAACCAGTCTAGACCTTCACCAGACATGTTTTTCTTGTCTATTACAGTAAAAAGAGCTGGGAGATACATGAATAATGTATATATTGTGCCATGAGTTATTTTTTGTGGTCTTTGTGTAAAGTTTTGATGTACATAAAATTTCTTCATGTCTGGTCTGATCCTGCATTACAGTACAATGATTATCTGTATGTAATTAACGGATTTTGCTGACAATCATGGTCATTGCTGCTCAAGTTTTACACTGAAAAAGCCTAAAATGACATAAAATTTAATATGTGTTTAGTTAATGCTTGACTAATGTGTTATTTTATTTTTGACAGGTAAAATAGGATCTCATTGATTCCTAAACACAGTGAAGTCCTTGACAGACAAGTGAATCATAGCCATTTGGGATGTTTGTGAAGTCGGCCATGGTTAACATGTAAGGTCAAAGTGACTGGCGTTGCCATGTTGCCAGGAGTGGGTGTATTTGGCACGGGGAGCACAGCCCGAGTGCTGGTCCCCTTGTTGAAAGCTGAAGGCTTTGAGGTTCATGCACTCTGGGGGCGAAGTGAAGAGGAAGCATGCTGCTTAGCAAAGGAGCTTGGCATCCCATTTCACACCAGCCGATCTGATGATGTCCTGCTGCACCAAGATGTTGACCTTGTTTGCATCTATATTCCACCCTCAATGACGAGGCAGATTGCTGTCAAAGCATTGGGTAAGCTTGGTCTACATACATGCAGTCACTCCAAAATAAGCCATAAAACATATGCTAAAATAGAAAATGCTTGTTAACTTAAAACCTTTCTTATTGTTTTACATAACAAAATTAAAAGTTTTGAGTTTGTGAGAATAATGATCAGTCTTTTTTTCCTTAACACCAAGTTCAGGTCCTGTTGACTGATTTTCCTTATACTGTATTTGCATCTGAGTTATGCAAATTGAATTATGCAAAAATGTGACCTGACCTAGCTGGGTGTGGCATGTCAGCTCTGGAACAGATTTATAATTGTGATGACAGTATTCCCCAAAGATGCATTAACTTAAAATGGCTACATTCTTCTGTAGCATATTTCTCAGGGTTTATGCTTGAGATGTGGTTAATGGTGATCATAGCCATAACCACAGGGCACATAGGCACATACTCATTTGTGGGGAAAAAACAAAACTTACAGACAAAAACTTGAAGTTTCCCACATGTCACATCTGTCAGCAAATTATTGAAGCAAGCATAAGCAGCACATTGTTGAGACAGAGGTGGGTAGATCTATAAAGGTAATTTACTGTATCTGATGAAATTCCTGAGTGTTGACCTCAACTTCCTGTTGTAGTTACAGCTTCCTGAGTGTGTCCCTACCCGAGGATTTATCCACAGCACTGCTTCTAAGAGATACTGATCTGAGGGCTGCCGATCTTCATATATAAAATCTATGCATGCCCTTTTTAGATATCACACATGGTTGAAGGAGAATGTTTCCCTTTTTTATTTCATACCAAACTCTTGGAGCAGGGCACTAATTCAATCTAAGTTAACTGCAGTGGATCTGAATACTGAGTCATAAAGATCAAGCTGTAACATGAAGTTATATTTGATCTACATTCAGTTGTTATTGTAGTAGGTACAACTACCAAAAACATATGCAGTCTAAAACCACAAAAATAAATCCTACTTTTCATGTATTCCAAAGGCATTCTATCACCTTTATGGTTTGTATGGAGGCTACAGGGTGTTATATGATGCTGTTAAATTCAATTGCATTAATCCAAGAAATGTTTCTAAAATTTGTCTATCCTCACTTATATTAGCAAACTGATGTATCCAAAATATATATATTTTTTAAATATCCTTTACCCTTAATCCCTATTTAAGGGCAGATTAAGACTCATACTCAGTTAACACAATATTCACCTCCTGCAACTTGAAAGACCAATTCACTGAATTCAATCTTGCCTAAAAATGAAAAATAACCCAAGGTCTTCCTCTTTTCTGCAGGTATAGGGAAAAATGTTGTGTGTGAGAAAGCTGCAACTGCTGTGGATTCTTTCAAGATGGTGACTGCTGCCAGATACTACCCCCAGCTGCTCAGCATTATGGGTAATACTCTGCGCTTCCTGCCAGCTTTTGTCGCAATGCGCCAGCTGCTGGTGGAGGGATATGTTGGTGAAATGCAGGTGTGTGACGTTCGAGTCTATGGCCCCAGTCTCCTGGATCAATCATACGGGTGGACGTGTGAGGAACTGATGGGGGGAGGTGGTCTGCACACTGTCGGTTCTGCCATCATAGACCTTCTAAGTTATTTAACTGGTGCACGAGCCTATCGTGTTCATGGCTTACTACGAACCTTTGTACAACAAAATGGTTTGATCCGAGGCATCCGCCGCGTCACCAGTGATGACTTTTGTTTCTTTCAGATGTTGATGGGTGGAACTGGCTCATGCTCTGGTGGTGTATGTTGCACAGTGACCCTCAACTTCAACATGCCAGGGTCATTTGTGCATGAGGTTATGGTAGTTGGATCCACTGGGAGACTGGTTGTCAGGGGGACAGAACTGTATGGTCAACGCAATGGGAGTAAAGGTGAGGAACTGTTGCTAGGTGACAGTGGGTGGGTGGGACCAGAGGTGAAAGAGATGCCTCTGCCTCACCTGAGGGGGCTGAGCTCCATGGTAAAGGCACTGAGACAGTCTTTTCAGGCTCACGAGGAGCGCAGGTCCTGGGCACGAGCTCCAGTTGCCATGGCACCAACATTTGAGGATGGTCTGTATGTGCAGACAGTGGTCGAGGCAGTGAAACGGTCCAGCAGTAGCGGAGAATGGGAGCGTATTGAGATCATGAGTCAAGAGCCAGATCCGAATCAGAACCTGTGTGAGGCTCTGCAGAGAAATAAGAACTAAATTTATTTATACACCCAGTGCACCTACTACATGTGTCTGACAAAACTGGGCTCTGAATGTTTTTCCTTTAACTAAGCTGCTGAGGCATTTTAAATTTCCCATGACTACTTACAGCATTTTCACCTTCTGTCACATTTTGAGCAGAATGTTCTGGTTAAGGAAACCTGAATGGGTTGTAGATGTTTGTACTCTCAAAATTGTGATTGTTTTTACACTAAACTTGTTAACCACACCTCCATTACTCTCATTCTTGATAGAAAATATTATTGTGCATTTAGAATAAGACACAGTTCACACATACATTGGTATTTTTTTAAATATTGCTTTTTTCCATGTGTTTTGGCCTTTCGTCCACTTGCAAACTGCATTTTTGGCCAATGAAAGCAGACTTTTTAAAAAACTTCTCCCTGGGTGAAAATGTTCAGAAATTCCAATTTTAGTGCTGACATGATTAACAGGAAAAATTTAGTTTTGGTATCGGTGTCAAGGTGTGTGCCTTTAGTATTTGTTTAATGCTACATGAGGTGGCATTTCATGCAAATAAAGCAAGAGTTAGCATGTCTGCATACTGTACTGTCAAAAGTCCTTGTCCACTTGTTTTAATGTGTTAGCATTTTATAATCAAGTGTGATGTTGAGAATATCTCCACTTTGCCATCTTTCCACACATACAATGTGGCCCTTCTTCGATATGCCACCACAGGTAGCCTCCCTGTAAAAATTGTGTTTTTTTTTTTATCCAGGCTTCTGACTGGCCAACATTACATTAGAGTTGTCTTGCTGCCTATTGCTTTTGCATGCTTTCCTTTTGCATATGGATGCAGAATTTTTAAAACAGTGCTTGTTTAGGTAGGATTTTTTATGTTTGCAAGGTTTGTTTGTTTGTTTGATTTTGAAAACAAAGGAGAAAAAACCCTGTCTTAAAAAAACATTCTATGTATATCTGGACAGGCCAAACAAGGCAAGGACAAGGACAAGGACACATTTAAGACAAGGCTTAAATGTGTCCAAATCTACCTGGTACTACTGGCTACCTTGTTTCCTGATACCTCACCTGTCAGTATTGCATCCCACCTTGTCCAATGTTGGAGAAGAGCAAAATTCTCTTAGTGGATGTTTATCAGTTGTCATTATTCTAATTTTAAGCAGCTTGTCTAAACACATAATTTTATTTTAAAGACAAATGTAGGCTGATTTACTTTATTGACCATCAGAGATACCTAGAATGAGCTTATTCCTGTTCCTTGCTATTGAATGAGAGTTCTTTCTGAGGTATGCCAGAACATTTTTGAAATTAGGATTAGAATACAGCATCAATGGTTGACAAGGTCTTAGCACTATCAAAGTTGTTAAGTTAATGCATAGACATGTCAACCCACTTTTGCATCATGATCACTTATTAGAACCACACGGTTTTATATTAAATCAGTGAGTAACTTGCTTAGCAGTCATGTCCTTCTCAATTTGTCCAAATCTCGTATATTGTAATTTGGCTTAGATTACAAACCAAGTCCACATTTAGTCCAATAGTGGAAACATTATATTCTCTTGTACATTTGATGTTCATGTATTTTGGTGTTAATTTATTGCTAACAGTAATGGCACCTTATTCTGAAAGGAAGCGTTTACCTCAGACATGAATGTAAATATGAAAGCATGACAGCGATTTGACTAACAAAATATTTTGCCAGAATTGAAAAATATTTCCACTGGAGCCCAGCCGCTGATTTTTCAGAGTAAGAATAGTGGAGCTTTACAGAGTTTAGTTTATTTTTTTAATTTTGAGATGTGTAAAAATGAGGGGAAGAGACTGCAAATGGGGCTTGTATATTTTATGTTATGGCTATCATAAAATACCAAGAAATGATTATATAAGCTATGTAGAAAATAAAAAATAAAATATAATTTGTTGCATAGCCCCTCGAATGCCAAACCTTCAAAGTGGCACTTCTTATTCCTCTGAGTATACCTTGCACACTGTAGGCTTGAAAGTGGAAGAAGTTGGTAGTTTCCCTCTTTACAGATAGAGCAGCCATAGTGAGTGTACAGTCTGGATGACTGCATCATCCATATGCTCAATGTGTTCATTCATCATTTCATCAAAATATACTACTTTCAAATAAATACACTACTTCAAGGAGGGTGGCAGTGCCACAAGGACACACAGTTTTTTAGTATATTTTGTGAGCATTGACATATGGACATATTAGGGGGCAGAGTGGATTATCTCTGTAAAAGCGGGATTTGTGGGGATGTTTGGTACCTGCTTCCCACTGTTAAAACTTTGTGACCAAAAGTAATCAATTCAACCACTGGAACTGACTGTGAAGAATGAAACTATCCACCTGTCATGCTTGCAGAGGATGATGCTCAAAGGACTGATTTTAGGTGGAGTGTCACATAAAATCCCAAATTACCAGAAACAAACTTGTCCTAGTAATGACATTATAGTGACCTTTAATTGTCAATTTTTTAGATACAAAGCCCGAGGGTGTTTGACAACTAAAAGATTTTTAAATGTGTTTGTTTACATGTGCTAACAATTGAAGTTATTTTATGTTTTTACAAGCTTTTTTTTTTCATGTAATCTTTTTAAATTTATCAAAGATGTTAAAAACCAGAGAGTGGGGACAGCATCACCATCCTATTACCTAACTAATCTTCTTCATTGAGTAGAACCACTGGATTTAATGTGTGTGAGAGTAAATATGTGTGCCTCTCTTAAGTGCCCAGACCAAGATAAAAATGTGTGAAACAGTGTATGATAATTGCAGTCACCAACTGCATCTCAGTACTGCTGCAAATGCTAAATAATATTGGGCCTCCCTGCTCCTAATGCTGAGACAGGACGAGAGGCAGAAGCAGAGTGCTTGTTTGATTTGATTGGTCCGTTCTGTTCTTAGACCCACACCGGATCTGCATACAAGGATACAAACACGTTACATGCTTACCTCACGCAATCCCGACAGTGCTTTACAAAATCAAGACATCAAGTTTACATTCAGTGTCTTCAAAACATACTTTGTATTTGCCTGCCAAATGTTCCATGACCCACCACTATTGAAATACATTCCAACTAACTAGTCACCTTTTTGTTAACAGATGTTGTTGTTTTGTTTTTTGCACTGATAACTGAGAAAATGTGGCATATTTAATATGCAGTGTGATGCTTGTACCAGCCAGCTCACTGCAAGTATGAATTCAGCATTTGTGTATAAGGAAGACATTTTGTATTTATTTATGTCATCATGGAGAAAGTTCCCCATCGTTAATTCTGCTCAGTGTTTGTCCTCAGCCTGTGAATTTCTGTTTAAAGCTGTAATATTTAAATTGTTTAGATTTAGTATCGTGTTAATTGAGAATATGGCTTTTTGAGCACAATGTTTTGCGTGTATGTTGGGAAGCTGTTTTGTTCATCTGCCTGACAGACATTTACTTTAATAAATACAGTTGTAATTATGAAGAGTCTTTGGTCAGACTTCAGTTTATTGACTGCACAAAAAACTACCTTTTACTTTCCAGTTAAATCTTAAAGTCCTTAAGTCATAAAAAACACATTTATAGTATCTTTCAACAAAATATAGAGTTCTTTAATTGTAGTAACACTGTGTACACCATTTTAGGTTAGATCATTTTTGGTTATATGTATCCTCCCTTTTCTATACCTGGCAAATATTTCACCATGGAAACACTAAACTGCATACATGAGGAGAGATTACAGAATCTGTCTACTAGAAACAATTAGCAAGCACAGTTTAGCTGTGCCTGTTATTAATGTGCAGATTTGGCAGAAACTGTCTTACAGTTGTTTTTTTAACCAACTAAACTAGGGAGACTCTGCAACTTCCTAATCCATGCAAGTATGTATAAATCTCATAATTACACTGCACATTTAAAAAAAATCCATTCAAACTGCATATAAGGATTAGAATTCCAGACAAAAATAAACATTTTTCTGTATGAATTTGTCAAGGCAGGATTACAGCTCATGAAAAAAATGAACAGAGCCTGTACAGCAATGTTTCGGTTTACTAATGCATACAAGCTGAAAAAATCAGCTTTTTTTCCCAGAGAATTTTATTGCCAATTCACATATAAACAAGTAAAGGCTGTTTAAGGTGAAAGAGGGGATTATTGACTAAAAACATGCAGCCAATTGATATTTACCTCAGATTCCCTCCTACTGCTGCCGCTGCCTTCATGCAACCTCATCAGTGATTTTCAAAGCAGCTGATATTCACCATGTCATTTCTGATTTACATAAGCCTTTTCATACTTTAAAAGGCATATAGCACGTAACTTTTGCCAGGGAGAAGCAAGTGATTAGCTCCAATAGCTCCCTTAGCTCCCTTTTTATAGTACTTGTACTTGTAACATTTTCTCTATATTCTCTCAATTGAATAAACTAACAAATATTAAAATAAACTATTCACTAGTCACTGGCATTTATAACAAAGTCACATAAAGACAGCAGTTATGATAAATTTTCTAAATAAAGACAAATTCAGGCATTAATATACATGCGTAAAGGAAAGGAAGAGGTGGTTTGCAATGCCAAAGCTAAACATTCTAAAGGGATAACAACATTTTTGACAATATTTGCTGAGAGGTGGTAAATATGAAGTGTACACTATCTGCACATTAGCTTAGCTTAGCACAAAGACTGACAATGAGGAGACAGCCATCTTAGGCTAGAGTTAGATTTAGCCAGCTTTGACTTCACTGCTTCTTTCCACCCAAAAAACAGCACATGAATCCCCATACAATGGCAAGGTTTTGGTTTTTGGATAAATTAAATAAATGAGTATCTTCAAGATATTTTAGGCAAGCTTCTATTTGGTTGAAACAACAATATCAATACAATTTGTAAGGTTTCAATATTCATTGTGCAGACTGCCACTGTTTTTGCTTTGAATAGTACTTTTGTTTTATAGCCACTTGGGGTTGGATGTGCACACTCTCACCTTCTTTTGCTTCGATTTACTTGTTTCAGTTATTCAACAATCAGTCATGTATTGACAACTTGGGGAAAAGGTGGAGGCTGAAGGTAACCCTGAAGTTACCCTCAATCAGCCTTTTTCACATCAGTGCTTGTGTAGGAAAATGGTGGACTTTTAAAGATTTGCTCCCCTATGATCTCTTGGGGGTAACTCTCATGGTTACCCCCAAGACTTCTGTCAGTCGCCTCGGCTTTGCTCCCTGGTTCTTTGCAAGCTGTTCATTGGCTGGTGCTGTGGAGGGACTCTGAGGTGCAGAGACTGATCTGACACACCTGGGTCTACTTCAGTGGAGGGACAGTTCTCTGAGCAGGGATTTCAGGAGGCTGGTTGTGAGGAGGGTTATTGGCTGTTCATATGTTTCTGGCCATTGGCACAGGCTGAAGAACATGAACATAAAAAATACAGCACAGACATTTGTTTGAAAAATAAAAATACTCAGTTTAAAATTTAGGTGTAAGATCTTTGGTATATTTTTGATACGTGCACTAAAGGAACCAAAAGACCTTTTGCCACTGAGACCTGATCACTTCAAACCAGTGAAAAAAGCAACAACAGAAATACACAAATGTCTCATGTGAAATTTTAAAAAAGCTGTTCAAAAACTGTGTATTCATACAAGAACCCTTCACCAGTATCTTGTGAGTTGCGATCAGCTTAACAGCTTTTGTGATGTCTTGGGTAACGTTACCTCTAAGTCTTAATATTTTATACCGTTTCTTATGATTTAAAACATACATCAATAGTGTTAGTGCCAGACAAAATCTAAATCTATCTACTTAGAGTTATCTTAGCTGGGAAAGGGAACTTTCATGTGGACTTGAAAGCGGGAGGTTGTTTGGTGGGAAAAAATGTATTATAGTTTCTTTGGGAAAACAGTAGTTCTTCATAGTCAGTCCGGCTTAAGTTTGTCGCAGTATTGCTGCGGTTCGGCTGTGCTAATACAAAGTTATTTCGTCAGCAGGCTCGTGAACGCGCAGCTATGACCACGGAAACTGTCGAGCAAGTACGGGAGAGTCCGAGCGACTAAAAGGTGGGCTTTGAGAAATGGCTTCTGCGCAAGCGCGGTTCCTTTCCGTTCATGGAACGTAGTCGGACCCGGAAGCTGTGCATGTTTTTGCTTTCAGCATTCACAGAAATAAGCAGGGCTCCGCCTCCGACGCTGCAACCAGTTTTCTTTACATCCATGACAACAACATTATCTTTTTGTTTACACTAACAGCTGCAACGCTAAGTATGAGCAGCACGTGACATTGACCATGATGCTGAAAGCCGCGTGCTGACGGACTGAAGCCAACGGTAGACATGGTCCGTAGGAAAAGCGTAGTTTGGGGCTTTTTTAAAAACGTCGACGCTGAGTTTGTCCAGTGCTTGCTTTGCTTGGACTTTCTGGCCAAATCTGAACACGGGACCACCACGAACATGCTGAGACACCTGCGTGCCAAGCATCCCACCGAGGTTGTGAGGAAAATTAAGGGTTGTGTACCTGAACTCACCTCCGTCAACGGTCACCAGGAGACGGACAGTAAACCGTTTTTCTCCGGTATGGTTACTGAATGGTTGAATTCACCCGGTGTCAGTATTTACCTGTGTGTGTTTCTTACTGAAAAGGGTGTCTTCACCTTAACCTTTATTGTTAATTTAAAAAGGCGACTGTCTCTTACACTTAATAGTCTCCGAGGTGCATAAAATAAAAATTTACCAGTTTGTATTTTTTATACCGTCATGACTGACAATCTGTCGGCCACGATTAACAAATAACATCTATGCGGCCCTTTAAAGCAAATTGCATTATTTGCACTGTTGTTGCTCTTTAATGTAATTTAAGTTGATGACAGTTTTTAGCAAATTAAACCAGTCAAAGATATGACATGAAGTAGAGGACGGAAGTCAAATTGCTGTGGATACAATCAGCTTTTTAGCCTGGTTTTCATCGTTTCCCTGCAAAATCTGAAAATTCTTATAATAGCAGTTCATCAGCATAATGCTAAATTTAATAAAAGGCAAGCAAGCAATTATGCCAAGTATTTCTCAAAGTTCAGACTTTGCTGGTGTTTTTAAATTATAATGACCCACTTTTGGACTGGACTGTAGGAGCCATTTGTGATGCTTCTTTGTTTTTGACATTTAATCTAATTAAATACACTAAACATTTAATCATTTGTTTAGAAAAATCTCAAGAAGACACTTATTTACGTTTATTTTAAGCTGCAGTTCTAACTTTGTTTTCCTCATATTAAGTGGAAGTGGCTCTGAAGGATGAAGTCTCTGAGGGTCTTACCACAGAGAATGATGCTGGCTTAAATTCTGCTAATGTTACCCTGGAAGCTCCACAAAAAGGTCCATCAGGACTGGTAACACATGAAGAAGTGAGTGATGACCGCCCTGTAAGACGCAGATGGAGCTTGATATGGAGGCATTTCGAGCGCTTGGACAGCTTGGGTGCTGCTCGTTGCCTCATTTGCATGAAGAAGTTACATTGCTTTGAAGGTGGCAGCACCAGCAACCTGCATAGGCATATGTCAAAGAGACACCCAGAAGTGTTTTCCCAGCTTGTAGCCAACGGGCAGAACCCATCTCCATCCTACTCATCACAGCGCTGGAATGTTAATGCAGATACATCAACACGACCAGAGGATGTTGGTGCAACAGAAGGAAGACCACTTTCAGGTAATGCTTTTGAAGAAAAACAATCTTGTTGGTGTGTCTCAAGATTTAAATAATCAATAATTACTGTGATTCATGTGTAAATTCACTCAGAATATTTTTCAACAAGTTTTTTTTTTTACATCTAATATGATCAAAACTGATCCATTACTTAACAACAATCTTAACACATTCACTCATAATAAATCACTAGTTGAACAATTAGTCAGTTTGTCCCAACAACACATAAATCAACTTATTGGTTTAAGCTGCAGTTCTCTCTTTGTTTTCCTCGGATATAGTGGAAGTGGCTCTGGAGGATGAAGACTCTGACGCTCTTACCACAGGGAAGCATGCTGCCCTAAATTCTGCTTGTGTTATCCTTGAAGCTGCACGAGAAGGTCCAGTTGAACAAGTAACACATGAACAGGCAAATGATGACCGCCCTGTAAGACGCAGACGGAGCTTGATTTGGAAGCACTTTGAACGCTTGGACAGTTTAGCTGCTGTTCGTTGCCGCATTTGCATGAAGAAGTTACATTGCTTTGAAAGTGGCAGCACCGGCAACCTGCATCGACACATGTCAAAGAGACACCCAGAGGTGTTTTCTCAGCTTGTAGCTAACGGGCAGAAACCACCTCCATCCCACTCATCACTGCGCTCAAATGTTAATCCAGACACATCAACACGACCAGAGGATGTTGGTGCGTCAAAGAAGAGACCTTTGCCAGGTAATGTTTTTTAGGATTACTGCAGACGCCTGCTTAAAGGCTAAAAATCAGCTATTTGCTATGAACATAATTCGGTTTGAACTGAACAATACTGAGGTTAGATTACTGTCTTTGGTCTTATCAAATTGGTTTGAAATTATCCAGCATTATTGTGGCTTAAGTTTCAACATACAGTTGGAATAAGGTTTTGTAATCATATCTGTAAATTTCTTTTTTTTCAGTAACTAAAAAAGAAATAAAAAAATAAGTCTTATTAACTTTACCTTTCAAGCACTTATTTTACATTTGATTTTATCAGTGTTTTAAGAAAGAAATTTGTCAACTTAGCAACCATAATCACCTAATGCAAGTTAGGTAGATGAATTTTCTAGATGTTAAAACTAAATAGCAAAGTTTATCTTGTTGTTTCTGTCGACTGCATCCAGTACTGTAATAAGATTAGAGTAAGCATTTGCCCCTCTCTGCCCCTCTTCTTAAAGGTGCGTTGAAAGTTTCAAGAGTGTCTGGAGGAGAAAAGCGAGTGTTTGAGAGGGAGCAGGAGCTCATAGAATCTCTGAGAAGAGTGCAGAGGGAGGAGGCTCGGGCTCTGGAGCATCAGAAGGAGCTGCTTGAGAAGCTGCGAGCAGCACATGCCAGGGAGACGGCTGCAGAGAGAGCACAAATTGAGTCATTGAGAAAAGCACAGCTTGAGGAAGCACAAGACGTGAGCAGACAGAAAGAAGAGCTGCAGAAAGAAAAGGCAGAGCTACAGAAAAAATGGGAAGAGCTTCAGCAGGAAAGAGAGGAACTGCTCTTGTTTTCCAGAGGACAGCCAACCTCCTGAGTCTGCTACAACACAACAGGACTGTCATGTTGCAATAATCAACAATTTCAGGTTTCCTGTAAATGGTTTTTTGACTAATATTGTATTCACACC
>JAPZDZ010000001.1:15333328-15351828 GCA_029783805.1 Acanthurus tennentii | reverse complement strand
CAGGACTGTCATGTTGCAATAATCAACAATTTCAGGTTTCCTGTAAATGGTTTTTTGACTAATATTGTATTCACACCGAATCAGGTTTTGTGGTGAATGTGTCAGTCCTCCGATTCATTTAACTGTTGGCACTGCATTTAGGCTGCATCAGCCTAGTCTAGCCTTGAATGCTAGCTTTCAGTTTATTTTTGTATAAGCAGGGAGCACTACAGATAAAAATGCCTATGGATGCATTTGTATAGACATCTAATGAAAGGAGCAAAACATGTGTCTTAGCACTAAGTGACGCCTGAAGTCAGGCCTGCTATCAAACCTGACCCATACTGACCTGGCACCGTCACACTTGTGGAAATCTGTCTGCCAGAGTGAATAAACAATAACATCAACAACCTCTGGTTCCCAGGCTAGCAACAGCAGGAGGATGCCAAATAATGCAGGTATCCTGTTGGGGGAAAAAAATTGAAACTATCTCTGAAACAGTAGCTAACCATGCTGAGGATCAAAGTGGATGCTCACAGGAACAACAACCATACTTGTCATGAAGCATCATAGTATTGTTTCGCTGTAAATACAGCCCAGTTCCAAGACATGATGATGTAAACATGCAAACTCCCCTCACAGTAAAATATATTTTTTAAAACAAATGAAAAGGGTATTTTGTTTCTGTTACAACTGTTCTGCAGTGTGTCTTTGTGTGGTGTCCAGACATCACTCTGACATTAAATGAAAAGAGATGTAATCCACAACAAACCTCTTCATCTCACTCTGCATTAATTGTTGAGCAAGGTAATAATGTCACTGGTTACTGATGGATTTCATAACTAAATTTTACTGTATGCAAAGACCATAATTATCAAGTGGAAGGAATATCACTCTACCATCAACTGCCCATACAGCTAGGCCTCTTGCAAGATTCATCCATGGGGAGTAAGAACTTCAGGCATAGAAGTAGTCCAAGCACCAAAAACTACTTGAAAAAAAAACTGTTTAGAGAACAAAAGATCAAGAATTGAAGAAGAAACCACTGCCCCCCTTGAACCTATTAAATTTAAGGTTTGTTTGTGTTGAGGAAACTCATCAGAAATTATTCTTCGTAATTTTTTCTTTAATTGCTGATTTGAAAATATTTGAATACTTGAATTATAAAAAATGATAAAAAATGTTAAATACATAGGCCAGTCTCTCCACCGTGTAGGGTGGTAGTGAGATCAGGCTTATCCTAAGCTGTTGTGATATTGTTTCCAAGAATACAAATAAGTTATAACAGCTTAACCAATCGAATTTGAAATTATATGAACAATTTCGGTCTATCTGTACCACCGATATCAACAGCAGAATTCCCGCAAGAGCAGTAAATGCGCAGTAAATGTTAGTTTTATTACCCAGAATATAGATTGTCAGGTGGTTCTTGTGTGCTACCATAGTAATCGCCACCACCATTAAATGATATTGTGTGGGCTCACGTCACCGATATTGAAGGACGATGGTTACATTTCTCATTATTTTAAGACGACGAAGCAGAGACAGTGTCCCAATTTGCGAGTAGGCGCTGCCTGACAGGCTGAACCCAGGGCATAGTCGCTACGTAGTGACGTGGCTCCTCTGTGTGTGTGCGTCTGTGTCCGAAGATGGCTGACAGTGCACCCATAGCAGCGAAAAGATGCGACTCTGGCTCACTGTCTTCAGTGAGTATGGAGACAATATCAGCCCTGACGGAGCTGGAGGACCTGGAGAAAGTTTACCAGAAGCTCTGCGTGCAGGAGGTTTGTATGAACGGGCGTTTTACGTGTTTGACGTGTACGTTCACTGTCGTCATTGACGTAAACTTCCGGGACAATGCTAACTCAAAACACCGAGGAAATGAACTCCTCTTTCATAAACTGCTGTCAAATTAACGCAATGTCCTGTCTTTCAAGATTAGGCTATAGCTGTTGTTTATTAGTTTTTAACGAGACGGGACAGCGACCTTAAACAAAATTACATTTCGTGCAAAGTAAATGGTATTGGCTTTTATGGTCGGTTTGTGTCATGAATCACAACTAATAAAGTAAGCAATCCCAAAGGAATGGGTCCTTAAAAGCCCACGTTATGGTTATAGTGATATATGTGCTGAAAATTAAATAACAACTGTACAGAGACGTTAAGTCTGAAAGTGAACGTGTCGATGCAAAAGGGATGTTTAAATAACTTCACACTCACTCCCTTCAACCACTAACACACCACATTTTCCAATAATTGTCACTTCTCCCTCTCTTTTATCGAATATTTAAACGCATTAATAACTATTGCATGTGTATGGTTTCTTTGAATTTTGAGGTGAATTTTCTTTGTGTTTTATGAAACCTAATTGTGAAGATGCATTGAAGTTGTTGCGTCCTAAAAAGAATATTTGTGTTGTGTATAAGATTCTTTCATCAAAATAAAATACATGCTCTTGTTGCTCACTGAATGTTTTGTATTCTCATCTAATTCAGAAAGAGGTGGAGGCTGAGCTGGACAGACTGGTGGGGCAGGAGGGGACCATTCACACAAAGATGCTGGCACTGCAGAGGATGGGGTACAGTCTATACAGATTAGTGTTGTTTCAAAAGCTCCTAATGGTCATTATTTATCATAATTATTTACAAACACCACTATAAACTGTCTCTGCTCTCTATAGGCCCAACCTACAGTTGATCGGAGGTGACGCCAGTCAGCTGTCAGGAATGATCACATTTACCTGTAGCCTGGCTGAAAATGTCAGCCGGAAAGTTAGACAGCTTGACCTTGCAAAGGTAAATACACACACTTATTACATGGTCATACAAAGTATCGAAAGCTTGGACATTGCTTAATTTTTACCAAGCCTTGATTTTCAACGTATTGTGGTATTTTCTCTTCACAGTCATTGTAAGCCAAAAAACTGTTTTGAAGGGAAACTATTATTTCTACTTTCTTGTCTACTTGTATCAAAATGAGCAAAAAAAAAAAAAAAATTCAATGAATCATGATTAAAGTTAATACGAACGGCCTGTAAAATATGCAATGGGCCAATATTTATTAATTGCTGTGGATATAAATTAACTCTAAACTGTAAACTTGAGTTTTCACAGTTGCATTTGTATGAACATAATGTAATAATTAGATGTAATACTTCTTTGAGGGTGGATATATTTGGTTGATGTATCTTAAAAAGTTGAACGAAACCCTCTTATTACATCAATCATAAATCATCAATCCTGCACTGTCAGAGACATAATGTGTCAAAAACACCTTACAGTTTGAGATTGTTAATGGGTTGTATTTATTGCAAGAGTAAATACCAGATCACATGGTGGATCGCTTCATGTACATGTTTTTGTGTTTTTGTAGACACGGCTGTATAATGTCATCCAGCGGGCTGACGATATCCTCGATCTTAAGTTCTGCACAGATGGCGTGCAGACAGCTCTACGCAACGAAGATTATGAGCAAGCTGCTGCTCACATCCATCGATACCTCTCACTGGACCAGTCAGTCATTGAGCTGAGCAGGCAGGGAGAAGAAAGTATGGGGCATCAAGTTATCTGTCATAGTGCATTGCTCAGTATGCAGTTCTACACTGCAGTGAAGAAATACTGTAATCAATTTGATTTTTGTGTTATATAATGATTTTGACATGATGTCAAATAATTATAAGAGTGTAGTCATTCATGGAAAAATGCTAGTTTTGTTGGAAAACCATCAAATATTTTGCTGCTGAGACCCACCAAAGGATTTCATCTGTTTAGATCTGCTTATTCACCATCATAATTTTTTTTTTGGGGTTGTGTTTTATCTATTTATTGCACTCTGTTTTTACAGTTTTTAATGTGTGTTTACTGTTTTTATTGTGTGTTTACTGCCCTGTACGGCGACCTTGAGTGACAGAAAGGCGCCTTTAAATAAAATGTATTATTATTATTATTATTATTTTATACTTTCCTGTACTGCACTGTAAGCAGCAGTTAAAATTAGCTGCAGAACATATGTCTTTGCATGCACTGTAACATTGTCAATGTATCACGTATGCACAGGCAATGCTGTGGATGCCAGTCTGGTGATGCTTCAGGAGGCAGAGCAGAAACTGAAGGTCATTGTTGCTGAGAAGCTGGATGAAGCTGTAGCAGCAGTTGACCTTGCACAGGTGGAAAGGTTTTTCAAGATCTTCCCTCTATTGGGTCTACACCAACAAGGCCTTGCACGCTTCGGACAGTATCTCTGTAGTCAGGTTAGTTATGTGGAAAATAATTTTGGCACGTATATTCTTGCAATGTCTATCACAGTGTGTATTTTGATGAAGTTTAGATGAGGATTCTGGATTCAAAGGCAGCTTCTCTACAGGTTTAGAGAGCTGTGCAGCCTTGATTGAGGCACATTTTTCAAGGAGTTCACATTATTTACTTTGGTAAAACATTTGTACTTCTTGTTGTCTGTTGTTTGTAAATTCAGTGAAACATGTGAATTCTGATCCTTGCTGCACTTGTTGTATTTGGTACAACTGTGTCTGCTAAATGCTTAAATTAGTTGTTTAACAACCTTCTCCTGAAACAAAAAGAAAAGGCATTTTGAGTTAATCTGATGTCATATAAAAGTCAAAAGTATCTGAGATTCTAAATAATAATCAGAAATCATCACAGCTATGTTATCACTCATTTCTTTTTGTCTCTTTCACACATGAATTTGCACAGCTTGCCTCCAAAGCTGAAGAGAACCTGCTCTTGGCTACAGGAGGAGACCTGGGTGAGAAGAGAGCACCACTGGTATTTGCAGACACTCTGACGCTGCTGCTGGAAGGTGAGTAAACAGGGCTGATAATCTACCATCTTCTTTAGTTTGATTGGAATGGAATTGAAATTGGATTGTTTTGATGTGTGTTTACAGGTATTGCTCGCGTTGTTGAGACTCATCAGCCTATAGTCGAGACTTACTATGGTCCAGGCCATCTATACACGCTCATCACTCACCTGCAGCAGGAATGTGACCAACAGGCCCAGAAAATAGTTGACAAGTTCATTCAGCAGAGGGGATACCACAACAAGGTATGCATAACATCTGAACTGCATACCATGATTATCTTTACTGCGTACCTGTATCTACTGTGAACTTTCTTCCCTCCTGTAGTTTCAGATTGTCCAGAGCAGCATGATGAAGAGCATCCCCGGGGAAAGGATAGAGCCCAGGTATTTGTCTCAGTAATATCTTGCTCCTCCTCTATGTTTGACTCTACAGTGATTTGGTTTTTAACATCTGTCTTCCACGAACAGGGAGCTGGACCCTGTACTGACAGAAGTTACCTTGATGAATGCAAGGGCAGAGCTCTACTTGCGCTTTTTACGTCGTCGCATGCTGGCCGACTTTGAAGTCGGCGATGCTCAGAGCGTCACACAAGGTAGTTTCATGCAAACGTGTATTGATGCACAAACTGACAACTTTTTGAGTTGTGGAGCTCAAAATCTGTTGATCTAAAATATGAGTTTTGTGTGGTTATTTTCCATTTTTGAACAGAGCATCAGCAGAATGTGGAGAAGCTACTGAAACACTGTTTGCTGAGCAGAACGATGCAGGAGCTGATCGGCTACTACATTCCAATGGAGGAGTACTACATGAGAGAGTCTGTCAACAAGGTAAACCACTCCATTTTATACATTAAAAGACTGGCAGTTACTGACACAGTGTTAGTAGTTGTGCCGATGCAATCTCTCACTCTTTGTGGAAAATACAATGAAATATAACATCTGCTCTGTGCTGGAGATTTCCAATTTCTTTATCTACACTTTTTGTGGTGAAAAATTTTGGGGAAAATTTGAATCTCAGAATATAGGAAAGTGCACAGACATCTCCCCCTTCAGTAAAGAAATGTGAAAAAACCTCTCTAGTTACAAACTTTACATGGATACAAGTCAGTCAGTTAGAAGTCTGGTCTGACAAATTGTAGGGGACTCAAACATAAGACACATTTTTGAGAGGAGGGGATTTAAATATGTTAATAAACCCTAAAACTTAGCTGCATGTAATTTCCCAAAACTCTTCAATGCTTTCAATGAATTATTATTGCTTATTGTCACTTCTGCTGTGGAAGCAATGTCGGGCAAGTATCAGACATTTAGGAATGTTGTATTTCCCACACTAGATGTAGTGTTTATTCATCAGAACATGTTCAGTTGTTTATGAACTGTATTTTACTCCTCAGGCTGTTACTATGGATACATATGAAAAGGGCCAGCTGACGTCCAGCATGGTGGACGACTGTTTCTACATTGTGAAGAAGTGCATCAGTAGAGCTTTGTCCAGCTCCAGCATCGACTGCCTCTGTGCTATGATCAACCATGCAAACTCTGTGCTGGAGTCTGACTTCAGGTGCCCACTTTCTCACTTTTCCCATTGATGTATTCAGTAAGTCTTTACACTTCGTCATGTCTCATGCAAGCATGTGAGCCCCTTACTGTCGCATCTCCCCCACCTGTCAGGGAGGTGCTGTATAACAAGTTAAGGCAGGGCTTCCCAGCTACGACACTTCAGGACATCCAGCGTGGTGTCAGCAGTGCGGTCAGCCTGATGCAGAGCAGTTTACAGCAGGGCAAGTTTAATACACTGGGCATTGAGAGCGCTGAACATGCCAAGGCTGCATTCTTGGTAATAACAAACACACACACACACACACACACACACACCCACACACACACACACGTATGCCAGCCTCGCCTTCAGGCAGTATCTTATTGGCTGCGCCATGAGAAAAATCAAACATTTATGTGTTTTGTATGAGACTTTTTTGAAAAAGAGCAGCAGAGATTTAAGTCAGGAATCAAATGCATGAATAACTTCTTCTAATTTAAGTGAGGTGAGTAGTGCATTAATTTTTAAAATGGCTCTTTGCTGAAGGGAGCTCTGCTTCAAAACCTGTAATGCCTTTGTAAAAAGATAAATTTAAATCACGAAAAACTCAAAGGTTTTAAAGCTCCCAACTAATCCTTGATGAAATTACAGAATTGGACTTAATTATACTGAATTATATGGGCTGTAGGAAACGTTTATTTACATCCTCCTCTTCTGTCTCAGGTGACTTTGAATAATGTGGAGGTGTGTAGTGAAAATATTACAACTTTAAAGAGGAACCTTGAGGTAAGTCTCACATCTGCGCAAGCATGCTGCATCTTTACTAATTACTGTGTAATTTTTAGATCTTCTTATTGCCTAAAAATCTCCCCCTCACCCCCTGCAGAACGACTGCTCCAAGTTGTTCAGTCAGGGCTCCGGCTCTGGCGAACAAGCCAAGATTGAAAGCTGTTTGTCTGACCTTGTCAACACCTCTGCCAAGTTCAAAGATCTCTTACAGGTTGGACACAAGCATATATTGATCAGCAGCTGAGAGCTGTACATTTACTTTTTTTTCTTTTGTGGGTTCAGTGCAACAGGGTTTATAGTGTGAGACTATTGTCTGCAGTGGTAGAGATAATGTCTGTTTTTTTAACTGCTAAGTTCCTTGTACAATCCAAATTAATTGAGATCTGGCGACTTTATCAAAATAAGGGTAAATTTGTAATAGATGGCTACTAAAATAATTGATGTCTGATCATTATGAAGAAGAAAGATGAAAACATCCTGCTACAATTTGACTTATTTTTTATAGTTCAGGCTATACAAGACATGCACACAAGGTTTTTTACATGTGTGTTACACTTTCATGCTTTGACTCTTCACAGGAGGGCCTGACTGAGTTAAACACAACAGCCATAAAGCCACAGGTCAAACCCTGGATCAGCAGCTTCCTGTCCATCTCACACAACATAGAGGAGGTAATAGCCTCAGTATAGTGGACAGAAATAGATCATAGGTCATGAAAGATGTCGCTGAAACTGCTGGTGTTCCCTACAGGAGGAGTTTAATGATTATGAAGCTAATGATCCCTGGGTGCAGCAGCTCATCGTTAACTTGGAGCAGCTCATGGCAGAATTCAAGGTATCATGTCTTAGCAACATTTCAGCTTTGACTCCAGTAAATGAACTATTATAACTTACCTTTAAAACTTCTCTCTGCTTCCTTACCAGACGGCCCTCTCTCCTGTTATCAACGACACACTGACGAGCCTGATGACCAGCTTGATATCAATTGAAATGGAGAAGACAGTCCTGAAGTGCTCGTTCAGCAGGGTGAGGAGCCGGGCTCAGCCACATGGTGGCAGTGAGCACCCTATGCATCACTTCAAATCACATCAGCAACACACATGTGGTGAAAAGCCTCAAGCAATGATTTATTAATGAGTCCAGAAAGGCCTGCAGGAGAGGGTGCTTCCTCTTCGCACGATAGCATCATCCTATTTTAAGCTGCATGTTTACAGGAAGCCTCTAAATGAATTCTTCGACTTTATTCAGGGTGTAGTCAATGTCTTCATTGTCTTTCATATTTTTCTTGCAGCTTGGAGGGCTGCAGTTTGATAAAGAGCTGCGGTCTCTTGTGGCATACCTCACCACTGTGACCACCTGGACCATAAGGGATAAGTTTGCTCGCCTCACACAAATGGCCACCATCCTTAATCTGGAACGGGTAATTAAGATCATTTTAGACACTCATTCACAAGATATACATATTAGTGTCAGAGCTGATTTTAGGTCTTAAAATTTATGGCAGTTCATAGTGGTGGTGGAATGTAATTAAGTACATTTACTCAATACAATTTGAGGTACCTGTCCATGACTAATGCATTTTAATTTTATGCTACTTAATACTTCTTCTCCACTGCATTTCAATTAAAATGTTTGAATGTCTACTTTTTCACATTTATCTGACAGCTTTAGTCACAAGTTGCTTAATAGATTAATGCTTGTGTTCAAATCTTGTTTTATTTTTTCTTTTTTTATAAAATATGATGCATTGTCATAAAGTAACTGCTGAAAATTTTAAATAGTTAAATTATCTTCTTGACCTACTAGAACAGTAATATGTAAGTATGAAATAACAGTTTCTCTATTGTAAGTCAGACTGTTGTTGTAAAACGCCCTAAAAAGACATAATCATAATTAAATGCTTATTTCACATTAACGCACTAGTAATTACAAACCAATAATATATGTGTTGTTAAACACTCACAGGGGCAATTTTCTGTATAATGATTACAGTGGTGAACCTTTCTGAGCCTTTCAAGGATTTTATACCCAATCATGATACCATCACCTTTTACCAATTAACCTTTTTTCTTAAATATTTCAAACTGGTGGCTTTTTTTTCAGTATTCCACAACTTTTAGGTTGAGGATCTGAATATCTCTTCCTGGTTTGCACAGTCCCACATGTACCCTTTTTTCTATTGAAGGTAACTGAGATCTTGGATTACTGGGGTCCAAACTCGGGTCCCCTGACATGGCGGCTGACCCCGGCGGAGGTGCGTCAGGTTCTGGCACTGCGTATTGACTTCAGAAGTGAAGATATCAAGAGGCTGCGACTGTAACTCACAAACCAGTGTGCTCTTTTATCAGAACTGGCTGGTTGTGCAGTACCTACCTTGTGATGGTTCTCACTGAAGAGCTCTGCACAATCCAGGTTTAATCCACATTTCAGTAAATGGACGTGGGCAGGACACAAGCAGATAACCGGGGATTTCCTTTAGTTTAAAACTGAAATGCTAATTGCTTATCCTGGAGCTTTCAGACTCCAGTTTTAGTTTGAAGCCTTCAGTTTCCAGACTGTACCTTCTGCTCAACACCTGGCTGTCAGTGTGCATCAGAGTTACAGCTCCACTTGTAGGGGCATGATTTGTGGTTACTTGGCAGAGCTTGTGATCTATAGTATTTGGTATAAACAATCTGTAAAAAATACATATATATGAGAACGTTCTCTTAAATGTGTAATTAAAAGGTGCACTGGTGTCACACTGGGAGCTCCGACCTTTTAACCGGTAGCTGGCTCTGAGAAACGAGGACGCAGTGGGACTGAGGATTGGAGCTCTGCGGCTGTCAGTGAAACAGAGCAGTAATGAACATCATACCCATTAAACTGACAGAAGCAGGTCAGACAGCTGATCCAGCATAGTCATTCAATACACGAATAGCTCCTTGTCTGTGATGATGGAACACTTTTAACCTAATAAATTGACAGCCACTGCAGCAAGGCCTCTGATCCCTGCCATCCGCCACATTTCATGAAGTGATGCCCTACTGCCATGCAAGACCTGTTCCCAATCTTTTATACATATTTCTGACACTAAATACAAAACTGTGTTCACCAGGCATTGAAGCATTAAAAGTGGTCCATTCTCATAATGTTCAGCCTAATTTCCTGGTCTAACCTTAATTCCCTGCACAGATTAACGCAGGTCAGTATGTATTTAAACTTTAGCAGAGAGGACATGCTGCAATGGTGCAGATTGTCATCAACCCTCTTATCTTTTTCAGTGCAATCAGACTCAGACGACAAATGCAGGAATAGTTAGGAAAAGTGTGGCTTTAATGTAAACACAACATTCGATTGGCTCAGCACAAACATTCCACATGAGAGCAACCAATAAACTACCAAATAGGATGGGGTGCAGCACAAAAACATTCACAGTAAAAAAAAAAATCTGGTATAATCATAATATATATACAGTACGGTGCTTTTATTAAGGTGAAAATGGAGATAGGATATGAGGACTGATATGTGATAAGAGTATACAGGGATGGGAAGATGAATTTCTGGGTGCACAGGTGAAAATGGAGAGCTGTACTTTTTCTCTGTGAAAAGAGAAACGTGACAGACGAAGGGGAAAAATGGTTCCCTGTTTACTGATCAGGGGAGAAGAGGGTCAGAAAAAACCCGGACTCCTCAAAGAGAGGCTACCTCAAATGATAATTGTTCTCCTCGTGCAGTCTTCTATTTCTACACAGATTCACATCGAAGGGTAAAGCACCGCACCGAGAACAAGATATCACCGGAGGGCTGTTTTCTGCCCTCTGAACTGTAGACAGGTATCGGTGTTCCCCCACTTTCTCATGTCAGGAAATAAATATGTGGCACGGGACTTCAGGAGGTAGGAGGAGGCATGTAGGGCATGAGGCTTAAATAAATAAATCATTCGATGATAATAAAATGTTATATCTGTTTCTCAAATAATATTATGAACATGAACTATGATTTCTGATCCTAATCCCCTATCTGTCGTCATCAGATGGTTGGCACCGATGTGACGTTTTGTTTTTCTTATAGATATTATTGGCTGACAGGCATTTCCTCACGCTACAGGAGGCCAATGGCAATGGGCAGCCACTCTGAACAGAAGAATCCTCTCTTTCGCTATGTTTTAAAGTAAAAGAGAAATCAGAGAGTGGAACAGACCTGCAGGCTACTCAGTCATGTGTGGGTCTGAAGGAGAGGGGAGCTTTGTCCCTTCTGAAAGTTAAAATAGCCTCCTTCCCAACCATAACCCTCAGCCACGAGTTCAGCACCTCCCCAACATCATCATTCATTTCCACCTTCACACACACAGCAGCTCTTCAAACGGAGCACAACAGGCTATATTCAGTACAGATAAAGATGCCTCAAGACTTGCACAAAAAAGTGTCACATAAAAGATGGGACAGTATTCCACGCTGTGGTTCAAAATGACATTGCACACTACTCGTGTTGCATTTCTGAGCTTTGAGTTGTGCAAAACAAGGCTCCAGCTGAATATACACCTGGTGCAGCCACTTCTGACCTGACCAGTTGTTGACACGGTCATCAACAAAACATTAAACATTCAATTCAGAAACACATTTTTATAAGACAAAACTGGGGTTGTATACTGAAATCAAAATAAAAAGGAAGGGAACGAATCATGGCAATAATCCAGTGTGGTGTCTGACGGCAGCTCTTTGGGTCCATTAGGACGTGTAGAATTACATATTTAATGTGTTTAAGTATCATCAAAATTATCATTATTAACACCTCATACTCTCCATGACAACCTCTGTGCTTGGCCAGGCCTCAGTATAAGCCACATCCTCTAAGGTTGTTTGCAATAATGATGTCAGTGACAGCATCAAACACTACCTGGATGTTTCCCGTGTCTGTGGCACAGGTCAGGTGACAGTAGATCTCCTTATTGGGAGAGCGGTTCTTACTCTCAAACTGAACCTGAATATATGCAGTAGCATCATCGTAAGTATTAGCACCTGGAGACAAAAGGAGGAAAAACAGAGGGAGAAGAGCATGAAGGACCAACGTTCATCACTTTGCTTGTGCAGCAGCTGTGCTAGGAGATAAAAGTCAGGGACTCACCTGTATATTCTGGAAAACAAATTGTCAGCGGTGACTTCTTGATCTTCTCAGCAAACAGATCCTTCTTGTTGAGGAAGAGGATGATGGAGGTGTCGATGAAGAACTTGTTGTTACAGATGGAGTCAAAGAGCATGAGCGACTCATGCATGCGGTTCTGCAGCAAGAAAAATTGTGTGGTTAGTGTTACGGTAAGTACATAGCCTGAAGGGGATTTACTTAGAGTATCAATGTATGGTTACAACAACACCTGAATACTGGTGTTTCGATGAAAACTCTGGGAAACAATTGTGATTTTATAGGTTTGTTGTTCATAGCTTTTGAAATTTATGATGAACAGAAAAAAATATTATTTTAGGATTAATATTCTTCCTGTTAACCCGACCCAGTCACCTGACTGACATAAAACACAGACACTACGAGTTAATACCAGCAGAAAAAAGAGGCTAAGAATAATTATCTATGTAAAATGGATTTTACAGTTTTGTAGAAGTACTCTGCCTTGAAATAGAGATCCTTTGTAGTTGTTTGATCTTTTTTTCACTGTTAAAGATTTTTTTTAAATTTAAATCAAGGCTCTAAGGACAGAGGGTGTTGTACAGATTGGCAAAGGAAGTTAAAATCTGAAAGCATTGTCACTCCTTTTTATTGGGGGGGTGCATTTGGCCTTTAAAAGATAGACAGTAGAGATGTAGATGGAAATTGGGAAGGGAAAGAGAAGAACTAAAGTGAGGATATCATAAAATAAAGGTTCCTGGCTAGACTCTGAGGATGTTGCCACTAAATCATATAAATCTAAACCACTAAGAGCCACCAGGACGATCCATTGTCATCCTTTGATATAAGTGAAAAACCTGACCGGGATCTGTAAATTTGTTAACAGAGTCATACTTACAGTTGTTTCATCTTCATGCAGCACCTGGTCGTATCCGCTCAGAGCAACACAGAAGATAATGGCCGTCACATCTTCAAAGCAGTGGATCCACTTCTTCCTCTCTGACCTCTGACCTCCAACATCAAACAGCCTGAAAAAAAAGTGTAAGAAGTCAATTCAGACACAGAGCCGTAATCCCTAAACATAATCTAAGACAAAATGCCAACAACAAAGGCCAAGTCGTCATGAGCTCTGACACTGTGGCGTTTCCATGTGCGTTACCTGAAATGAAGGTTTTTGAAGGTGAAGTGGGTTTCAACGATACCAGTGGTCTTCACTCGGGTTCGCAGGATGTCCTGCTCTGTGGGCTGGTAGTCTGCTGCCCCGATCCGGTCTAGACTGTCCAGGTAGCTGGTTACAAGAAAAACAAAGATCAAAAGGGAAGTGGTTCAGACAACTAGTGTTTTTTTTGTTTGTTTTGTTTTGTTTTGTAAATATGGTGTACTTATAGTCCTTTTTGCTCCACTCACTATTGAGCAGAGTCGTTGAGTTGATATTCCCGGGCACGGCTGAAGCACTCCTGAGTCCCAGCATCGGCCCATACACGCTTCATAGCAGTAAGAAGCTCTGCAGAGTATGGCTCTGTGTCTTCCATACGACTGACCACATCGCAAACCAGCTTAGCATCCGCCTGGGTGAATACATTTAATAAGATTGAGGACAAAAAAACAAACCTAACATTTGTACATTTATTATTTTTTGGCTTTTGTAATATTATGGGACATGTTAAAATAAATGCAAAAAGGTTATTACAAAGTCAGCTTATAACAAAAATTCTTCTGTTCTAAGGACAAACTTCTAAATTTCAAGGATGCATTAATAAATCTGCAGTTGCAGGTGAACATTTCTGCCGGTGGGTGAAAGTAAGACTAACTTTTCTATCCTTGTCTCCAAACTCGATACCCAGGGAGTCCATGGCTCGGAGGATGGCTGCCAAGCTCTGGATGGTGTTGCTATAGACCACAGGCTTATACTGCTTCACGTCATCCCCTGAAAAGCCATCTTCATGGATAATCCTGCATGCGCACACAGATATTAGACACAAGCCTCTACTTAAGAGAAAAAAGTCACACATATCCTTATGTTCCTGCAGACCTAAACAACTGCCTTTATACCACAACAGCTCTGCTGTATGTGCCAGGAGGTTCCTGCCTTCTTAGCATCAAACTCAACAAATATTTCTTATAGTCCTCTCTCCTCTTCCATCCGTCTCTACCTAAAATGCTTCTGTAAGTGTGTCAGTGTATAATGGGGCGGGAATCGATCACATTCTCAGTCTGTGATCTGTAATTGGTCAGTAATATGATATCCAAGCCATTTATAATTTATGATAGTCAGTGGAGTGAAATCAGTCAGAGCACTAATCAATCACACCACACAGGACTGTTACATTCAGTATGACACAGTTAAACTCCTTATAATGCGGTCAACATTAAATTATCCATCCACACTCTCTCACTCTGACCTCATATACACTCAGTCGAAGAAATACCAGTCATCACTTCCTGAAAAAAGTCTGCAGTCCACATTTAAACATCATCCACTTCTTTTTACATCTTTTGTGATAAAAAAAATTGAGCCGTGATGAGGATAATAAATAAGGTTTGAAGATTTTTTTCCTATATTTGTCTTGTCAGTGCAGTTTGGGAAAAGATGTTTTTTTGCAGCGGTCAACCACCTCCACTAATATCAGAAAATAGATTTATAAAATAAAACACTGACCTCTAAGGAAAAGAAGCAGAGATACAGTTTCAAAAGGAACAATAATGAAAAATTTACACTTTATTTTTTTATAGCCTACAGTGATGTCTTTAAATGTGATGTTTCGTCTCCTCAATAGGTCAATATGTGAAGATTTTTAATTTACTGTTGCGAAAGACTTAAAAAAAACATCAATTTCTCACATTTAAGAAGAAGGAACCAAAACAATGCTTGATAATTTTGCTGTATTTTAAATAGTGATTTAATTTCCATCAATTAGCTAATCAATAATTTGAGCTTTAACATAATTAGGACTATGGCTCAGATGTTATATGAGTCAGGATCTTGGTGGTTTTCCACATCTGCAAAACATTTTTCTCAGGGGAAACTTTAAGAGAGGAGGTGTTTTTACTCCATGTGTTTATGCTCTCAGTGTGTCTGAGATGCATGTAATTAGGGATGTAAAGTTAATTGGCTCCACAAGTTAAAGACAGATCTCAAAGGCTGCTTTTAACAGTTTTACACATTTACGACTACTGTACAGATTATTTTCTTTACTAATTAGATGGTCCATAAAAACTTTTAAAAAAGAGTTAAATACCATGTTTATCTTAATATCTGTGAACCTGAGGAGAAAACTTTAAATCTGTTATTTCTTCCAAACAGCAGTCCAAAACTCAATGATAGTTGCTCTTTATCATAGAGGACAAAGAAAACCTTTACTTTACTCATATTTAAGGTGAATATTTGCATCTTTTCTTGAGAAATTGAAACGGAAGATTAATAGATGATCAGAATAGTTCAAGATTAATTTTTAATTGAGTGGACCGATCATTTCAGCTCTATATACAGAATGTATGATTGATGAAAACTTACTAACCAGTGACAGTTTCCAAAAGCAAAAAAGGGTAAAAATAGACACCACAGTCATATCTGCTGACTGAGAGGACCTATTCATCATCCATCAAAGAAATTTCTTCTTAATTTAATTCACAAAATCTGTATGCCAATCTACTTCTGTGTGTACATCTTCAGTTATGGGACTGTTATACATTGCATTTTCTGACCATTTTTAAGGTTCTCAGTCAAATTTCTTGTGGCCTTAAAAATCCTCTTTCTCTCTCTCTCTCTCTCTCACACACACACACACAGGGAGTGAACAGGAGTGTAACTATATCTGGTGTAGTTTCACTCTCATTGCAATCATGACACCACCACAGCCAGGCCTGGATCAAACAATATGAAGAAACTGTCAGTCTCATTATACTAACCTGCACAGGATGTGAAGATGATGATGAGTGGGCAAATCACAGGAGAGCAAACTAAAAGTACCCATCAATACCTAAACTTTATGACCCACAATGTGTAGTAAAACCCCTCCAGCTGCTGCCTGCATAGGTTAAAACAAACCCTGAAAAGTGTTAATACTAAGGTAAATACTATTTGGCCCAGCGTGTTGTGTTCATGGCAGAGCAGCGAGTTATAAACAAGCAGAGACCACAGGGGAGGGTAATGAGGTGAAGGGAAGAAAGAGGAAGCAGGGCATGGAGGGAAGGAAGGAGGGAGGGAGGGTGCAGTCAGTGCATTGCAGGCCGGGATGCGCTGAGCAGGACGGAGGCAGGGAAAGACACACCGCCAGCCACAAAAAAAAAGCTGGGAGAGATATTTAACAAAACGAAACACAGTCTACTATGAACGGTGCCTTTTTTCCGGAATGAAACATCTAGAAACTTAACTAAGAGGTTTAGAGAAAACAACAACAGTGATTTAAAACATCAAAGAGTGATTTAGCTTAGACAGGGAAGGTTTAGATGCGGTTTTAGAAGCCATATTTCTGCGTAAATCCGCTTTATAGGCAAAGTACTCCCGGCGATATCGGGCACTTAAAGCCATTAAGATTAAAAGCAGAGGTATTCACTAATGGAGCTGTAGTGACCTCAATGTAATTCACACACACACGCACGCACGCACGCACACACACGCACAGAGGAACAACACCCACATATCCCCAGTCGCACACTCCCTGTAGTCAAGTAAAACCCTCGTTAACTACATTTCAGCACCCAGGCGGTGAACAGCACCCTGGGACGCACCGGTGCGGCCTCCGCAGCCTCACTGTCGGTCTGCAGGAGGTGCTCAAGTCACCGGCACTGCTCCGGGGCTACGGCCTCTCGAAACATGGCGGATCAACCTGCCCTAGCACAGATAGGGGAGGCGCAATCTCGGGCCTTTTACTGTGGCTGTGCCCAAGAGGGTTAAAAATTTTGAAAAAAATAAGGACAGCAAATAAAGAGATAAAACTTACTTCATCTGTTTGACGATGGTGCTTTTGCCGGACTCTCCGCCGCCTGTAAAGAACGGAGGGCAAAGTGAGAGCCGGCAGTGAAATCAGTACCACGGAGAGCACCTCCGCCCCATGCAGTCCCACCACAAGCAAGCCGAGCCGTGCCGCGCCGAGGCGCAGCAGCCCCACGGCCGGAGAGGCACTTCTCTTACCGAGCAGGAGCAGTTTGACGTCCTTGGCGGCGACCATTCCGTCCTCTTTCAGGTTTTTCTCGATGGCCTTGCTCCGGTCCAGAGCTGCGCGCTCCTCGGCGCTCAGTGTACATCCCATGTTTCCAGGCGAATGAGCAATCCCGTCGTCTCTCCGGTCCGCCCTGTCCCTCGCCGACTCTCAATCAGTGCGTTGTCTCTCGCTCGAGCTCTCCTCCTGCGCTGTCTGCTACAGCATTAGGCCCGGATTGAGGGCTAAACGGAGCCGGGATCCCGAAACGGTCTTTTCTCCGTGACTCTGTATGTGCCTCTCTTGCTCCGTCGCCTCTCTCAGAGGGGATTGGGGGGTGGGGTCGTTGTGCTCGAGCCTGCGGGGTTGGGGTTGTTGTTAGGTGGGGAGGGGGCCTCTCTCTCTCTCTCTCTCTCTCTCTCTCTCTCTCCCTACAGGGCGGCGCTGGTGATGATGATGACAGCGAGCGCGAGCGGTTTCATCGTATCTTTTCCTGAAGGCAGCTAGGAGGGGCGCGAGAGGAAGAGGAGGGAGGCGAGGCAGGCTGCGCGAGACTCACCTACCGACAATCTCGGTTACGTCAGAGCAGCCGATCTTTAATCACGTTCCGTAAAGATTATTCAAATGAAAGAGCCGTTTAAATGGCAAATGTTGCCCTCTTGTCTCTTCGTAGGCTATTAGTGGAAATTGTATTGTTGAAAGATTAAAACGGCAGATCGCTTGTATTCGTGTATTCTACAAGGATTGACGTCTCACCACATAAATGGTGTCAAACGAGGAGCAAACATAAATCGTTTTTAAATTAGCCTTCGTCAAACTGTAGTCCGATTATCAGTTGAGAAGGAGCATCCCGACAAGTAGCCTAAATTTAATGTGGAAGATGTATTCAGATTCTTTACTTAGCCTGGGTAAAAGACGCTTTTCAGAGTAAAATACACATTACAAATAAAACCAGACATCCAGTATAAACTGTACTACACTAGTCTCACCTACATGAATAATCAAAGCAAAATGTTTAAAATATAGCAGTAAAAGAAATGCTCAGTTAAATTAATCTGCTAGCAAATTTAATTAATAAGCTTTGAACAGACTGTATATATGCTAATAACTTGACTGCAAAGGTTAACTAGGTTAA
>JAPZDZ010000001.1:15300117-15320010 GCA_029783805.1 Acanthurus tennentii | reverse complement strand
TGATCCAAGGCTTGCCTATACAGACTATAAGCCCAAATGATTCAGTAGTGTGAGGGGTTTATAGACAAAATCCTAACCTTAACGACTGGATCAGAGTCTTCCAAATTTAAATTTTTAACTATTTACATTTTAAAATCCTGTATTGTGTAAGGAAAAGTGATGGAATACTGAGCTGAAACCCACAATAGCCAGTAAGTGTGTAGCAGTAGCTTGCACCAGACAATGAGATTAAATAAATCTTTATTTCCAACTCGCCTTCAGGTGATGCTGAAAAAATAAAAGTCTCCTCGACTTTGTCTTCTCAGCCAATGACTTCATCCAAATTTTTTAAATCTCTTTTTGTTTTTTGTTTGTTTTGGTGCACTCACAGGTCTCACCAGCTGACATTACGGCTGTGGTCTACCATGTTTTAAGAGTGGGAAATGCCCTAGGGTGCATCAGGCACAAGTGTAAGTTAAGTAAAAGTTAAATAAAACTGTACAAGAATTAGTGTCTGTTTGAACAGACTCACATCTCTCGGTAGGTGTGGGCTCCGGGGAACGGGGGCCTCTATGTAGCGATGAGGTCGTTCTAAAGATGGTCCGTGAAACCAGCCGCTCAGAGACAGGCGACACTTGTCCTCTGTCAAGACCTCTGAAACCTGAACAAACACATCTAATCAGTTTGCAAAGAAAGGTACACCACAAATGAAAATGCAGTGGTGGTTATTCTTACTTGGTGGAAGGAGACTGGAGAAACTTCAAAGAGGACGAGCGTGTTCAGAGAAGGTACGAGCGACTTCGCTATGCTCTGTGGTTGGAAATTACCTGATGAGAAAGATGAAAATTATGTAAGACCTCTGTTGTCTGTGAGTGAAGAGACACAAGAAACACAGACATGCGCACATGCACACCCAGTGGGATACTAACTGTCTGTACAGTAAAGATCGAGAGTTCCTCCATCGCTGCTCTGCCATGGAGGCACAAGATACAGGATAAAAGCAACGCGCCTCCCCTCCAATTCATCATCATGACACAGAAGAACATCTAAAAAGAACAGATGATGTTAAATTTATAAAGAGTAGAAAATTTACAGGATATAGGTCAATAAAAATATAGCAAAGCCCACCTGTGTATTCATATCTGGCACAAGAAATATCCACTGTGGGCTCTAGTTCAACCCCCAACACTTCCCCGAGCCAGGAACGGAAAGGCCCGAATAGTGCTGCTCTGAAAACACACACACAGATTAATGTAAAGTGCATTTCATTCACTGTATTGCATTGACGATGAAAATCAAGCTGGACCTTTAACCTTCTATAAGCCTCACCACACAGACCAATTGTTCGACCTCTCAAACCTACCGTGACATTTTGTTTTGTTATAAATAATAGATGAACACAAGAGGAAGCCGTTATTGTGCATCTAATTATGGTGTTTATTCTCCGGGGCTGCATCTCTTCAGCAGATGTAGCATAAATATAATCACAAATAGGACTTGAGGAGAAATTAAATATTTCTCCACTAAAATACAGCTTGTAATCATCACAATGACAAAAGCACATTAATGTGAAATGATGACTTGGTTCAAATACTAGACCTGTTGTGGGGTTGGCAGCTCTTACTGCTCCATGATTCTATGATGACAGTTTTGTTTTTTTGTATTTTTTTTCTGAAGCCCCAACATTTAAATTGCTATACCAAGTCACAGTATATTAGCCTGAACAAGCGACAGTCTTTCTGCCTTGACAGGATTCACAGTGATTAACTGCAAATTAAATCACTTTCCACTGAGTTTACTTTACGGTCCTTCCACACCAAATGTTAATGCTACCTTTTAAAGTAAACAGCTCAAAATGACAGAAACATGCTAATTAGGAGTCACATGTGATCTCTGGCTCCACCTGGTGGAAATGTCTCACAACCACTTGAAAAATTTCATCCTTTCCACCTTGAAATTCCTTTGCTGCTCTAATAACGATAGAAATTTTAAAGTGCTTAACAATGCATACTTAAGTGATGAATACAGATGCCATGTTTGTCTGAAAAACCTTTTGGAATATTTTGTGTGCAACTAGCATTAACTTCCTCTATAGTTTTTTTTCCCAGTGGGGAGAAAAAGGTTAGATCTAAAGCTTGTTTAGACCTCGTGTGATGCACATACTATCAGCACTGGCTTTAACAGTGCTGAGAACAGCTATGTGTTTAAGAGGTTGCAGTTCTCTCAGTGGATTAAAAGTGTAAAGTGAAGATGCTTATTGTCAGGCAGGAAAAATAGAATTTCTAACACAACCAGCAATTCTTGATAGTAATGTATTTTATTTTGTCAGGTGGGTAAAATAAGCATCAAAATCAGAATGATCATCTAATGACATAACCTGGCTTCAGATTTGAGTAAATCTACTAAATGAATGTATCTTGATGTTTCCCAAAGCAGAAAAACTGCTGTGTGAATGTAATTCATCCCTGTCAAGTCCTAAGTCTTGTTGCCCACCTGAACAATTAAGCTAACTCACCTCAGCACTTTTCCTTTACTTACAGCTCAAGCTGAAAGAGCCCCACTATCCACCTCACTTTCCTCTTCAATTATTCTACTTCACTTTAAACCTCTGCTGCAAAGCAAACACATATCAACATGTCTGGTCTGACATACACAGCACACAAACATTTGTTTTACCTCAGTCCTGCAATATGTGGCTCCATCCTCTTCTTCAAGTCATCTGACTGTGTGGGAACAACAACAAAGTGAAGTTGATAAGACAAAAAAAACCAATTCAGACACATTGAAAGCAATTCAGTGAGAAAACCAGTAAAGAGAGACGACCTGCTTGAATTTGTACAGATCGTTTGACTTCTCGTGAAAGTTGAGTCCCAGCAGTTCTCTCTGTAGGTTCTCTACAAAGGTCTCGCTGCTGAGGAAGTTCCTGATGATGCAATGAGGGAAAGGGTGGCAGTCCAGCTCCAGACCCCCTGCACATAAACAACAAAATATTGTGTGTCTGTATAAATTAATGACACAAGACTTGGACTTAACCAAAGGATCTGTTAAATATAGTTTCTGCTACAGCCACAAATCCTACCTCCCTGGACAATCAGATGAAAAAAAAACACATGCACACACGTTATACAAACACAGATAGATGGATGGATGGATGGGTGGATGTAGCAATTTATCCATAAATTACTGTATCATTAGCATCACTGGCATCTGTGATAGTCTCAGGTGTACATAGTGAAAAAACAGTCTTTTCAAGCTGGACGTAATTGTTCATAGGCTTAAACTGAATTCCCGTTAAAACAACAACAAAACACAGCGGAAAACCAAACATAATCTGGCCAAGTATTGACCATTTGGTCGTGGTTTTCTTGATACATTTTTCTCAAAAGGTCTCACGCTTATTTGCTTGTCTGTTGTTTATGAGTTAACGTTATAATGAGTCAAGGAGCAATACACTCAGACGAACCAGGACATAAAGTTTTATAATTACTGCCCGGTTCATAACCTGACAGGTGACTGTAGGAGATCTGCTCTCAGTCTGTCTGACTGTCAGTTAACTCCGGTATGTCTGTAATGTCACTGTTTTCTTCACTTACCCTGGCTGTACTGAGTCCTCTGCCTCCATGCCTCCTTCGCAGCACTCTTCACTTGCTCGTCTCCTACAACTGAACACAGATCAGCTGTTTCCTCACAGTTCTTCTTCTTTTTCTTCTTCTCTGTTTTGGTGCTCTCATCCTGTCGTCGTTTGGAGGCCATTGTACAAACTACCCTGTCTGAAATTAGGTCACCATACAGTTTATTAGGAGCTTTGACAATATTTACTTTAGAAACGTGTGTTAGTGTAAAATGGCCCGTGCGTCGCGGGTAAGTGACGTCGCGTAAGTTTGGCTACTGTATCCCTGAGTAAAGACTGTCAGGCAGATTTGAATGACTGACAAAAATTCGTTCTCTGTGTAAAATGGAAATCTCATTAAGTTCATTCTTTTCTTTAAATCTTGTTTGTCTTTATAATAATACATCCTAAAAATGTGTAAGTGCAGACACGGTGACAAACCGCTAGGGTACTTTAACATACAAATATACAGTGTGATAATGCTGCCCCGCATATGCTACTAATTTTACCAGTATGAATGTATTCAAAACTATTTTACAATCAGTATGTTTGTATAACTGCAAACCTGGACATAATCTAACATAAACCTTGACATGACCACGTTAGAGATGACATTTAAAAGGGCAGTGCTCAGCTGCCTAAAAGGTAAAGTTTAGGGCTAAATAGGTCTCTTCTACTTGTAAAAGACCAATTCTTCTATGGAAAATTTGAAGGTGTAAGCTGCACACACCCTGAGATTTATAGAGCCAAGTCACATATTAATTTAGGTTAATCAACTGGGTTCAGTATTTTCCCATTTTCTTAAAACATGAACATAGGAAATTTTGTTCAGCGTCTATAAGAATCTGCCTTCCTAATGGCAAATTTAGCAAAATAAGTAAATAAAAAAGATTGATTGTTTTGTCATAAAAATATTTCTGATATTGCTGTTTAAGTTTGCTTTTAACAAACCAAAATTTTAATAATCACTTCCTAAAGCACTTTATATTTAATGTGAAACATAATACGTATCAGTCAGCCACTCACTTGCACTCTGCACTTATAAAAACATACTCAAAGGACTGCTTTATTAAAAAGAAACACAAAAAACACAGTATTGGTACAGGTTAAAATGACAGGAAATTCAATGATGTATTTTGTTTAATCAAACATTGGCCTTTTCCGAGAGGACATAAAACCAGGTTCTTATCACACTGGAATACAGAATTGTATACTACAAAAGAGAAAAAAAAATAAGCAGTTTTTCAAGATTAAAAAACAACCAACACATGACATTTTCATTTTCTTCTAACAGTATAAACACCCCTGTGAACTGTCAATAAACCTGACATGACTAGCTTTTGTTTTGTGAAAGTTGAGCCGAAGAACAGACTTTTTTTCACCACAGTCTGTCATCTTTGCTCAGACAGGGCTGCACTCACAGAGACAGCCAACGAATTTCTGTTCACTCAAGTTAGTTGTAAATAAAGTTGAACCTATAAAAAGAAGCAAAATCATTAAAAATGAATGTTATGTTGAGAAAATTATTTTTTATAGTAATGGTGTTGCAATTTTATCTGTTTTAATTCCATTTTTTGCTCTTTGTACTATTTGTGATAACACAAAAACAAACAAAGAAACAAACAAAAACAATACCTGCTCAATAGCTGTGGTAGACTGGAAATAATTGGTCCATATCCAGGAGCATTGTCATAAAGTTCAAACAATGGTGCTGCCACCAGTTTGTAGTTCTTGGGGACAGCAAACAGTGCTGTAGAAACAGGATTCACAGTTTTTTTTAAAAAAGCAAAAACACCTTTAATAAGCCTTTCCTTTTGTTAACACTTTTGTATCTCTATCAATTTTTGCTAATAAACTTAAGTGCCAAAATAAAATCATTTCACTGCACTGCAATATACTGACCTTTTTCCTGCAGCTGAACCAGGAAAAGTTTCTTATGCTCCTTAGGTTTGGTGATGTGAGCTGGAATATAAGGATACTGCAGGAAAGACAACCTCAGATCAGTTTACCTTAGTATACAGTGATACAAACTAGATCATGACTGACTACAGAGACTTCAGCAGTCATCGTTCATCATAGTGGATCGCTGAAGCATAAAATGCCAACAATCTGCAATATGTTGTAGTCAGTAATTGGTGTGTTGCACTGATTTCAAATGTAGAGTAAACTCTACATCACATTGACAAGCAATGAATTATTTCAAGCATAGACGCCGCATCCTTTTTAAACATCCAGTTTTTCCATTATCTTTGAGATTTTGACATTAACCTCAGAGTAATTTTTATATAAGCAATACAAGTGAAAGTAAAACGTAACCAGAAAGTCAAAATCTTAACCACTCTCTTTTACAATTAATAAAAAACTATGTTACGAAATGGACTACAAATTAAACATTTGTGTAAGTGGACAAATTTGATATTCCCCTGCTTTCAGTATCTAAAATAACAATGTATCAGAAATGTTTTATCAGCTAAAGGGAAAATTTGTCACATAGTCAATTGAAGAAGTAAATTCTTCAAGGCATGCAACATTAACCCACAGGGCTGATTTCTTCAACCAAAGCAGGCACATAAGCAGTGTCTACATGTACCAAGGTGCATTTCATGTGAGCTTCAGAAGCCCATTCCCACTGGACGATTTTTTTTCAGCAGCAGCACCATACATCAAACTGAAATAGTCTGTCTTTAACAACCAATTGTGTCACCAGTGTCAGCAGAGGAACAGATTCTGCACAGTGCTCAGTTTTCTGAGGCAAATATAGCTCAAACTGCAGAATATACTTTTTCATATGAATACCATCGACACTGAGTGGACATCCAGATCAAATGTGGCACACTGTACTTTAAGCAATACTTCTTGTTGGCCCTGTCTTTTGTACCTGTGGAGGCTCAAAGTTGGGTCGCCACCAGTTGCCGATACAATCATCAATCACCCAGTCCTGCTTCACACCATCTTGCCTTCCAAGGATCTGACATACAAAAAAGTTAATACAAGTAAACTCTGCAATTACCACATCAACAAAAAGCTTAAACTTTGATGTGATGTAGCTACCTCAGTCATCAGGCGTTTCAGGCCCTCCACCTCATCTTCTCCGGGACTCAACTCTCCCCCTGGGCTGCAGAGAAGAAGCAGACTATTAGAGTACTATTCAAACAGAGAATTTTTACCAGAGCCTCAAGGCATTAACTACTCACAGTTTAAAGAAAGTGGTGCCCAGCTGCAGAAGTAAAACATGAGGTAGCCTGTGTTCATGAACAATGAGAACGCCCTCAACTGTCCTCCGCATTCCCATTTTATCAAACTCTTCCCGCATCCGCTGAAAGCGGGCGGCCACTGAGCTGTCCTTCTCATACAGAGGCTCCTTGGTGCCAAATGTGTAATTTGTAAGAGGATATCTGAAACAAAAATATAAACATGAACAGTCATTAAGCTTGAGCATCATTGGACTGTGGTTCAAACCTACATGTTATAAAACATAATGCTACAACATAAGTGCATTGAAAATAAAATTTCAATTCAACAGAAACTGATGTAATAAATAATCTGTTTATGTTTTAATTAACAGTTTACTTCAAAAATCTAAAATGTCACAATTTATAAAAGCCTATGTGGAAATTGCCTGTTATACTGCTATTCTAGCCCATTGTTCTAGGAGAAAACACATTTAAGTCTAAAACAATGTAAATTAATAGACACTAATGCGTTGTATTAAACATATTGTTAATTGTAATTTGTATCCTCAGCGCTTGTCAGGAGCTAAATTATTCTAACCGGAATCGGGCACAAATAGCTATTTGACCCAATGCTATTAGACTTTTTTGGATTGGATTTTTAGTCGTTGGTGTAAGTTAACTAACTGGTACATTTTGATACTTATACAAGCTGCGTTTTCATTTTTTGTCCACATGAACTCACAAGTTGATGGTCCTCTCCAGTGTGAGCGGTTTAGCAGGCCCACTGATGTATTTGTTCCCAAACTGTCCGGCACTACCGCGCGGCCAGCCAGTAGACGAACGACTGGGAGGCACGATTGACATCTCTAACCTATGCACGACGGGGCTAAACCCTCCTGCAAATGTGCCTCAGATTCTGGTTGAGTTAGAACCCGTTGGATTATCTAAATAGCTAAATTAATTCTGTGTACTATCAACAACAATTTCTCCGCCGTTGTTCCCTCGGTCCTCCTCTTCCGGGTTAAGTGTGTGGCCCTCGGGGTGAGATCATCGACAGCGACCCCTGCTGTTCTGGATGATGAATGAGGTTACATTTGACTGCGGTTGGAAATTGGCAATTATTACTAATAAACCTAATTCTGAACTATAGCTCATCCAAGAAATCTAACATTTTAAAGATACAAATACGGGGAAAAATCATTTTACTCAAAAAATGAAAAGTGGAAATATCTTGTGTCTAGAAAGTATTTTAAAGAAAACTTATCAAAACCCTTTAGTACAAATTGCAATTAACGTGCTGACTGACTAAATATTTGTCAAAAATGGAAGAACTACAATAGAATTGATCAAATGCATTATCTCTTAATTTTACATGTACTTTAGTAAACTTTATTTATTTATTCTTTTCTTTGATACATTTGATATTCAGGTCTGGCAGGACAGGCAGACACCCTGGCAATCTAGTGATTTGTTGAAAAGATGAGTATTAATGGTTCAGTTAAGCTTCTAGTTTACATTCTTGACATGGCAGTGCTGTGAGGTAAATCAAAATATGATCTTGATGTTAATTTGAATTATGTATTACCCTACGGAAACATTAAAATTGTATATGCCTTACAAATGCAATAAATAGTTGTATAATAAATAAGTAATAACGGATTTATCTCCGTGACATCTATAAAAGTCCATGGGCATCAGAAAATACTAGCGAATGTGCCTCCAGTTAAACCTTTTTTCAAGATCATTATATATATATATATGTATATATAATGTGTTTGCACATCAAAAAAACAGAAAGACAGAGAGTGAATTCAATATTCCATTTAATAGTCATAACTATGTCTCTTATCCATCTATTGTAAACATGGTGTATTTTACCACAATAATTGTCTTATGGTACATAATCATACGTGCAATGCAAAAAAATTCAAACATAAGTTAGAAAAGAACAAAAGACACTGCTGGATTTGTTGATTACATCACACCTAGGGGATCTCAGTTCTTTGGTCCAGTGGCCCACCCTTTGTGGTGTGCTGCTGTAATGTGGTGGTCCCTGTAGGAAGTGCCATGGATCATCCCCACCCCCCCTTACCCTTTACTGTGGCCTCTCCTGCCCCTGTCACAGTAGTTGGTCCCATATTTAGCAATTTCTTAATTCCCTAATTACTTTTCACCTACTGACTTGGTTTCTTCTTGTTTCTGACCATCAATCACCCTCCCCGATGCTGGTTCAGCTGTTCCCAGATCTGTTTTCATTGCATCATCTTCTCCAGCTTTCATACCTTCTTCCTGCGCATCTTTCCTAGTCACTTCGCTTTTGACCACTGTTTGTTTATCCTTCTCATCTCCTTTCTTGCACTCATCTGTCTCAGTCTTCTTGCTCTTCTGAACCATCTCAAGGTCCCCACATGCTATTGAGAGAGGAAAATCGCAATAAGTACAAACGGGCATGGATGCAAGCATACTTACATACATACAGACAAAACTTCAGACTTACTTGTGTCCTTTGTTGCAGTCTCTATAGTGGATATTTCCTCAGGAGGTGTCTGTGAATCATTATACTGGCCTGGACTATCATTAGAGGGTGCTGCCCTGGTCAAATGTTGAGAAGTAGCACTTGAGTTGTCAGTAGTGGGGAGGCTGAGGGTAGCTGGTGAGAGGCTAGTGCTAATGTTGTTAGCATAAGATGGGTCTGAATTAGTTGGGACTTGGGAGCTAATTGCAGCAGCAGTTGCTGAACTGGTGGGGGAAGTGGTATCTGCATGGTTTGAACTAGTGGTGGTGGTGGTGGTGCCTGTAGGGTTTGTTTCACAGGAAGAAGTGGAGGGAGCAGAGACCTCGGCAGAGCTAGGGGTGGCTGGGTGAGCAATGGTGGGAGTGGAGATAGAGTTCATGCAGTCAGTGGATGTTGGCTTTGAAGTGGTTGTGGTGGTGGGGCTGGAAGAGGTGGAACTGGTGGGAAGAGAGGCAGAAGAGACCAGGGAGGAGGATAGGGTGATGGAGGTGTCAAGATGGATGGTTTCACTTGAGTAAGGGGGTGGAGATGTTGTTTTAGTTAGTGTTGAAACAGAGCTAACGGAAGTGACTGAAATGGAATCATCGGCAACTGCAGCATTTGAATTGTTGGTAGTAGATATATCTGATATGCTGGTGGAAGGTAAAGAAGCTGTGGTGACGACTGATGCAGCAACATCACCACCAGCAGCAGCAGTAGTAACACTGACTGACAGAATACCATTTGACTCTAGGAAAGTTGATGCAGTTGACAGATCTGTTGATGTAATGGACACCAAGCTTTCATTGCAGGGAGCAGTAACAGTTTCTGAGGTGGTGATGGAAGGCGTAGTTGTTGTTGTTGTTGAGCTGGAAGTGACAGAGGGGCTGGGGGTGATGGACTCTGAGGAGGTGCAAGTAACTGAGACAGTTGTGGGGAGCTCTGTTGTGGGTGTGGTGGTACTTGAAAGGGTTGTTGGAAAGGTAGTGGATGGTAGGTCAGGTGTAGTATCATTAGCTTCAGGGATAGAGGGTTTGCTGTCAGGCTCTGTAACATTTGTGGGTGTTGTAGCTGCTGTATTAGGTTTAACAGAGTCAGTGCATATATCAGTGACAGCGGGCGGTACAGTACTTGAAGGGGAAATCGTAACATTGGTTGAGTCAGGGACTGAGTTTGAGATTGTCGGTTCAGTGGGAGTGGTAGTAGCAATGAGGGCAGTAGGAGCGGTGGTAGATGGAGCTGCAGCTGGAGCTTTCGTGGGTGTGTTTGTCTCCCCTTCCTGTATCTGGGCTAGCTCGTTCTCAGGTGTGTTGCGACCAGATGTTGTGGGAGGCGGACCCGGCTTAAGAACTGGCTTTGGAAGCAAAGCAGGTTTCCCAGCTGACTCATGTGCTGACACACTTGGACGAATTTGATGCCTTGTATCTAAAGGAAAACAATAAATGTGCAAATAATTGAGCTTATCATTCACACATGAGTGGATGAATTTGTGTTTCGTTATGTGTTTTTACCAGATGACGCAGACATCGTTCGAGGTTTTGTGAAAGTAGGTGGTGGCTCAGGTTTACTGTCAATGATAGTACCTGAGGCACAAAGATCATTTACATCTTATTTTACCAGAGGAATTAATTCACTATTATAGGCCTATAATGGATGGGGAACAGTCTTATCAGCCCTAAGAGATACTAAATCATTTTAATTAAGAACTGCACCATGTCAAAAAGTCTTTCCTTTTGATACAAATCCCTCAACTTCAGAGATTAATTTTGCTTCATTAACACTAAGCTCAAGCAGAGAGAAGTCTGATCATATTTAAATGTCAAATAGATAAAGGGACATACCTTCAGATTCTGCTTTTTTCATTTCTCCCTCCTGATTCTACAAGAATAAAAGAGGCATTTAAATACTTCAATAGACTTCTACAGAATACATATCTAAATTCAGACATTTACATTCACACACCTGTGTCTCTCCAGGTTGGGTTTTAGAAACTCCGATACGTTGCAGCATGAGATGGAGTTTCTGCTCAAAGCTATGTTGGCCTTCAAATTGTTTCTGAAATCAGCAAGAGTGATGAGTGATTTCAAAAAACAAATTTACTGATCTAAATGTAGATATGACTTAAAACTCACTCACCTTTGCAGTGTTTCTGGCATTAGTAGTCCCTGCTGCTGCTGATCCAGACAGCAAAATGAGAGACTGGGACTTCCCCTCTCTGAGGGCTCGGCGGGGAGGCGCCGCGTCACCCCTCAGCGGTGGAGCACCAGAAACAGGTGTCTCCTGAACAGCTGCTTCTCCAGTAACGGTGCTGGGATGTTCTTTCGCTTTCTCCTTTTCATTTTCCTTGTCGTGTTCCTTTGTTTTGTCCTTATCTTTTTCTTTCTCAGCTCTGGCGACCTCCCTGAGCGGGCGGATGAAATCAGCAATGGAGGCCTTTTTAGGACGCCCCTCTTGACTTGTTTCTGACTTCAGACCTCGTCTCTTTTTGAGTGTAAAGAAATCACCAAGCTTCCTCCTGAGTGTTTTCGTCTGGGGTGGACATGGGACAGAGCTGGCGGGAGCCACTTCATGCACTGTGACAGATTCGTCATCTTGCTTTTTCCTAGGCAGAGGATGCATTTGGTTCTATGGTACATGTTTACTAAAAAAGAATTGTTAGGATCTAGATCAGCTAAACATCAATGAGCTATGAAGAGGCTAACGTTGCAGCCGATAATACTCACAGTGTATCAGCAGGAAGAACTCTCTTGGTAAAGAACTCTTCAACTCCTTCATCCACCCTCCCCATGAGCTCAAGGACTTCATTGTCACTCTCAAGTATTGTCTCCTAATCACCACACACGCACACATATATAGGAAATAAATTTTACTCCAAAGATCAAACAAACTGAGCAACTTGGATCATGAAACTTTAAATTACATAACCCTCACCTCTGAAAAACCCACACACTCTGGCACTAGTGTTTCTCCAGCCTCTATAGATGTATTTTGGTTTGAATCTCTCATCCAGTCATGCTACAAACCAGCCTCTTGGGAGTCAGTTGCTCAGTAACGTACAATGGGGGGGCGTCACTGGATTTTACATACAGAATGAAAGCAGGATAACTCATTTTGCCAATGTGGGTAATGTGATATCCAAATTGCAGGGATACAGCGTTGCATCATCCTGATCATATTAACATTTGTGCCCACAAGCAGCAATAAAAGCCAGGAGGTTGACTGCAGAACACAAATTTAGCAGAAGTGACCGTTACATGATATCCTGTCAGGGGAATTGCTTGAATTTTGTCTCTCTGGCCATTGGCTCCAAGGGAGTGACTATATGTCTACAGCCTAATAGCTCTGTGACAACATTATCAGCTCACTGGAAAATGCAGATGATCACACACACTCTTTTGATACAAGCCTACGAAGAAAAAACATAAAAAGAAAAAAAATGCCTCTAGTTCTTTTAAAAGACAGAGCACGAGAAGACATTCAGTCAAATACCAAGTGTGGGCTCTTCAAACAGCGAGTGACCGGTACAATGGGACTGCCTTTTTCAAGCAGGGACCAGGCATCTTTTACAGCACTCCCCCTCCGTCCTTCCCTTCCCCCTGCCTCTCCCCTCTGTACCCTATTACATCTCCCCTCTCTCCCTCTCTTCCATTTTCTCTCCTCACACACACCACCTTTCCCTCATACTCCATTTTTACAAAACCATCTCTGATCCACCTTCACAGTACCTGCGGTCTGCTGGGACGATAGTTCAGTTTTTGTCGATGGGGTCTCGGTCTGCTCTGGGTGTAGTGCCTGAGCGCTGGTCCGCCCAATGGCAGCTCCATTGGGGAGACACGGCACGCTGTTGCCGTGGAGCTCTGTTGCCGTGGCTCTGTTGCTGAGGCACCGTTGCTAAGAGCACGAGCACCAGCAGTATGTAATGCCTCCACTGAGGTGGGAGGGGCCAGGCTGGCTAGACTGACACATTTGACAACAGAACCTCGCCTTTCTCTGCCCCCTCCCCACCGAGAGGAGGACAACCATGAGAAAAAAGATGGTGATAAAATAAGAAGAGGCAGAGAGGGAGAGAGGGGAATCAATTGACCACACTTGCATTCGTTTTATCATTGCATCCTGGCCCATGACAAGTGCATGGATATGAATCTACTGCAATGAAGTAACTGAACTGGACAAAATGTTCTACTGGTTATGTAACAAATTAATAATTTATTTCATATGCGGAAAAGATGCTCTGAAATGTTGCAAGTGACAGGAAAATCTGGAAGACTAATTAATAACTGAAAAGGTGTACAATTACACACTAATATACTTGTACATTAAAAGCAAGATGTCTACCTTATGGAGGCAACTGTCTTAAATACTCCTAAGGGGGTTGATGAAACCTTGATAATGAGCTGTGAAACTTGTCAGTAACCATAAATTAGATTATTACTATATCTTTTTTTATCTTTTTTATTGCTATAGGTCTAGATTTACTTATGATGAAATTAGAAATCCTCTGAGGTTATGTTAGAAAATGATTAGAATATGCTTTTTATCATTTAAAATATATTTATTAGTTTGGTTCACTCTAAAACTACACTATGGGGATGTAGTTTCTTCACTCTTTATTTCTCAAAGCATTTCATAACTCAGTGACTGTTTCCTCTGAGCAGTTAACTCTGAACCTAACATAACAACACACATAACAACTTTTTTTTTTCCACTCATTAGACATCAAGTTTTCCACAAGGACAAATGTGACATCAGCTGTTTAGCGCTAGGGTGTGGACGTAAATCTGCTGTAAACTGTAATGTAAAAGCCAAAACAAGTTTCTTGCATGGGACTGCAACCATTTTTTGAGGTTTGGATGCATCTTCAGTGTTAATAAGAGTTTGCCTATACTTGTAATTATTCTCCTGTATCACTGTAAATTTTGTTGTTGTTGGCCAAAGGCAGACACATATCTAAATAAGTTTTAAGACCAGTTGAGAGGTTTCAGCCAGCAAGCAGTTTGAACAAAGAAATTCACCTTGTATAGATGTCTTCAAGAGGGGCAGATAAAATTATGTGCAACAAGTCACCCCACCAGACTTGAACCAAGGACAATTATACTTAACTATGTCAAACTACAAATCTGTTGCCAGGCATGAACGTACTTTGAAAGAGCTGAGCAAATGAGAAACAGGGTTAATCAGTGGCCAGCAGTTTTCCTTCCCAGCAGTTTAATCTGGTTATGGTGCTGATTTGGGGATTATTGAAAGTAGACATATCAATTTTACTTCTTTAAAACGATAGTTTGCAACCCAGTACCACTAATATAGGTCATTGGTCAGATGTATGTCACCTTTTGTCTACACTGTGACACACAACTATTCATGAAAATATTTGAGAATTATGTGCAATCACAACTGTGTGTTGAGGCCCGCCCTACACCTACATAAAGATCGACTGCCCTCTTGTGGTCATTTTATTGGATTGCTTTAATTCCCAAAATATTTAATATGTAACATCTACTCAACGCAGTGCTCTACAAGTCATTCACGAGCGAAAAAGACCCGCACTTATCGTGAGAAAACCAGTAAATTATCTCTTAGTTCTTTCCACGGTCTTCGTCGTTTTCCGGACGCCACGCCCACGCCTGAATTCAAATCTGGCGCCCATCACCCACATCCCCTGCTCAGCCACTCCCCTTTACTCCCTCGGGCGCTATTTTTGCGCAGCCGCGTTAGCGCTTGTAGGCCGCCATTTTGTGTTAGGCCCACTCTTCCAAAGCGGGAGAAAATTATTAGTCCGGCGCTCAGCACGTACGGACGGTCACAGCGGGATTGAAGGGAGCGACCACAGACGCCAAGCCTCCAAAGGAATATAACAGCGAAAAGAAGCAACCGGGAGTAAGTGAAGCCGTTACTTTGCCTCCAAACACGGAAACGTTTTTGTAGGAGCCGTCGTCGGCCTCTAGGTGTCACGGTAGGGCTTACCGGCCAGGCGGCTGGCGGGGGGTGTTTGTCTCCCTCTATCGTTGTCCAAAATGCACTAAATCCGTCTATAAACTGTAACTCCCGGTCTCAGTTGGGCATTTTGGCTCTTTTCGGCTGATATTTTGGGGTATGTGAGCAGGGATGGTTGTATTTTAGAGTATTTCTGTTTTAAGTTAGTTCAGGCCTGACGTCCATCTTATCGTGCCCTTTGTTTCCTGTTTTCAGACGTACTCGCGCCTCCCGAGTTAACTACCCAAGTAACACGAGTTGATGTTTGAGTAGTTTGCATCGTTTTAACAATGTCACATATGAAGGTTATCGGGCTGTGAACTGGTAGCGAAATTACAACAAAGTAAGTGTTTTTAAAACAGACGAACGAGTGACTGGGTCATTGATTGACTGACTGATCGACTGATTTGGATTTCTAGAAATAACAGACAGCTTATCGGTGTTTGAACAACGCAGTTTAGCAGGGGGAGGCGTAAGTTACCACTTTTAAAAATGTTAACGTTACCTCACTTTTGGTTAAAAGTAATATAATAGTAATATAATGCGTGACGAGACTAACACGAGTTGCTTCTCCGCAGTAGATAACTCACTTGCGATAAATACCAGTCTCCAGGTAGTAACGTTACTTCATCTGAGTCACGTTCAACTTTCCCTTGACTTTGTCGGATATGTAATAGATAATTTTATACTAAACTCACCGCTGAAAATCGCATTATAGCATGTTATACTTCATTATAATCATTATGACTTCTGGTGCATTGTGGGACATAGATCAAAGTTTTGCTCAGCTTTCTATTACTGCATCGAGCAATTCCTGTTTAAATTCCTAAACTTTCACGTATGTGAAAAGGTCATTTTAATTTGACAAAGTACCCGGATTTTCGAATGTTTTGTTGATACTTTATGATCATAGGGAAACACACAAATTGAAAGCAGTGCTAAATTCGTTAATATGAGCAAACTAATCAAACTCCCATTTTTAATTGTCCGATAAAGGATCGGGTCATTGGGTGAAAAAAAACACTCGCCCCTAGCAGAGATCTTAAATATTGAGTGTTAGGCTCACAGAATTTGAAGTCAACCTTTAAATGTCCCTTTTACTTTACTCATAATGGACAGTTAACTCAATTTACAAGATGGTATTGAAAACTATTCCCATTGAAAACTTTTCAGTTAGCTCAAAGAACTGTCCTCGTTATTATCCCTTGAAATTGACATTTTTGTACTTTAGTCAACACCACCATCACTGTGCTGTGGTGGCAGCAGATGTTTCCACAGAGGATTTCTGCAGTTTTCACAAAATTAGGCCAATTCCATGAAGCTTTATACCTTGAGGGTTAACTGAGGAAAACATTGGACATATTTGTAGGATTACATAATTATTGGTTCTACACAGATTTTGATGTTCAGGGTCCTGGTGTTTGAGCATATCTGAGCTTTGGTCAAAGGGCAACAAAACAAGCCTGACTAGACCCCGCACCACCATAAAGCCAACACGTTTTTTGCAATGGCACCACAAGTGAAAGCTTTGTAGCAATTTATAGTTATTAATTTATGAAAATAAATTAAAAATAACAGAAAATAGAAGTTGTTCTCAGTTTTTAAATTGATGTCTTCTCTATCAAGGCTGATTGTTCGCCCACCGCCATGGAGGGCGAGGTTGTTTCCATGGAAACCACTCAGGCTGATGGAAAGGTCCTGCCAGAGGGCGGAGAGGCCTTGATACAGGGGGCAGCCATAGCTCAACAAGGGGAGGTGGCTGGTAACATGGAGATGATGGTGATGGATGCTCTCGATCCCACTCTGCTGCAAATGAAGACAGAAGTGCTGGAGGGCGGTGGAACAGTGACTGTCACTGGTGGAGATGAGGGTCAGATCATTACGCTCCAGGTTTGTATAAAACACGGTTCTAGCTAATGTTGGAGTAGTCAATACTGGCCTTGTTGTGAAATGTTTTCTGATTTTTGTCCATTTGATCAAGTTGAAAACTTTTTCTATCTAGGTGGTGAATATGGAGGAGCAGGCAGGAGCAGCATTGGGTCTTGGTCAGCTTCAGTTGGTGCAGGTACCTGTCACAACAGCAACTGTAGATGGGCTCCAGGCCACCTATGTTGATGCATCAACGGCTAACAAGGATGCAGAGCCGGTTATCTGTCACACTCTGCCTTTGCCTGAGGGCTTCCAGGTAAGAAACTACTCCTGGCTGCGGTTAAAACAAGACCAGGTCTTTTCAGTTATATCTTCAACTTTGCATTCTCTGTGAAACCCTTTTGTTGAAAAATAACAGTGAATTTGAAATGTCTTCTTGTAGGTGGTAAAAGTTGGTGCCAATGGTGAAGTAGAGACTGTAGAGCAGGAGGAGCTCCAGGCAGCCCATGAGGACCTTCAAGCACCTATTGGAGAGGAAGAGGAAGAAGAGGCAGCAGAGGTTGAAGCCCCTGTGCCTCAGCAAGAAGATCCAGAATGGACAAAGGACCCTGACTACCAGCCCATCACCACTGTTCGTAAAGGAAAGAAAGGAAAGAAGAGCCGCCTGCGATATGGGGAGGGCGATCGAGACATGGATGTTTCTGTGTATGACTTTGAAGAAGAGCAGCAGGAGGGGCTGCTGTCGGAGGTTAATGCTGAGAAGGTTGTGGGCAACATGAAGCCACCAAAGCCCACCAAGATCAAGAAAAAAGGTTTGAAATTAATACTCAGTCTTGGGATTCATGTTGGGGCCATTTTACAGTTTATTTTGTCTGTCGTGTTCCTCTTTACATTCCTAGACAAGTGTTTATTTGCAATGCTTAAAATCAACCACTTATCTCCTATTTTTTGTGTCCAGGTGTAAAGAAGACTTTCCAGTGTGAGCTGTGTAGCTACACCTGTCCAAGGCGCTCCAACTTGGACCGACACATGAAGAGCCACACAGACGAGAGACCCCATAAATGTCATTTGTGTGGAAGGGCCTTTCGAACAGTTACACTGCTGAGAAACCACCTCAATACTCATACAGGTAATGCGAAAATTGATGTTTCTGGAACACTTTGGCAAAATTTGTAATAATGAAGATAAACCGGTAAGAGAAGAACTGAAACCTTCTCTCTCAAAGCTAGCTAGTTTGAGACCTTGCTTTAATCTTGTTGTTCGTGTGATTTCATAAGAAGATGACTGTCAAGATGTGGCTTACTTTTAATCAATGCTTTAATTGATCTTGCTTCTAGTTTTTATAGACAAAGCAAGCAAAGAATATTTTCCCTAATAAACTACTATGAGTGTTTCAAATTCTTCAACTTCTCTCGATTTGTTTAGGCACTCGGCCACATAAATGCACAGATTGTGACATGGCGTTTGTGACCAGTGGCGAGTTGGTGCGTCATCGCCGCTACAAACACACACACGAGAAGCCCTTCAAGTGCTCCATGTGCGACTATTGCAGTGTGGAGGCAAGTAAATGTGTTTATCTGTGCCAAGAATGCATCTCATCTATGATGCCCTGCAATAAACTTAACAATGTGTCTGTCTCTTATCTAGGTAAGTAAGCTGAAAAGGCACATCCGCTCTCATACAGGGGAGCGACCCTTCCAGTGCAGCCTCTGCAGCTATGCTAGCAGAGACACCTACAAGCTGAAGAGACACATGAGGACACATTCAGGTAATTTACTTGCATCATCCTCTCTCTGAAAAATCAGGTTTACCCTTTTTTTGACTAAATTCTCTCCTGTTTGTTGCAGGTGAAAAGCCATACGAGTGCTACATCTGCCATGCCCGTTTCACGCAGAGCGGCACCATGAAGATGCATATTCTGCAGAAACACACAGAGAATGTGGCTAAGTTCCACTGCCCACACTGTGATACTGTCATCGCACGCAAGAGTGACCTTGGTTGGTTATGTTTTGCCATTATTTCTAAAACTATGTGTCATAAAAATTATTGCATTAGTTAGAATAAGTTCCAGACAGAAAAAATTTTCGTTGATTCTTGGAGCCTGTGATCATGATGTCCATGTAAACTACATTTGTAAGAGCAGTTATTTTACTGTGGTTAATTTAAAAACTCAAAGTAGAAATACTGCTCAATAGTTGCAGGTCTGAGTCCTTAGAGTATTAGTGTGGTCTGTTTAAGTATAGTCATAAAATAGTCAGAGTATAGCACTATCTGAAAGCCTTGGGAACAGTTTTTGTCATTCTGTACAATAGGCCTGTTATCATTTACCAAACTGTCACATCCTTCTGTTTCTGTTCCAGGTGTTCATTTGCGGAAGCAGCACTCGTTTATCGAGACAGGAAAGAAATGTCGTTACTGTGATGCTGTGTTTCATGAGCGGTACGCACTCATCCAACACCAGAAGACCCACAAGAATGAGAAACGTTTCAAGTGTGATCAGTGCGACTACTGCTGTAGACAGGTGTGTCAAGTGGAATATAAAGCACGTGTGAAGTTTTATTAAATTTATTTTCATGCTAAAGGACTGTTGTTGTCTCTCCTAGGAACGCCACATGATAATGCACAAGCGCACACACACTGGGGAGAAGCCGTTTGCCTGCAGCCAGTGTGATAAAACATTCCGGCAGAAGCAGCTTCTGGATATGCACTTCAAGCGCTACCATGATCCCAACTTTGTTCCAACTGCCTTCGTCTGCAACAAGTGTAGCAAGACCTTCACCCGCAGGGTAAGACTGAGC